>JBAMJR010000149.1:72500-220000 GCA_038501785.1 Myoxocephalus aenaeus | reverse complement strand
TGTGTGTGTGTGTGACTTACATTACCAAGATGTTAAATATGCCAATAGGGTGGTGATAATCAATTGTTCATCATTTTAATGTATTTTATTGTGTATCATAGCTCAATTTAAACGTAAACAAGCCGTGTTTTGTTTCTCTCACCCTGAGATTCAAGTTAATTTAACTTTTAACAGCGACAGAAAAAAAGAGTTTCTCATTCCTTGGACCACAACTACACGTTGCGAAACAGAGATATACGTACTCTCATATAAACAGACACCAAGACCCCTAAAGTCCTGTTTCAGAAAAGTAAATAAAGAGTTTCGGGAATGTTTGGCAAACAGTCGCCGTCCGCAGCTGGCGCTGATTATCAGCTAGTTTTGTGCCGGCCGCGTTTCTAAAACGTGGAACAACGTTGGTGTTAAAGAAACGCCGTTAAACAGACTGTCACTCGTCTGCAGGACGGAGAGGTCATCGGCATCAACACCCTGAAGGTCACGGCGGGAATCTCCTTCGCCATCCCCTCCGACAAGATCCGACAGTTCCTGGCAGAGTCCCACGAGAGGCGGTCCAAAGGTCGGCCACCGCTGCGTTTAACAGAGAGACTGTGGTTTAACTTTCAAGTCATCTGACTCCTTCAGTGCACTTCATTCAGCCAGTACAGTTATGTTTTCTAAGATATTTGGTTCAGTAGGATGCACATTTGAAAGTACTATTACACCAACAAACAAAGAAAGTATTTCCTTCCATGTGATTTTAAAACGTGGAAAGTATTCAGAGAGCAACGCTGTTTGTGTTTCTGTACTTTACTGAGTTTGATTTACAGAAAAGATAAATAGAGTGAAAGAAGAAGAGGATTTACGTTTGTATAAATCCACATGTCCTCATGTTCTGCAGGTAAAACATACAAGAAGAATAAATACATCGGCGTCAGGATGATGAGTCTCACTTCAGCGTAAGTTTCTGATGACATCATGCTGAATGTACACATCAGGGAATGAGTAAATAGAATGGTTGCTCTTTAGTATTTTCCTCATATGATAATGAAGGAATATTATTATCTTTAGTATTTCTATCAGATCCTGTGATGTAAAAGAAATGCCACTTGAGTCTAAAAGCCCTGATCCCTGAGAGTATTCCTCCACAACAAGGGCGGTGATGGTATACAGAACATGTGACCTCATGCTTATTAAAGTACCTGCTGTGAAAAGTTTAATTAGGAATGCGAGTCCGCCCAGGCCACGCCCCCCAGCTGACCCGAGCTGCAGGAAAACGCCTCAAAACACCAAAACAAGCATCACTTTACGACGGCGTGGTTTATTCAATCATTTACTAGCCGTCATGATACGAATGACTTCACTTTAGGCATGTCATCACTTTATAGATTGATTTCTCTCTGTCCTGGAAATCATTTTACATTTGGTCACATTTATATATATTTTTCTTTTTGGCAAATTCACCGCTGCTTCATTTCTAGAAAAGAAAAGCCCAAATCTGATATCGTTATTCTTTATTTCTACTCCCGTTGACACGTTAAAGCTCATATATGCAGTCTTTAAAAAAATAAAAAAATGATTACATGTTGAAGAGTCCTTAAAAGGTTTTCCAGTTTATGCAAGAAACAGCCATTTGTCTGTTTTCAACACCATTTTCTAGCAATATTGTGCTAAATACTCACTGTGAGAATGATCTAATGTTTATTTTTATTGTAAGCAAACAATGAAACCGAATGACTGATAATGTATCCAAAAACTGCAAACTGGTACAATAATATACAACATACATTTTGGTTAGTGGTTTTGAAAAATGTCATAATTTACAACTAGTGTCCAGAAGAACCTGTGGAGCCTCAACAACCTGATTCAATGACTACGTTGAAATTTGCAAGTTTTACCACAATTAATTGGAGCAATGCTCTCTACATGCTGCACTTTAAAATGAGTCACAATGCACCAACCCTTCTAGTTGAATTAAGAGCTGGTGTTTTGGGTTGTTTTCCTCCCGTCAGGCTGGCTAAGGAGCTGAAGGAGAGGCAGTCAGACTTCCCGGACATCACCTCCGGGGCGTACGTCATTGAGGTCATCAGCCGGACTCCAGCTGAGGCGTGAGTGTCTCTCTCATCACTTCTTGTTCACTGGCCACCATGTCAGTAGCAGGTCTTTCTGCATGCATCATCTGAAGAGTTCAGACTCCCTTCATGCCAAATATACATGTATTTTGTCCCAGGAAAACCTTTTGGTCTCCACATGAAACGCCTGTTGACAGCAAGAGAAAACAGCAGTTTGTTTTCTTATTGTCTGACTGGTTTCTGTGAACACAGGCGAGAGTCAGGGAGATCTGAGCTGGATGAAAGGACATTTATTAGGTTTGAACTATCTGTGTGTGTGTGTGTGAAGACTGCAGGATATGGAAAGTTCACTTCTGGTTTCAAATCTGCTGTTTTGAATTTGGAACGAGGCTGAAAGCTGGCAGCGAAGGCAGAATCACGAGTGTTTCCCACCCAGAACGTCCAACTCCCTCTGGCAGGGCGGACAAACCGCCTCAGTCATAGTCCAGAGATTTCTGATTCATCTCTTCTCTGCAGCCTCTGCGTTGAAGGTATTGCTTTAATTATAGAAGCAAAGCCCCTGAAGACGTGGTTCCAAATGTTAAACATTTCTGTGAAACATTATTTATAATGACTACATAAGCAACTGACACAGGCGTGTTCTCATTTTAATCCATGTAAATGTCTGCAGCAGCTAAACTACAGTTCACCATGTAAGACTTAATGTTGACTGTTTTCACGTTTCCTCTGCCTCTTTCTCTGTTTACAGCTCTGCTGTGTTTAGCTCTGTTAGCTCTGTTCTGTTAGCTCAGTTAGCTCTGTTCTGTTAGCTCTGTTAGCTCTATTAGCTCTATCAGCTCTATTAGCTCTGTTAGCTCTGTTCTGTTAGCTCAGTTAGCTCTGTTCTGTTAGCTCTGTTAGCTCTATTAGCTCTATCAGCTCTATTAGCTCTGTTAGCTCTGTTCTGTTAGCTCTGTTAGCTCTGTTCTGTTAGCTCTGTTAGCTCTATTAGCTCTATCAGCTCTATTAGCTCTGTTAGCTCTGTTAGCTCTATTAGCTCTATTAGCTCTGTTAGCTCTGTTCTGTTAGCTCGGCTAGTTCTGTTCTGTTAGCTCTGTTAGCTCAGTTATGTTAACTCTGTTAGCTCAAACAGCTTGTTTCTGTTTGTCCTTTGCTAAGCTACAGTTATACACATACACACATGCAGTTGTTTTACCTCGGGCTGCAAAACAAGAGCGGTACAAATTCTGGTTTAAAACAGTCAATAAAACATGTTTTCAATAAATCGTGTTTGCAAAAAGTGTGAGTCGCTGCAACCACAAGAGGCCACTGAGCATACAGTCATGAATGAGCACGACAAATATTAGATTGATTGGCCCAGTTGACAGACAGACGTAGGGATGCACACGCACGACTGAATACATAATCTAATGCAGATTTAACAAACATAATTTAGTATGTGGAGTACGCACATATTTTTGTTGAGGAAAAGTTATAAATGCGATACATCTCGCCCTTCTTTCTCGCTAACAGAGCGGGCCTGCAGGAGAAAGACGTCATCATCAGCATCAACGGCGAGCGGATCACCTCGTCCAGCGACGTCAGCGCGGCCATAAAGCGGGACGACACGCTGCGAACGGTGGTGAGGCGCGGCAACGAGGACGTCCTCGTCACCATCGTCCCCGAGGACATCGAACCGTGACCTCTCGGGCCGACCGGGCAGACAAGCGACGACCCCGACCAGTCGATCCCGAGCTGGCTCTCAGTGGTTTTCAACCAGTCGTGAACGCTTTGAAAAACCAAGCAGCCAGTAGGGTCGTGTGCCTCTGAGGCCACACCTGCTGCGTTTATGAACTTGTGATTATTAGCACTGCTCTTCCACGCTGATACGCTGACACGCACTTCATGACCCCGTGAACTGAGGCTTCAGCCCCGTACTCATACTTCTCATATAAGTGTTTCTTTTAATCCCAATTTACCGTAAAAGTCGGGTTATAAGCCGCTACTACCTTCGGTGGCTGTCCCCGCTAGCTCCCCGCTGTAGCCTGCTAGCGCTGCTGCTAGCAGGGAGCTAACGGGGAGCTAACAGCAGCGCTAGCTGGCTACAGCGGGGAGCTAGCGGGGACAACCACAGAAGGTAGTAGCGGCTTATAACCCGACTTTTACGGTACTTTCCATCATCACAGACCTTTTATATTCAGCATCTGTCGCTATACGACGATTTAACTGCAGGTTACCGTAGTTCTGTTTTGTTGTGTATGTTCTTGATGGGATATTTTTTTTAAATTGTATTTTTGTCCTTGTTTGTTTGATGCCAATTTTTCAAAAAATGAGAATAAAATTATTTTCAAAATTGTTATTTGTATTGACAATGTCAATAAATAACTGTCGATATTTGATCTCAAACATGATCCTCAATCATCCAAAAGGAACTAACAACAAGTATAATTTTGAATATCCTAAGACAAACATTCCTGAATGCTTCTGAACACATGTTCAAATACTTTTCTCAGAGTTGGTTGAGACCGAAAACTGAAGCTAAAAAGAGAGAACGTTATACTTAAAATGATCCGGAGGCCAGAGACAGGACTCCAAATAAATGCTGATGTGGCTCTGTGTGTCTGCCGGTTGCATAAATAAGCAACTGTTTGCGAACATGTTCACCATTTAGGTTCATTAGGAAATCATTTATGTTGTTTTTACAGCTCACCTGCTTCCCATTTCCACTGTTTTGGGTCCTCCTCCCTTTGTTCACTGTGATACGACAAACATAGACGCTCCATATGAAACCAATAAAGCGAACACTGGGTTTAGAATAACTGATCACAGATAAATAAACATGTGTTTGAGTAGAAACTCAGCAGCCGAGCTGCGTTCACGAGGAGACGGAGAAAACGAACTCCTTCATCTCAAACATCTTGTTCTTTCTCTGTCCTCCCTCTGGGCCTTGTTACACACTGGAACACAACCACGACACAGTGTGTGTGTGTGTGTGTGTGTGTGTGTGTGTGTGTGTGTGTGTGTGTGTGTGTGTGTGTGTGTGTGTGTGTGTGTGTGGAGGCCCACTGGAGCGGCGTAACACTCGACACAGTGAGGTCAGCGATGTGTTCCCTGCAGTTTGATGGAGGCCAGCTGAGGTTTGTTCGTTACTGAACTCGGGTCAGATGTTAAGTGTTTCAACACTTTTAGAGGAGACACGGGGTAAAATGATTTAGATATCACCGGGAACCCTCCCAAGTTTAAAATTAAACTTGGGAGGGTTCATTACTGACATTAAAAATAAATAAAACATTCTGAACATTTCAATATGAGTCATTATGTAATCTGAATTTAGCAGGAGAAGAAGAAGAGGAGGAGAAGAGGAAGAGGAGTGTAATGGAAGTTTTTCCTAGTAGATCTGTTAAGAAGGAATGATGTCTCTCTTAATCAAAGTTGTCTTAAGTCCGTTTATTCCTGCAGGAAGGAAAAGTCTGTCACCGGTCATAGCAGCCTGTGACACAAGATTCAAAAAAGCACAGTCATCAGGCCCCTTTTAACACAATCAGGTCTCCGCCCCCAAACCCCCATCAAGGACCCAAAGTTCCTAGTCTTCTCGAGAAACGTAAACACCCCCGCTTCCCGTGGCCAGAGCAGGGAAACATTTCCCTTGAACTGGGAAATCAGCCTCTTTTACGACCCCCCATATACAAATGAAGGACAATCAACAGTCCTTTGATCCCAGCCATTCGGTCTTCATCTCTGAGGGTCATTTAAGGTTCAATTTGGGCCCTCTCGTCTTTCAACAAGACAACACTATATTTTACCATTACATTCCACTCTTTTGATTACATCATAATCACACAGTATGCAAAAATATAGGTTGTACATCATATTACGGAATCCTATAAGGTACAAATTCATTCAAGGTTTAAAATACTTAAAAATCACACAGTTTCAAAGAGAGGTATCTCTTGGTGCGTTGCAAGCATACATAAAACCCTTTTGTTTCACACAGGAGATTCGTCGTCAGAGGATGAGACCTCGTCAATGTCCTTAGAGTCGTCGTAGTAATCTGGACTAGGACATAAATCAGTCGTGTCGACTCGTATGTCACTTGAGTCTGAAAGTTGTGTGTATTGCACCATCTGTATGGAAATGAGCTGTAATACGCAACGTTTCACCAAGGGAATAATACAGCATGTACAAACACAAACACACAGTATAATGAGGGTGATAGGTAAACCAGAGCACAGGTTCCCGCCCATGCTGGAGTTAGCACCTGAAACCAGTGGTCTCCACACAGCCAAACATGCCATGTGAGACTCCCTGTACCTTAATCAGCTGGCCAGTGAACTAAGTATTTATATGTGGAGTTAAGTAAACTTGCATTGGCTATACCTGGTTTCAGTGACACTAAACATTCGCTAATATTGAACGGAGCGTGACTACATGTTGCATTATGGGTCACAACACACCCAGTGGTTGTCCATAAATACCTCCTTTTAGTCTGTCTTAGTGTTATCTGTCATAATAAGGTCTGTGAAGGCACAGAGTGCCTGTGTCGCTGTGACTTAGGTTTGACAGGAGTCGTCTGTTCATGCAAGGGTGGGAAAAGGGAACAGACAAAACACGATTCATTATAGCCGGTGTCTTTGTGAATTTACTTATTGTCGCCATCCAAACGTTGGTGCTTAGGGACCCTTCATTATCAGCATATTGCACCCATGGAGCGATGTGTTTAAGTTGTTGGACTATCTGTGTCTGTGCGATCAGCTGAGTTTTACCCGTTTCCACTACATCAATGTAAAACGCGCCGCATGGATCGGTGTCCTCTAGATAAGCAAACACAATATAACAACCACTGTCAGATATCTTAGCATCCCTTAACATAAGCAAGACTACTGGGGCGTACGGTTATGTTTGGTTGGTTACTGTTATTATACTGAGTGCGGTGGTGTCATTATCGAGGTCATTCCTAAGTTCTAGTCAGAGTATCGTGTGGTGGAGCTAGTGATGCAGTTGTTTTGTTCAACAGGTCGGTCAGTCGAATTGGGAAGTCTAGTTTTATGTTGGAAATGTACAAAAGCAAAAGCAAAATAACGGCACATGCTACAATAAACATTAAACATATACTCAGCCGTGTGCCACAAAAGAGACGGAAAGGATTTCACGGTCGATTCATTTCAGGCATGATGATGAGATGATGAAACAGTCAACCAACTGGTTTGTGTGAACAGTTATGTTTAACTTCATCATGTTGTCCAAGTAGAAGCCGTTTATACAGATCCATGTACTCGTCCATATCAGACTCAGACCGGTCCGGTGGCAGCTCTGGAGCAAAAGCCTCCGCTAGCTTCATCAGGTTCCACCTGCAGATAGCTTACTGTGCCTGTTAGGAGTATCGGCCAGAGTTGTCGGAGGTCACTACAGAGGCAGCTCTGGTGGTGGGGACACCCAGGAAGTGCATCACCTCGCTGCACAGGAACTCTATGCTGGAGCGCAGGACCTGTGGCTTCCTTCGGAAGTGCAGCTACTCAGCTACTTGTAGCTTCTTGGTCACGGTACGGACACGATGCCAGCACCACGGAGTGCAGGGATGAGACGCACCAGCACGGAGCCACAGCGGCCAGTCACCTTGCAGGGCACGGTGTGGGGCTTGCCGCTTGTCCAGGACCTTGGCAGCCTCACGGATACCACAGGCAAGACCATCGTAGTGCGGTCTTGAACCTGGTGCGCTGACCAGCCCTGGTCTGCTTCTGGACCCGTCCTTGGCAGTTGAGTTGGTGACACAGAACCGTACCAGTCCGTCACTCGGTGTCGGTTGGTTCAGCTGGAGCTGGGACGTGTTTGCAGTGGGTCGCTCGTTCCCAGGTGGCTCGTTCTGCCATCTTAGCTGCTGTGTGGGTCACCAACAAGATCTGGAAATGGGCCTTGCCATCGCTTCGCCTTCCAGTTCTTCTCCCTGAAGTCTTTAAACTGGAGTCGGTACAGCTGGTGCTACCTGTTTTCTGACACTGGATAGAGATATTAATGCAGTAGGTCAACATTGCATTTCATGTATCGTTGTTGAGGGAGGACGTTCCCTCGGACTTCCCACACCAATGTGGAGTGCAAAAAGGATTTTGAATGGACCCAAGTTGCTGCGTGTTTGTCCTCTCATCCTGATGTGCATCAAAGCAGTGAGCTGAGCCTTGGGGGAGAGCTGTGTCTTTACAACACTTAGCCAATCTACATAACAACAAACCTTTTGTTATCAGGGATGATCGTTAGTTTCACAGTGGCAGTGGTTTTTTATACAATGTTGTGAGGCAAGAGGACACAACTGGATTGAAAAACAAAACTGTCAATTGCTCTGTTTGACTTAATTCATCTATTAAAATCTTGCAGGTCTCCTGACAATCTAAGCAGTAGAGTTAGAGCCAAGAGGAACTTGACTCACTCAGACCATATGTCTGCTATACTTAACAGTACTTTTATCTTCAGCATATGTTCAAACTATGGAACCTGTTGAGAAAATCTTTAGTGAATCAATTTGCTATCTATTAGACAACCTCTCCATCCCTTTGTCGCAAGGTGATCTAACCATGCGACAAACCCAACACATTGAGAAGAAAAAACATTTAGGGAGACAAGACCTCCCATAAGATCTGAGAAATCTAAAACGACCAAGTCAGCTGCCTATGCAGAGAAATGATGAGGAAGAGAATCATATACAAAAGTGGCCCAATCTGAATTAACATCAAAACCAATATGATCAGCTCCCATAGACAGATCACGTGATTTGGACTCATCCACCTAGAGAATGAAATCAAGGTTAGACAAATGAATATCAGAGAGGTTCAGACGAGGAGTTCACAGAACTTGGAGTTCTGCAAAACAGTTCCGCCATCCTCAGGTTCTGGAAAAAGAAATTTAGGGTTTAAAAACATTGTAGCGTTTAACCGTGACATTCAGCATGTCAAAGAAACACGTGTGCCAACGCAGGCAACGTGCTGCGGAAAGGTGAGACGATTTCTGTTCGAGGAGAATCAACGAAACCGAATGTGGAACCAGTAAAGTTAGTGGAGCATAACCCACTATGTCACGAGAGGCCATGAGAGCCTTCTCTGCATCTGCCACTGCGCGGAGAAAATGTGGTAAACCTGCAACGACAGGATCGAGTTTTGCGGAGAAATATGCAACTGGTCACAATGTATCGCCATGAGACTGTAAGAGAACCGATGTCATAAAGCCAGAACATCAGGCAGACCCAAAGTGGTCGGAGTCTGTAAGGCGCATTTCATGACTGTGAAAGTTTCTGAGGCTGCAGGGAGCCACTTAATTTTGTCATGAGCGTTAAGATTTTTACCGTGTATCAATGCGGACAGTTCAAGCTGAGAGTAATTTGGAATAAATGAACGATAGTAAGAACATATGCCCAAAAATGACATAATTTGTTTCGTTGGTTGAAGTTTTGGAAGCGTCACAATTGAGGCAATGCGTGTAGACGAGAGTGTTTTGCCTTTACCGGAAATATCGTGACCTAGGAAATGGACATTCTGTGAAACAAACTGTAGTTTAGACAGGCTGGCCTAATGTCCCTCTGCTGCCCTGTGTGTTACAGGGGTCACTGTACCCGTCTCCCACTGTTTCTGTGAGGGAGAGGCAATCAAAGGGTAATTAACATATGACACCCAGGAAGTGCCTTGAGTCAACACAAGAGGCTCCAAGCCACCTCTAAGGGGCCTCTTTTTAGAAGGCAGGCAACCAAAGCAAATCAAAATTGCCACAAAAAAAAAACATGTTGCATCCAATGATACTTGAGATTAAAAAAATTATGGTGTACGGATTTGGAAACAGTGACTTACAAATGGACTTCTGCATTAACTGCCTGTAAGTCCTTGACAAACCCCCACTCTTTTGGTGCTCCGTTATCTCTGATCTTCCTCAAAGGAAAAATGTAAGTACTGACAGGTGAGCTATTGCAGGGGATGATTACGCCTGCCTGCAAAAGAAAGTTAACACAGGAGTTATGCCATCAATAGCTTAGTGATGTTTTGCAAAGCCGAAACAAGAATTTAGGTGTGATGCCCACAGGTTGTGCATTTCTGTCCCACGTCATATTTACCCATCGCCCAGAGGGAAGAGGGAACTTCCTGTAAGGGTGGGGGAGACTGCAGGCGTCAGCAAGAAATGAGACAGTGTGTGGTTCATCATCATCAAACAAATACACAGAGCGTAAGGCAGATGTGCAGAATAGAAGTGTAGAATAGTCTTTTGTGAATACCTGTGCGCGGTGAATACATCACCTGAAAATCACCTGTTGCTTTCCAATCTGTGATAGACTGAAATTTCAGCACAAAATATCCCAAGTCTCTACATTGATCAGTCTGACACCTGAACAAGGAGACGTGTGGGTAGGAGGAGTCCACTTTGATCAGCTGTTTCCAGGGTCTGTGAGGATAACAGAAAACTGTACATCTCCAATTAGACCACACATAGTAGAACATTGGAGAATATAATTAAAATCCTAAAACAAATGTATTCATATGTAGCATATTTTCCCAAGGAAACATATGCTGTACACTGCATGTGTGTGGAGCTCATTACTTCAGTACAAGGATAAGCCTCTGATACACACATCAAAGTGTGATGGGCTATCTTGGACCATGGTCATGTTGGATGGAAGTGCGTACGACTTTTAAACCTTTCAGGTGTGGAAATCAAACTGATTACCATACTTCAGCTTCAAGTCTCTGCTGAAAAAAACTTACAGAAAAGATGCCTGAGCACCAAAAAAATTCATGCTTAGTCCTTTTCTTAAAAAAAAAAAAAAACATACGCGAGTCGAACCGTAAATAATATCTTTTAACGTCAACCCTAAGGTTCCTACAAAATAGACATATTGTCCACTAAGTTTAGGGTGAGACAAAACATTTTGTTCCACAAATCTAAGTTTGTGGTTCCTGAATCTACAAGAAAAAAAACACCTTAAAATCCCCCTACTATCAAAATAGTTTATGGTAATTTTTAAAAGGCTCAGTGGTATTTTATATATATACACATTCTGTCCCTGCAACTAACTTTGATGCCCGTTCTAAATATATGATTGTATCTGTGCATGTATGTGCGTGTATGTGCGTGTGTTTGCGGTTAGTAGAGCATGCTTTCCTTCATTTGCATGTGTGTGTGTGTCTTTCTCACCCCTCCTCTCTGCTATTCCAACAGAATTTCGCCCTTTCTCTCTTCATGCCCCCACCTCACGTCAGCCAGATTCCTGATGTCTTTGTGCTTTCTGGACATGGTTTTGTCCCACTGTGGACACTCAAAAGCCCAATGTCCTCTCTGGTAGCAGATACAGCATTCGTGTCTATCTGCCTGTGATGCCGGTATCCACGTCCACGTCCTCTGCCACGTCTGTTGAATCCTGTGTTCCAACGTGGAGCTTGGTCTCTTGTCATGCATTGATTTGAGCCAAGTGCAGTTGTTGTTCTTTTGACACAGTCTTTTGTTCTTGTCGGCTGTGTCTTGCTTCTCCGCATGAGGTCTGAAGTGAGCTTTTTCACAGCCCATGCAGCTCAATCTTACTGCTGCAGAGATGGCACTCCTGATTAGCTGGGACCTCACCTCTGGCTTTTGGTTCTTGAAGGCCGCTTGTTTGTTGAATACAGCGTGCAGCTTGGTGTAATATTCTGTCGCTTTCAGCAGCTTGTTGTCTGCAGGCTGTTGATTGGCTGGTGTGAATATGGTGGAGGGCATAAGTCTGAGATCAGGATCCATTCTGTGTGCAACAAGAGAGAAAAGGATTCCCGAGAAGCTTTGTCTGCTCCGGTCATGTTAGCATCTACTTCAGGCATCATTACACACATTACCTTCCTTTCCCTAAATTCTGCATCATTGTTAGTGTACACAATTTCATTTAAACAGATAAACAGTCTAAAGATTCATCCCCATATTTCTTTTTTCTTTTTTCCTTCATCACATCCATTCCATTTTTACTCTGTGAACCTCCCATTTCCATTAGGGTGGTCTAAGTATACTTATGTAATAAATACAGTCGTCACTGTAAGTTCCAATTTTCTAACTGGAGAAACCAATTGGTCAAGGGCCGTAATCATTACGTTCCCAGACAAATGTCAGCTTATCTAATAACGCATTAATCATTCCCTTTCTTCCCTGTCGGTCAAAGGCCGTAGTATCAACCATTCCTTGTCTTTCAAAGGCCGTAGTATTAAACACCATTCCTTGTCTTCCTTGTCGGTCAAGAACCTGGAAATACGATCTTCATCGCATTACTCAGTCCTGTCTTCCTTGTCGGTCAAGAACCTGGAAATACGATCTTCATCGCATTACTCAGTCCTGTCTTCCTTGTCGGTCAAGAACCTGGAAATACGATCTTCATCGCATTACTCAGTCCTGTCTTCCTTGTCGGTCAAGGACCTGGAAATACGATCTTCAAGGCCCCTAATTGGGTCCTGTATTTTATCGCATTACTCAGTCCTGTCTTCCTTAGTAAAAACGGAATGGACGATGACGAATCAGGAACATTTTACAATTATTTTATGAATCAACACACATTTTAAGTAACAGGCTAAGACAAATTATCATCATTAGAGACCATATCTTTAAACAGAATTTGTTTAATTCTCCGGTTTTATCAATTATTTTACGAAGTTCTACGTCTTCGTAATCTCTAACTCAATTTTAAATTTGGAATATCAACTTCTTACCAGATTTGAAGAAAATTGCTTCCTTGTTTGATCGTTGTGAAGTAAATCTGACTCGTTGGGCGCAGGACCCCTCTCTCTTTGTCTAATGAGGTATGGGGCAGAACCAGTTTTTTGGTTCTGAAGTGGCCACTACCCTGCACGCCATCAGAGTTCAGACGAAGCTTCAAACGATCCCACTTCTGACACCAAATGTAATGGAAGTTTTTCCTAGTAGATCTGTTAAGAAGGAATGATGTCTCTCTTAATCAAAGTTGTCTTAAGTCCGTTTATTCCTGCAGGAAGGAAAAGTCTGTCACCGGTCATAGCAGCCTGTGACACAAGATTCAAAAAAGCACAGTCATCAGGCCCCTTTTAACACAATCAGGTCTCCGCCCCCAAACCCCCATCAAGGACCCAAAGTTCCTAGTCTTCTCGAGAAACGTAAACACCCCCGCTTCCCGTGGCCAGAGCAGGGAAACATTTCCCTTGAACTGGGAAATCAGCCTCTTTTACGACCCCCCATATACAAATGAAGGACAATCAACACTCCTTTGATCCCAGCCATTCGGTCTTCATCTCTGAGGGTCATTTAAGGTTCAATTTGGGCCCTCTCGTCTTTCAACAAGACAACACTATATTTTACCATTACAGGAGCAGGAGAAGAGGAGGAGGAGGAGAAGAGGAAGAGGAGGAGAAGAGGAGCAGGAGAAGAAGAGGAGGAGAAGAAGAAGAGGAGGAGAAGAGGAGCAGGAGAAGAGGAAGAGGAGCAGAAGAGGAGCAGGAGAAGAGGAAGAGGAGGAGAAGAGGAGCAGGAGAAGAGGAAGAGGAGCAGAAGAGGAGCAGGAGAAGAAGAGGAGGAGAAGAAGAGCAGGAGAAGAAGAGCAGGAGAAGAGGAGGAGGAGAAGAAGAAGAGGAGCAGAAGAGGAGCAGGAGAAGAAGAAGAGGAGAAGAGGAGGAGCAGGAGAAGAAGAGGAGGAGAAGAAGAGGAGGAGAAGAGGAGCAGGAGAAGAAGAGGAGGAGAAGAAGAAGAGGAGGAGAAGAGGAGCAGGAGAAGAAGAGGAGGAGAAGAAGAAGAGGAGGAGAAGAGGAGCAGGAGAAGAAGAGGAGAAGAGGAGCAGGAGAAGAGGAAGAGGAGCAGAAGAGGAGCAGGAGAAGAGGAAGAGGAGGAGAAGAAGAAGAGGAGGAGAAGAAGAGGAGCATGAGAAGAAGAGGAGGAGAAGAAGAGCAGGAGAAGAGGAAGAGCAGAAGAAGAGGAGGAGCAGAGGAAGAGGAGCAGGAGAAGAGGAAGAGGAGAGCGTCTTTCTTTCCGACCCCAGTTGGATGAGATGTTATGGAACCAGTGACCTGATTGACGGAGCAGGTTTTCTCCCAGAATGCTCAGCTGCTGACTCAGCGGCACATCATCTTCCGAGTCGCTGTGACCCGCTGCAGCTCTCTGCTGCTGCCAGCCGGCTCCTGCACCTGGACCGGGTCCTTCAGGTGTGGAGCCGGACTCACCTGGAGACCTCCAGGTGACCTCCAGGTGACCTCCAGGGGTCGACTCTCCTTACTGGAAGCCACGCCCGGCTGAGTCGGCTTGACCTTTCCGGGAAGCTCCTGGCAGCGTCCTCCTCTTAAATCAGAGCCGTCAGCTCTTGAAAGTATTTCCTGACTCATGTGTGTTGAGCCCAAAGACACCAAACTGAACGCCAGAGCGCTGCTGCTTTTGGTTGTCACGGTTAAATGAACGGCGCCTTCCAGTTGCCGATGGGAAATTATTTTAGAATACTTTATTTTGCATAAAATGAGATAACTTATTCAAGTCCCTTTTCCTCTCCAGTGTCCTCCAGCTTTCTGAAAGGAATCCTCTTTCTTTCCTCTCTACTCAGTGGGTTGTAATGTACTCCTTTGTTATAAAAGAGTTGTAAAACAAGAGTATTCATTTGTATAAATATATACTTTTATTGCTTTTAATATCAGCATAAAACCATCAACGTCACACATGTCAAAACTGTTCTTTTAGTAGTTTACATCGGCAGCTTCATGTTACAGTACATTATTTCAAACATTACCGTGTCGCATTAAAACACATCAGTTAATCAGTTACACATCATATATACATATATGTTTCATATATATATATATATATATATATATATATATATATATATATATATATATATATATATATATATATATATATATATATATATATATATATATATATTCATATATTCATATATTCATATATATTCATATATTCATACATGTTCATTCTGAGATTCAAACAGTTACGTGTGATTAACCGACAGATCAGTGCAGTTACAGAACATGTTGGTCAGGACAACGTGAATAAATACATTATTATTATTATTATTATTATTATTATGATGTTAAAACCTGGATGAGACCACGTTTCTCTTCATTCTAATAGTAAAATGGCCTGTTGTTGGTGATGTATTTCCACGTACTTCTCTTTCCCCCATGTGGCTAAACTTTCCCAGGATGCATTGCAGCCACGAAGCGTGTTTTCTTTTGGCAATATGGATATCTGCAGTTACAGGTTTTCCTTTCCTTTCCAGCCACGAGCCGATGAGCCGGCCCGACATCCAGGACGTTCATTTATATTTATATATAAGAAACAAAGCGTGACAGGTTTCTCTGCAGCAGGACACTTCACACAGGTTCTTTGTTCCTCTATGGCAGAATATTGCAATAATGGTGTTATTTGATTAATATTTCCTAGTTTCAGCCCCTTTTTTCTCTTCTGTTTCTGTTCACCGAGGTCTCGCTTGAAGGCTTGAGGGTTTCTGGTCTGGACTCAGTGCGTGGCTGCCGTCGGGTCGGTCCGCTCAGGAGGTCCCGCCCCCCCCGCCGCCGCCGCTCCCCCCGCCGAGCGGCTCGCGGCCGCCGGGTCGAGGGCGCCGAGCAGGGCCCGCTCCAGCTTCTGCTCCAGGGCGTCCAGGCGGCGGTCCACGTGCTCCTTCAGCCTCCTCTCCATCTCCTCCAGGCGACGCTCCATGGCCGAGTCCAACTCCCTGAAGAGGAAACACGAGGCGAGAGGACACAGGATGCAGGGGTCACACATTCTGACCAGTGGACTTCAGGACTTTTCCATGACTTTAAACCAAATGTCCTTTACAAACATTTAGTGAAATCTGGGTGTAAACAGTAAAAAGTGAGTAAATGTAGTATTTAAACTAACAATGAGAATACAAAGCATACAGTAAACCTTAAATGACTCAAATGAATGAGACAATAGTTTGATTAAAAGAATAAACATTTATATAGATGCCTGTATGTATGCCTGCTTATAATTTGAGTCTTTCTTTTAAAAGCATATTCATTATTTCAAACTCAGCGTAAATGAACGACATGAACACATGAATATAACACATTTACATGACTTTTACTAAACTTTTGGGATTACATTTTTTTTAAAGACTTTTCCAGGTTCTGGAAATAACCATTTTAAAACTCCATGACTCTTCCAGGTTTTCCATGACCGTAAGAACCCTGCAGAATGTTTACTCATGCATGTACAACTTGTATAGAACAAGCAATATGATGCAAATACTTATATTCTAAACAAAGAATTTAGATCAAAGCTGAACTTTTGCATAATGAATAACAATAATGAAATAGCAATTTTTTAAACCAGATCTTGGTCGTACAAGTTGTGACTCATGTTAAATATCATCACTTCTTATGAAGCACTTAAATGAGGAGAGAGAGTCATATTTTGAAGCCACACCAGAGAAAAAACCTACAAAACCAACATCCTGCTGCATCCATGTTCCTAATTCCTGTTTGCATGAAACTCTCAGACAGCCGACTCAGCGTTTCTTTCACCAGAACCAGCCGGAGATCATGTCCTCTTGCGTCATCAACAGCAGCTGCTGATGCGCTTTGAACATCTGGTTCTGTTTTTGTTAGCTGAGGTATTTTTATGTTGGTACAAATCCCTGGCCAAGATTTAGTGAGCAACCCGTTGTAGAAGTACGAGTAAGAAACCAACAGAAGCAAGACATGGACCAGAATGCAATGCAGCAGCCTCAATAGCCCAGAATGCAATGCAGCAGGTTTGGGTTCTAAACAACATTAACCTTAAAGTTTCTCCACAGCAAATAAAGTAGTTAGCTGAAAAGCATTCTGGGAAATCACAAACTTTCCAAGCAGATAGAATACGCAGGTTCGAGGACAGCCGGTTCACAAGAAAGAACAAAGACTTCCAGTAACAATTCTAGAACATTTCACAAGAGGAAACTGCTCTGAGCATCTTTAAAACAAACACTAATACTCCTTCCTCTCCGTCTTCTGGAGTCGAACTCAAACCATTAAACTGATCCGTTTGGGTGAAACGTACCGCTGAGCCGCCGTCGCCTCCTGGAAGTGGAGTCAGATCCCAGCTGACATTCTCTCTGAACCCACATGCGCTGCTCGGCTCGTCACAGAGCCTCTTTATGCAGCTCCTAAACACGGCTTTCCTTTTATCGTAGAGTGAAACTAATGTCTGCCGTGAAATGGTGTGAACCGATACCGAGCCTTTGCGTCGCAGATTCCCCGCTTGGTGCAACAGTTTAATGACTCGCACGTGAATTATGATGTTTTATACGCGTTGCCGGGCAGATCAGTGAATATTCTAGCACCAGGCAGTGGGAAGTGTTTGGCCGTCAGCTTGCGGCTAACAAAGCGACCTCACACAACCAAGAGCGACTGTCCCATGAGAGAGTCTCTGTTTCCTCCACAACGACCTTCCATTGAATGAAGAACAGACGAGCTCAAACATTCTGCGCGGTCACAACAATCTACTCGGTAGATAAAGGTCTCTGTGATTGTCAGGAGAATTCCAACTAAATGCATTTTCTTCTGGTCGCAAAGCCGCCTATTGTTGCAAAGTTTGATTCAATTAGAAGCAGCAACTTCAAATATTTTGATTGAAAGTGCTGCAAAAGATCAGTTTAATACCAGTAAATACTATCTGTACTAGAAGTACTATTAGTGTTATTATCATTTAATAGAATATATAGTATAGTAGTAATAACAACAACAGCAGTGTATTATTATTTGTCATTGAAAATGTTTGATCTCCCATGCTTGTCTTTAGCCTTCGTTAGCTGCAGTAACGTCTCTCCGACACAAGGTGGAGCTGCTGCACCGATTACAGATTCAAGATGAGTTCAGATGTTCATTCTGAGCTTCAGAGCTTTTTCAAACTGTTTGGTTCAGGACCTTAACAACAGCCCACATACTCATAAGACACCTTTTAGGAAAGATTAGGACCAAAAGAATCGGAATCTGCAACAACAATCACAATAAAACAAAACACTAGCCTGTTAGGAAGGAGTTTCTTACTTAAATTACTTATTTTATGGCAAAACATGGGCCGATATGGGCATGCTGGGTATTGAAACGTTCAGGAGCTTCCGCACTTGCAGTTTGACGCAGTTTTAGCAATGTGGGCCGACCAGGAAGGTCTCTTCTCACAAGGGGTTTGCGGTATTGTAGCAATTTAAATGAAGTTAAACAACCCTGTGGTTGCGGAGATAAGCTTCTTTTCTTTAAAGGTAAAAAAGAAAACGTGACGTCGTCGGCTAATTGAACCAGAAGAATCAACTGAACCTGGGTTGTAGTTTGTTCTTTGAAGCAGCGGTGAGTCGTGAACGTCACTCACCACGAGCCGCTCCTCGCCGCCCTCTCCCTCTCCTCCGCCGCGTCGTCCATCCTCAGCTGCGTCACCTGACCACAGAGGCTCTGCAGCGCCGGCAGCAGCCGCTCCGGGCCGGAGGTCGCCGCCGGGCCGTGACCTTTCAGGAGGCGGGACATCATCTCCGCCAGCTGGGCGCGGCCCGCCGGCCCGCCGCTCGCTAGAGATGGACGAGAAGAAGAAAACACGTTTTACGCTTTCAGTGGTTCAGACTAAATCTATCTTCATGATTCAGGCTGAGCCTTTAAGGCTTTTACACACGAGGCGTTTTCTTTTATACAAACTAAAGTTACTCTTTTAAGACGGGCCTAAACACCTTTTTATTCAGGAAGGCATTTTTTACTTTGTGTTAAATCAGTGTCAGCTATTCCTTTTTTATTATGCTTTGCTTTAACCATGTTTTAATTAGTTTTACTATCTACTGGCTCTGTGGCAAACAGAACAGAACGGGCAGATATACATATATATACACTGTATATATATATATTTTTAAAATACTTTCCAAAAGAAACTCTCTTTTCTATATCTATAAAACCTCAAAGACATTCCGAATTGTGATTTTTTTTAAAGGTAAGTCTCCTTTTGAGCTTCCTCACCTGCGACCTCGGCGTCGACAGAAGCCAGCGGCTCGGGGGAGGAGTCCGACGTCGCTCCGTTCTGAAACGACACGATGACTTTATCTGATGTGCAGAACATGCAAACGTTCCGCTGGCATGGAGGTGGACGTGCGACATTGATGAATGATGGGGACAGTAACTGGTACCCTGGAGTCTGCCGGCTGCGGCTGCTTGCTGGCGGCGGCTCCTTGAGCCAGAGCGGAGAAAACACCGCCGCCCATCAGGAGAGGCAGGAAGCCGCCGAGAGAGCCGGTCTGGTTCTGGAGAGCAACAAGCGTCATGTCAGCGAGTCAGGAGGGTGAGAAATATCAACCCATATGCAGGGTCACACGCATTCTGAACAATGGGGTCAGGACCTTTAACCAAATGTCCATGAGCAAACATTTAGTGGAATCTGGGTGTAAACAGTAAAAAGTGAGTAAATGTAGTATTTAAACTAACAATGAGAATACAAAGCATACAGTAAACCTTAAATGACTCAAATGAATGAGACAATAGTTTGATTAAAAGAATAAACATTTATATAGATGCCTGTATGTATGCCTGCTTATATTCTGAGTCTTTCTTTTAAAAGCATATTCATTATTTCAAACTCAGCGTAAATGAACACATGAATATAACACATTTACATGACTTTTACAAAGGTTTTACTTAAAAAAAGAAATAATAATATATATATATATATATATATATATATATATATATATATATATATAAATTATAATTTAGAATAAATAACAATATAAAAAATAATAAATGTTTATACATTTTTATAAATATTTTTTATAAATAATTTATAAATAATTATAGTTTATACATTTTTATAAATATTTTTCATAAATAATTATAATTTATAAATAATTTATTAAATAATTTAATCTAATTTATTTAATAATTTAGAAATAATTAAGAAATATTTTTTATAATAATATAAAAATATATAATATAAATAATATAAAAAAATATTTTTTTCTAGGACCTTTCCAGGCCTGAAAAATAACCATTTCCATGTCAAATTCCATGACTTTTCCAGGTTTTCCATGACCGTAAGCTAATGGCAGGTCAAAGAGAAGTGGAGTGAAGGTTCTGACAGGAAGTCCATCAGCGTGGTTATCCACTGCTCTCCTCTCACTGAGCTCATGCAGGTAAGGAGTGACTCCCACCTTCTGCTGGTGGTGCACCATGTCCATGAGGTTCTGGGCTCCCGGCGAGAGGCTGGTCCCCATCTCCTCCACCAGACACTGCACCTGCTGCATGTCGATGCCGGGGCCTCGGGGGGCCGCGCGGGGCCGCGGCGCCCGGAGGCCCACGACCACCCGCCGCACCGACACGCTGCTTCTGCCGCCCAGCGAGAGCAGCTGGGAACGCCGGGAACCAGAGGATTACAAACGGATAACGGTTCACGGAGAGTTCATGAGACGTAGACGTCAAACAGCTCACCTTCACTTCACAGGCGGAGGACGGGGGCTCCAGGACCAGCTGCTTCCTGTAGAAAGGCCCTCTGTCTGAGCTGCAAAACAGCAAAGAGGCGCCGCTTCAACATCCGGTCGGACACTCGCCAAACAGACGTCATCAGAGCTTAAATCGCCCAACGTACCCGTCTGGCTGGACGCCGGCGCTCCTCTCCCCGCGCACCGTGCCGCAGTATTCGCCCGTCTGGTCGTACGCCTCCAGGGTTCGAGCCTCGCTGACGACCAGCAGGCGGCCGATGGCGGCGCCGGGCGAGCCGGGCGAGCAGCGCAGCGTCAGGAGACACGGAGACCCGGCCTCCGTCTGCTCCAGCAGCACCGGGCCGCCGCTGTGAGGGGAGGACAGGTGTTCACTCATCTGAGGCTCTGCTGGTTCCATAACGTGGAGAGGTTTGATTCTCAGCTCAAAGCTTCTCACCCGTCGGTCTCGTCTCCTTCTGGCTGACTGAGCTCCTCTTCGCCCTCCTCTTCGTCGCCGAGCTGAACAGGAAGCAGAACGTCGGACAGCCGACGTTCCCGACAGCTCCACGCCGCTCCGCTCTTCACGGCAATGTCCACCATGACGGACTAGGAGACAAGCTAGGACACAAAGTAGGGAACAGCTTAGGAGACAGGGTAGGAGATGAGTTTGGAGACAATTCAGGGAAAAACGTTTTCATACGTATTAGGAAACAAATCAATTTTTTATAGTCTTAATATTATATAATACATAATAAAGTTCTCTACTTGTAAAGGAATACTCAATACTACATGTAGATACTCCATGTCATGATACTTTATACATTTTGGAGGCAAATATTGCACTTTTTGACTCCACTTCATGTATTAAAAAGCTTCAGCTACAACTGTCTTTGCAGAATAAATCAATTATGATATCATATATGAAGCTGACCAGCAGTATATAGTAGCTACACATTAATATGATGTAACCCAGTGATGAAATGGGGTATTCTGCATAATTAATACATTTACTTGGCACGTGCATGTGATGCTCTGTACTGAAGTAAGATATTACATGCAGGACTTTTAACTGTAAGAGTATTTATACACTGTAGTTGTACAACGACCGAGTACAACTATCTGAATACTTCTTCCTCCGCCGTGCAGGATGCATGCTTTGACAGCTGTGATGTGTTTACGTCACGATGCAGAACAAACAAACAGTCCAGCTCATCTCAAGATACTTTCACCTTTTCAGTTACCTTGAAACAGCCCGGGCGGAAACTGTCGATGAGATTGTTTTCCATCCGTTTGTTTAAATGTTCATCTTAATTAAATTAAAACATCTCCGGATGAACTGGGATCCAAAAGGTTTAACTGGCTGATGAAACGGTCTAAACGCTAAACCAGAAGCTAAACCAGAAGCTAAACCAGAAGCTAAACCCACTGCAGCGACCTGCAGCTGCCTTCTTGAGTCAGGCGGCGCGCGACGACGGGGTGTTGTGGTGCTACGTCATCAAACAGCGCAGGCGTTGACGTGAGTCGCGGGTTAGGGTACATTAATAATATATAACTGTACATTAATTACATTAAGTTAATATATAGTTATTGATATTAGATGGATAGGAAAGCTGGAGATGGTGTCGCCTGTCAGATATATGTACATAATGTATGCATATATATCGATGTGTACTTATATCTGTATATGTGTGCCAGCTAAGAAAAATATACTTAAAAAATATATATTTATATATATTATTATATATACGAATAAATAGATTATATATCTACTCTCATAATCTATAATACTCACATACCATTTATATGGTATAACAGCAATTTATAATACATTTTATATATAGGTTGTCACCTATATATAAATATATATATAGTCACCTATATATCTATACATATAGATGTATACGCAGGACAGCTAAGAAAAATATTGATGCATTGATATATAACCTACATATACGTTTTTTTAATATACAGTATATAATATTAAATTATATACTGTATAATCATTATATATCACCGCCACGCTCCGAGAATATAATATATAAAATATTGTCACGAATATATAGATTATATATTTTGTATAATATATATATATATTTTTATATATAATGATTATATAAAAATTAATATTATATACTGTATATTTAAAACTAATAACATATATTTATCTGTATATTTATAATATATCTATTCACATACATTATTAACCATTTATATGGATAAGAGATTTATAATATTTTTTATCAGGAAGTATGAAGGTCAACAACTTAAAAGGTGAAGTCTGCTATTGTTCCATGCATCTTTCCAGTGTTTATTAAATCATACATTCATCATTGTTTAGCAGGTTTATTCCACATCTGCATTCATCACAAAGGACAACAGTACGGCCATCTCCTGTGGGCAACAGCGCATGCGCTGTCTAGAAACACGGCAACACGTTAGGGACATTCTTTACTTTAAGAAAACCCATAAAAAAACGAATAACGATAACATAGCGAAAATAATCCAACATAATTACTTTCCAAACAAATAAAGCAGCTCAACTTTGTATGTACTTTTCCAATTAGTCAACACTATATTGTCCACAGACCTTCATAGACACGTGACCTATTAGCGCAGAAACCCGCAGCTGCCCTGCGTCAGGCGGCGCGCGACGACGGGATGTTGTGGTGCCGCGTCATCAAACAGCGACTCACGTCAACGCAGGCTATTTTGGTAAATAAGCACCTTTTTTCCACAATACAACAAATACTTATGCGTACTGTGTGTCATATATTTGTACACGGTGGTATGTTAAAGCTGATGACGTAGTCGGCAGTGAAGAAAATGGCGACTAGCAGACTATATATTGTGATTTGTGACCGTTAGCGACGTGAGTAGTCAATACACTGAGAATACACGACCCTTTAGCAGTGAAATGCTCCCTTGCGTTTTGCTATTTTTATGTTTCTGGATTATTATTACTGCTGCATCAATGTGTATGTTGCATTTATACAATATGTACCTCTTAAATGTAGAGGAGCAGAAGTATTAAGGAGCATACAATGAAAACAACTCTACCAAAGCAGCTCAAATGTGCACTTGAGTGCAGTATTTGAGAACAAAATGTACATAATTACTTTCCACCACTGCAAATACACTTCATATACACATACTTTGCATTTTTGCACTTTCTTTATTGTTTCATTTCCTACATTATTACGCTTTACTATTTTGTTCTATATATCTATCTATCTATCAAATAATGGCCGAATGAATGGACCTGACTCTTTTCGGAGCAGGGGATGGACTTCACAGAGTGCTACGGAGACACCGTCTCCAGTGTTGCCGTCGCTGCTCGCTCCGGCTGCAGGAAGCGGGTGAGGAGGCTGATCCAGAGAGGCTTCAGTGTGGACGGGCGAGACAACCGCGGCTGGAACGCCCTGCACGAGGCGGCAGCCGCCGGCAGCAAGGGCTGTGTGCTGGAGATCGTGTCTGCTGCCGGCGGTAAGAAAGGTCATGGTTCACCTCGGGGGTTGTCTTTCTCATATTTTAGAAAGCTGGAAGCGGAGAACGCTTGGATTGGAGCAACAATTTAAAAAAAAACTCAATATATTCATATTTACAATTGCGTAGATGGAAGGAAAGCAAGAAACCCTCACATTTAAGATAAGAGAAGATACTTTATGCAGGGTTCTTACGGTCATGGACAACCTGGAAAAGTCATGGAGTTTTAAAATGGTTATTTCCAGGCCTGGAAAAGTCCTTGAAAACAATGAAATCCCAAAAGTTTAGTAAAAGTCATGTAAATGTGTTATATTCATGTGTTCATGACGTTCATTTACGCTGAGTTTGAAATAATGAATATGCTTTTAAAAGAAAGACTCAAAATATAAGCAGGCATACATACAGGCATCTATATAAATGTTTATTCTTTTAATCAAACTATTGTCTCATTCATTTGAGTCATTTAAGGTTTACTGTATGCTTTGTATTCTCATTGTTAGTTTAAATACTACATTTACTCACTTTTTACTGTTTACACCCAGATTTCACTGAATGTTTGCTCATGGACATTTGGTTTAAAGTCATGAAGTCCATTGGTCAGAATGTGTCTGAACCCTGTTTTATTGTCATCCATCTATATGCTGTACATACAGAAACTAAATTGGGATTCACTGGTCCCCCGGTACAACATATACAGAATACACGTCAGATTTCCATCAAATCAATGAATCAGTCCTTTCAGCACAAGTTCATGACGGTTTTCCTGTGGACTCAGCTTCAGTTTCCCTCTTTGTCTTCCTGGCAGCCGGCTCCTCCCGCAGCTGCGGCGCCTTCGTGAACTCGTTGACCCACGAGGGCGAGTCTGCGTGTTACCTGGCGGCGCAGCGCGGTCACCTGGCCGCGGTGCGCCTCCTCCTGAAAGCACACGCCGACATCAACCAGCTGACGAACGACCTGTCCTGTCCTCTGTATGCAGGTCCGACACGTCGTCACATGTGGTGGTCGTGTGTGTTCTGTACTCTCTGCACCTCTGACCAAGCACGTGTCCACTTCACATTTAAATGACATGTTCTCCAACAGCTGTTGACGGCGGGCACAGGGAGGTCGTGGACCTGCTGGTCCGCAAAGGTGCCGAGGTCGACCGAACGCACACCGCATCCTGCTGGACCTGCCTTCACCAGGCGGTTCACAAGGCAACTATGGAGCTCAAAAACAAACTCACAACACTGTGAGGTGTATCCTAACTTGTTTTGTTTGTTTTCTTCTCAGGGTCACAAGGAGATTGTACGCATTCTGGTCGGCGTGTGCAACCTGGAGGCTCTAGACGACCACAAGATCTCCCCTCTCTTTGTGGCGGCGCAGTACGGACAACGGGAATGCCTGGAAATCCTCGTTAATGCCGGTGAGTAGATGTGTTTCTTCATGCCTTTGTGTGCGCTCGTGCTTTTGTTCACAGCTCTAAGATCCAGAGTTCTCTTCTTTTCACTCCTCACTTGCACCAGCAATCGAGTAAAAATAAAACACAACATGAATTGTGTTTTCATTTGTTTTTTTGGGGGGATTTAGGTGCCAACGTGAGCGCCCAGGCAGCTGATCTGGCCACACCGCTGCTGATCGCCTCTCAGGAGGGCCACCGGGCCTGTGTGGACTTCCTGTTGGACCGCGGGGCGGATCCTGACGTCGCCTGCAGTCACGAGTGGCCACAGCTTCCCATTCACGCTGCCGCTGAGTTCGGCCACATCGGGTACGGACTCAAAAACTCGTCTTTCAACGATGAACTGTTGACTATGGAAGCCCGTTTCCGCCACACACACACACAAAAAAAGTAATTATGAGATAATAAAGTCGAAATTATGAGATAGTAAGTGACGCTGGCATAATTATGACTTTTTATCTCATCATTTCGACTTTATTATCTTATAATTATGACTTTTTTTCTTTCTTTTTTAAATGTGAAGCTCTGATCACATGTTACATTTGTTAATGAACTTGTGAACTGTTAAACAAAAGGGTCATTGTATTTTCTCAGATTGTTTAATTTGAAAAACATTTTGAGATTTGAATTTTTATTAATGTTTTAGTTGATTAAATGTCGTACAATTGTGCCGTTCTCCACGGCCCAAAGTAACGTCTTCAGATTGCAACCAACAGTCCAAAGCTAAATACATTCAGTGTACAATCAAATAAAATAGCAAAATCAGCAAATCATCTAATTTGAGGAGCTATAACTTGAGAATATTTGATCCATAACTTTGGACAAGAATGTCCTGTTGCTTAACGACCTGATGAACACATTGGACCCTTCTTTAAGTGTCCTCATATTGTTTCCCCTCAACCCGCTGTAATGTCTGCAGCGTCCTCAAGAGGCTGATCGCCGTCACGGATCGCGCGTGTGACCGTGGGCGCGGCGCGGTGAGTCCTCTGTTCCTGGCCGTCCACGGCCGCCAGAGCCGGAGCGTGGAGACGCTCTTGAGGGAAGGCTACAGCCCGGACGCCCAGGACTGCTCGCACGTCCTGGGCGTCCGGTCGCCGCTCTCCTTGGCCTTGTCCACGTCCACCGAGCCGTGCAGGTTTGTTAGAAATCTCCTCGCAGATTCCACGGAACGTATAAAAACAAAATGTACAACGGACGGCTTTGTACTTTCAGTGAATCGGTGCGGTTGCTGGTCGCCGCCGGAGCAAGCCTGAGCGAGGAGGACTGGATCCACGCCGTGGCCACTGAGGAAACAGACCTGCTGCGACTGATACTGGAGCACAGACGCGTCCCTCGACACGGGGCGTCGACCGGGGAAACGTTTTTAAAGCTGCAGGAGCTGAGGGAGCTGCTCTGCGTGGCTCTACACCAGGTGCACTTCGCCGCCTGCTGGCTTCCTGTGCTGCTGGAGGCGGGACTGGAACCGTCTTTGCTGCTTCAGCCACACATGTAGGACCGTCCTCCCACGCCTCCACCCTTCCTCAAGTTGGCTATACTCGATCAATATCTCTCTGTTCTGTGCCGTCCAGGTTGGAGCAGGCGGACGGCGAGGTGTTGAATTTCCTGCTGGAGTTTGTGAACTGGTCGACTCTGTCTCCCTCTTTGAAACGAGTTCTGGATCGAAGACGGGAAGAGAAGACCTGGGAACCACGTCCACATCTTGGTACGTGACGAAATATATAGACACTGCAGATTTGCTTTCGCAGAACTAGTGAGTGATGATAAATGTCCCTTTTTTCTTTCCCGCTCTCCTCCCTGTAGACTCCATCCCCCGTCTGTCCCACGTCTGCCGGCTGCAGGTGAGGTCGGCGCTGGGACCGGCTCGGCTGATGAGGACCGACGTGGTGCAGCAGCTCCCTGTTCCCGCCCCGCTGCACGCCTTCCTCCGGTTCAGAGACATCCCAGAAGCCACCTGCACGCGCTCGCCGCCATCGTCGCCACTTTCAAATCGAATACAGCGACACCTCCGTACACACCAACACAGACATGTTCTATAGCCTCCCACCCGTCCTCTTTATGGCGCTTTATGTTTATTAAATCATCTTTATTTCACACCGTTTGACGTTTCATTTACTGTATCCGCTTGTTACGTTATGTTTGTATGACTGCACTGGGACTAATAAAGGACTATTATTATTATTATTATTATTCCATCACATTTGAATATTTTACACACATTTTCCTAAAAAAAATGGGACTATATCGTATCTTTGAGAGTTTTGGATGACAAGAATTGCAGGTATAAAAGTTGTAGATTGGTTTTTAACAAAGGTTGGGCCAGAGATACTTCATCTGTTACTTTTACAAAATGATTTCACTCATTTGCAGATAATAATAATATAGATAGATGTATACTTTATTTATCCCCGAGGGGAAATTCGTTTGTCACAACTTACATATGAGACACAACAAATAAAATAACAATAAAAAAAATCAAGAAAAAAAATCACAAAAAATAAAAAATATCACAAAAAATATCAGAAATGCTAAATACTCAATATATATACAACAAAACAAAACAGTAAAGCGTAATCATTTAGGAAATGAAACAATAAAGAAAGTGAAAAAATGCTGTTTATCAGTGCATTTATGTTTAAATTAATCTGATTTATTTATTTTTTCCCCAAAAAAACCAAGTGTGTTTGTTCAGTTCACGTATCGATCCCCTTGTTTGTGATACGACAATAAACACCGTTTGGTCGAGCTGTGATTGGTGCAATCCGTTGTCATTAACAACCAGACGAGCTCTGATTGGTTGACGTCACCTCTGTTCTTTCTGACAGGAGGAAATGGCGACCGAGAGCGACGTAAGAGACAAGGGAGCTCGTTTTTAGGCTTGTTTACTTGACGTAAAGCGTCCGTAATGTGAGGTCGTTGAACTGCCAACGTGAGGAGGGATATGCCTTAATGTATTCCATACGTGAGTATGTTGCGTTGCTCCTTATTATCGGTTGCATATGTGTGTTTTCCAGTCGGCTGTGTCGCTGTCGCTCGGTAGCCCGATTCAGCTCAACTGACGTAAACAAGCGCCTCGTGTCGCGCGCACTTGTTTTCTTCTAGTTTTCGGTCAACAATCGGAACAAAGAGACGAAGACAAACAAACCAACTATTCGGTCGCGTGCTGAAAGTCCCGCCTGGCCAACACACCGCGCGGGTTCCCGCAGGGTTTGCGTTAGTTCGTTATCTAGCTACCTCTTCACGGTAACCAGCTGAACGCGGATCTAGCGGGTGAGTTTACGTCAGCTGGGGATCCTTTACGGTACGCTTTGATAGAAGGCAGCTAACAGACGCTGCGATGGTGCAGCTGGTCTGTGGTCCAGGGTGGGCGTCTCTCTGAGGGCTCACTGGAGTGTTGCTTATCTAACAGCAGTTGAGGGAGTTTTAAATATGACTTTTCATAAAAATTATAGTTTTTTTTGTGAGGCGAGCATGCAAATGAAGGAACTACATTCATTGCACACTGCAACATTCAACTGTTTTTGCACAAGTTAGTGCCCATCAGTGCTGTAAGCAAATGCAATGTGTACTAATATGATATTACTGTTGACAAAAACAACAACAATGCAGCAGTGAAAGTATCTTATAATTCTTCAGGAACAGTAATACTGCATGCTACGATTAGTTTCTGGATTAATCGTTTGCTGACAGCCCACATTGATATATTTGAATCGCCTCTAACTGTGAAGCAGCTGTGTGGAAACTGGTTTCAAAGCGTTTGAGACGGTCAATTTGACGGCCATTTGCAGGTATTGTGTGTTTGTGTGAGAATTGATGGTTTACAACGTTCAGTCAGACTACAAACGCTTTCATGGTTGTTTTGTTCTGGCAAGCTTTTATTTTCCTTTCCCTTTTTTAAATATAGATATGTTTTAACTTGCAGCTGAGGCCGGCATCAGGGAGACGAGCTCTGGTCCGTACGTCATCCAGATGAGGCATGCTGGGAGCATGCAGCCGCTGCACAGGAGAGACGCTGGAGTCTGGCACCAGACGAAGAGTCTGCTCTACAAGAATCTGCTCATCAAATGGAGGACCAAGCAGCAGAGTCTCCAGGTGCTTAGTTGGTTTTCAGCAGACTGATGTGAATCTGCAGGCTGGAGGCCAGTGCTGCTGTCTTGTTGCAGCGTTTAACAGTTCATATCCCGCAACTTGTCGTGTAGCAAAGTCGATATTTAGATTCTGCCGCTGGCTTTACCCCTCAGTCACAGGAGGGAAGAGGTGTTTACTAAAAGGTTTGTTGTGCCGTTATCTTGGATTCCACATTCCTTTTCTCAAGGCCAGCACACCTTCACGGTCCGTATGATGTCTGCGTGAGCTGCAGCTGCTCCAGAGCAGCAGACACCCAAACCTTAAAGGACTCCTTCATTTATAGTAAAGATGTTGCAATTAGATAAAAGCGATAGCGTGTTATCCTCTACCTCCCGTCCTCTTTTGTTACACCATGCATTTTTCATTTGCGCTGATGCATTTTTTATGTCACAGTGTGTCTCAACTTTTCTTTCGAGGCAGCTTCCTAAACAGCAGATTACTTCACTCCAGAGATGTCTGAGCTCAAGATAACCGTTTACAATCGATCAAATTCATCTTTTAATGGAGTGCTCTGTGGGAACTGGGAAATAGAGCCCCATGAAACCTCTAATGTGAGGACGGTGTTTCCTCGATGAGGTTGTTAGATATGAATGCTTTTTAGTGGGTAATGATATAGCACTATGTGTTAAGAGTATCTCTGCAAAGTTTGGCTTTGATTAAGTGAAGTTAAGTATTTTAAATAATTGATTTAAATGGGGGCTCTGGGGTGAAGTCATTTGCAGGTTTCTTTGATCCCGTGTGTGTTTGGTTGGACATGGATGAACGGTGGGAAACTATTGGTGGTTTCCTCATCGGCTGTTCCTCTCCTGCGTCTCTCCTCGCAGGAGCTGATCCTCCCTCTGCTCCTGCTGGGTCTCCTGATTCTCATCAGCACCCTGAATCCTCACGTTTACTACGGGGGCATCAGCACCATGGAGCTGGAGCGCGACGACCACTTCCTGAAGGGCCTGGGCTACACGCCCATCAGCAACGTCACCACCCACATCATGGAGGGGGTGGCCCAGGAGATGCGTGAGTCCTCAGGGTTCCTACGCTCATGGAAAACCTGGAAAAGTCATGGAATTTTAAAAATGGTTATTTCCAGGCCTGGAAAAAAATATATAAAATCCCAAAGGTTTAGTAAAAGTCTAATGAATATGCTTTTAAAAGAAAGACTCAAAATATAAGCAGGCATACATACAGGCATCTATATAAATGTTTATTCTTTTAATCAAACTATTGTCTCATTCATTTGAGTCATTTAAGGTTTACTGTATGCTTTGTATTCTCATTGTTAGTTTAAATACTACATTTACTCACTTTTTACTGTTTACACCCAGATTTCACTAAATGTTTGCTCATGGAAATTTGGTTAAAAGTCATGGAAAAGTCATGAAATGCATTGGTCAGAATGTGCGTGAACCCTGCTTAACACAGGGTTCACGCATTCTGACCAATGGATTTCCATGACTTTTCACCAAATTTCCATGACTTAACCAAATTTCCAAATTTAAAAGTCATGGAAATTTAGTTAGAAATCATGGAAATTTAGTTTAAAGTCATGGAAATCCATTGGTCAGAATGTGTATGAACCCTTGATCTGTATCAAAGGGAATAGGACGGAGGCGCTGAATGTTCTTGGTTCCTGACCCCTTCCTTCCTCCTGCAGACATGCAGTATCTTCTGGAGAGCTTCTCCAGTGAGGAGGACCTGGAGAACGCCAGCCTGTACGAGCCCTCCAGCTACGTGGGCGTTGTGTTCATGGACAGCTCGGCCACGTCGTACAGACTGCGCTTCCCCTACAACCAGCTGCCTTTACCCAGCGACTACACGGAGTCCACCGGTACACCGGAACTTTTCCTTCTTTTTTTATTTTTTTACATTTTCAGAGCCCCTCACTTTTCTTCAGATTTTGTAGATTTAGTTTGAAAAGTATTTATATAAGAGGTAATTAAGAATAAGATTTAGCCGGTAAATAAATACTGAAATGTTACTTTCATATTTACTTTTTAATATATGTTCAGTAAAAATGACTGAAAAAAAAATAAAAAACGATCTGTTATTATGAAACGGGAGGATTTTTTAATTTTTTTTTGCCAGGTGAAAAATAGGATTTGCCAGTAATAAAAAAAAATGTATCTATGGAAACGGTAACACAACTAAACAGCTGCCCTTACCCAGCAACTACACAGAATCTATCGGTAGCGTCTCTTTGGGCTTTCTTTGATTTTTGCCTGTATAACATTTCCTTTTTTTAATTTTCTGAACATTTTCAGGGTCCTCACTTTTTTTTTTCTTCAGATTTTGTAGATTTGATTTGAATTTGTATTTATTGAGAAAAAGATTTAGCCAGTAGATAAATACTGCAATTTCATCTTAATGTTTACTTTTTAATATACTTTCAGTAAAAAATCCTGAAAATATAATAATAATACTTTAGTTTTTTTAAGACTTCTTTTTTTTGGGGCCAGGTGAAAAATAGGATTTGCCAATATAATTTTTCTGAGTCAATTATACTTTTTTTAATCTATGGAAACGGTAAATAAAACCCTGCTCGTCTCCTCCAGCCAACTGCTTCAGCAGCTCGGTGAACTGCAGAGCGGCTAACTACTGGTACTCCGGCTTCATCCGCCTCCAGTCTCTGATCGACGCCGCCATCATCCAGGTGAGGATGAGACGGCCGTTACTCAATTCTGTGAAGGTCAAATAGAAAGAAGTGATCTATAATAAAGATAATCGTGCGTTAGCTAGTAAGCGCTAAAGGCCCTCTGCCGTGAACAGATGCAGACCAAGCGCTCGGTGCGGAGTGAGATGGACCTGAAGGTGGTGATGATGGGGCAGCCCGGCTCCGTGGAGGTGCAGAAGTTCCCCCACGCCCTCATCTCCATCTACCTGGTCCTGGCCTTCACGCCCTTCGTCACCTTCCTCATCGTCAACGTCGCAGCCGAGAAGGAACAACGGCTCAAGGACACCATGACGATGATGGGGCTGTACGACACGTCCTTCTGGTGAGGGACACGAGGTGTGTGTGTGTGTGTGTGTGTGTGTGTGTGTGTGTGTGTGTGTGTGTGTGTGTGTGTGTGTGTGTGTGCGGCAACATTAAAATGCAATTTATCACATTTTTGGCGTTGGTGACGATGAGTCCGTCTTCGGACACGACAAACCCCGAGCCGCTGGCCACCGCCACCTCCCGCTTTGAGAATATCATCCTGAGCGGAAAGAGTTGAGAGGCGGGAGACGTCTCAATCACATGACTTCATGTCGACTAAATATACATTTCTTCCACTAAAAGAGGAAGCAATTGATGATTTCAAAGACAGGAATCAACTAAACTAAACATTTACAGACGCACTTGCGGCTCAAACATACACATAAACCAATCAGAGGGGGGCAGACTGAGCGATTGTTATATAAAACTGTAAATCATAGCTTGTTTTATGAAAAAAAAACTGCTGTGTTTGGATGTATTGAACACCATACGTAATATACAAGTGAAATATATGGTTTGGTACATGAGAAAATTCAAATTCACTTCATCAAAGTCAACCTTTGCGGAGAGAATGTTCACATATTGTGATATGATTTGGGTTAGAGAATGTTCACATATTGTGCTATGATTTGGGTTAGTGAATGTTCACATATTGTGATATGATTTGGGTTAGTGAATGTTCACATATTGAGCTATGATTTGGGTTAGAGAATGTTCACATATTGTGTTATGATTTGGGTTAGAGAATGTTCACATATTGTGTTATGATTTGGGTTAGAGAATGTTCACATATTGTGTTATGATTTGGGTTAGTGAATGTTCACATATTGAGCTATGATTTGGGTTAGAGAATGTTCACATATTGTGTTATGATTTGGGTTAGTGAATGTTCACATATTGAGCTATGATTTGGGTTAGAGAATGTTCACATATTGTGTTATGATTTGGGTTAGAGAATGTTCACATATTGAGCTATGATTTGGGTTAGAGAATGTTCACATATTGAGCTATGATTTGGGTTAGAGAATGTTCACATATTGAGCTATGATTTGGGTTAGAGTTGGACCTTACAGCTGCATCATTTCAAAGAAATAATCATCCTGAAAGTGATTTTTTTTTTTTTTTTTCTAGGCGGACCTGAAACCCTTTCATTTGTTTCTGTGTGTCATCTTCATTTTCTCTTAACCAGTAACATAAAGACTGATATTTACACATCTGAACACAATCTCACATGTGTACCTTTTATTATAACACCAACATTATTCAAATAGCCCTAGTGGTTGCAGAGATACACCCTTTTTAGTTTGGGTATGACATTTTTTAAGAAAGGGCCTACAAATAGGTTGGTGTTCTTTTGGTTAATGGATGACAGTGTGGTTATTTTGCAGGTATTAGACAAATTCATATTTTGACTGGATGATCATCTCCAGTAAGACCATTATTACGTTAATGGCAACAGTCGATGGTTCAGGTGGTTCTTCTTACAGTGTGTGTGTGTGTGTGTGTGTGGCGGTTGACTGTAAGCTTGAGGTTGTGTGTCTGAGCTTGAGGTTGTGTGGCGTTGTGCCTACGCTTGAGGTTGTGTGTCTGAGCTTGAAGTTGTGTCTAAGCTTGTGGTTGTGTCTAAGCTTGAGGTTGTGTGTGGTTGTGTCTAAGCTTGAGGTTGTGTGTGGTTGTGTCTAAACTTGAAGTTGTGTCTAAGCTTGTGGTTGTGTCTAAACTTGAGGTTGTGTGTGGTTGTGTCTAAGCTTGAGGTTGTGTGTGGTTGTCTAAACTTGAGGTTGTGTGTTGTGTCTATGCTTGAGGTTGTGTGTCTAAACTTGAGGTTGTGTGTGGTTGTGTGTCTAAACTTCAGGTTGTGTGTCTAAACTTGAGGTTGTGTCTAAGCTTGAGGTTGTGTGTCGTTGGGTCTAAGCTTGAGGTTGTGTTGTTGTGTGTCTAAACTTGAGGTTATGTGTCGTGTCTAAGCTTGAGGTTGTGTGTCTAAACTTGAGGTTGTGTGTCGTTGTGTCTAAGCTTGAGGTTGTGTGTCTAAACTTGAGGTTGTGTGTGGTTGTGTCTAAGCTTGAGGTTGTGTGTCTAAACTTGAGGTTGTGTGTGGTTGTGTCTAAACTTGAGGTTGTGTGGTTGTGTCTAAACTTGAGGTTGTGTGGTTGTGTGTCTAAACTTGAGGTTGTGTGTCGTTGTGTCTAAGCTTGAGGTTGTGTGTCTAAACTTGAGGTTGTGTGTCGTGTCTAAACTTGAGGTTGTGTGTGGTTGTGTCTAAACTTGTGGTTGTGTTTCTAAACTTGAGGTTGTGTGTCTAAACTTGAGGTTGTGTGTGGTTGTGTCTAAACTTGAGGTTGTGTGGTTGTGTGTCTGAGCTCGAGGTTGTGTGTCTGAGCTCGAGGTTGTGTGTCTGAGCTTGAGGTTGTGTGGTTGTGTGTCTAAACTTGAGGTTGTGTGTCGTTGTGTCTAAGCTTGAGGTTGTGTGTCTAAACTTGAGGTTGTGTGTCGTGTCTAAGCTTGAGGTTGTGTGTCTAAACTTGAGGTTGTGTGTCTAAACTTGAGGTTGTGTGTGGTTGTGTCTAAACTTGAGTTTGTGTTTCTAAACTTGTGGTTGTGTGTCTAAACTTGAGGTTGTGTGTGGTTGTGTCTAAACTTGAGGTTGTGTGTCTAAACTTGAGGTTGCTGGGTAAATTACTTCGCTAAAATGCCCGCCCACACAGAAAGACTCTTCATGTGCAGGAAGAAGTCTCTTCCTGTGCGGCTGAGTGGGCGGGCTTTACCCAGAATGCATTTTGTTGCTGTCATTTCTTTGAAACCATAAGTCAACCTCTATCCGTGAGAGGTAAGTAGCTCAGACCGCTGGACACGCAGCTGTGACTGTAAACATTAAATGTTGCTGCGCGAATTATCGCGCCGCATTCACCGCGGAAGTTTAGTCGCGCGAGTGAAACGAGGGTGTTCACACCAAACTCGAAACATCGCGCCGCGAAAGGGGCGTGGCTTATCTCAGTCGCTTGTCTCTGTGAAAGGAGCTTTCATTTCCGCTATCGACCATGGAATAAATAACCACTAGTTTTGCTTTATACTTGTTGTGGAAGTCCCAAACATGTGGGAACATGAAACGCCCTCGTGTTTGGGTTCATAACACCATCCGTAGCCGCACACAGCTCGGTGAATTTCTCCGACTCCTCCAGGAACTGCGTCTGGCTTCTCCGTAAAACGGATACCGATTCTGCCACCCACCATGGAATTAACCACTAGTTCTGCTTTATACTTGTTGTGTAAACTCCACATACGTGGGAACATCAAACTCCATGGTGTCTGGGTTCATGATATTATCCGTAGTCCCACAACAGTGTCTGAATGACGGCCGCTGCCAGCGCTGGTTCAGGCGGAGCAGCAGCAGTTTCATTCGGGACCGGCAAGACGGCGGTGATGACGGGCGGAGCTTCTCAACGCTGATTCTCAACGCTGATTGGCTGCCGCAACTTTGCGGCGGCGCGTCTGTGGATTGACTTTGCATGTAATCTGGTCGCGCCGCAAATTCGCGCCGCGTCCGGTGTGAACACGGCATTAGAATGACAATAGTCGTTATGGCTGTGCATGCGCCACCAGTATGAAGGGATATGACTTAACTACATTCCCCTGGGTCCTAAACCCCTCCAGGTTTAGCTTCCTAACACAACCTATGTACCAACGTACAAACAGCTGCTGGCCAGTTGCGAGTGAGTGATGAAGAACGATGGCGGCGGCGGTCCTTTTCGGCGTCAATAAATTAATGTGTTTCTTTGGAAAAGAAATACCGTGATATACCGTGAAACCGCCAGAATCTTACAAAATACTGTGATATGAATTTTTGGCCATACCTAGGTTGTGTGGTTGTGTGTCTAAACTTGAGGTTGTGTGTAAGCTTGAGGTTGTGTGTCGTTGTGTGTAAGCTTGAGGTTGTGTGTCGTTGTGTGTAAGCTTGAGGTTGTGTGTCGTTGTGTGTGTGTGGTTGTGTCTGAGTTTGAGGTTGTGTGTCTAAACTTGAGGTTGTGTGTGGTTGTGTCTGAGCTTGAGGTTGTGTGTCTAAACTTGAGGTTGTGTGTGGTTGTGTGTGGTTGTGTCTGAGCTTGAGGTTGTGTGTGGTTGTGTCTGAGCTTGAGGTTGTGTGTCTAAACTTGAGGTTGTGTGTGGTTGTGTCTGAGCTTGAGGTTGTGTGTGGTTGTGTCTGAGCTTGAGGTTGTGTGTCGTTGTGTGTGGTTGTCTGAGCTTGAGGTTGTGTGTCGTTGTGTGTGGTTGCAGGTTGTCGTGGGGCCTCCTGTATGCGGCTCTGGTGACCACCATGTCCGTCCTGATGTCCGTCATCTCCACGTACACGGCCCTGTTCCCCAACAGCAACTTCTTCGTCGTCTTCATCCTCATCTTCCTCTATGGAATATCGTCGGTGAGTAAAACTGTTTCTTTGTTTAAAGGCTCATGATGACACGGAACACTGTGTTCAAACGCATGTTGTTCCCTCCTCAGATCTTTTTCTCCTTCATGCTGACTCCGTTATTTAAGAAGCCCAAGCTTGCCAGCACGGTGGGCTCCATGCTGACGGTGGTGTTCGGCTGCCTGTCTCTGTTCACCGTGCTGATGGAGGACTTCCCTCAGCCGCTGGTCTGGCTGCTCTGCCTGCTCTCGCCCAGCGCCTTCTCCATCGGCATCGCTCAGGTGACGCTTTCCTGCACGCGCTCGTGTAACGGAGCGCCCGATTGGCCGAGGCATTTCTCCATGAACCGGGTTCTCACGGTCGTGGAAAACCTGGGAGAGTCATGGAATCTTTAAAATGGTTATTTCCAGGCCTGGAAAAGTCCTTTGAAAAAAATAAAATCCCAAAAGTGTTGTAAAAGTCATGGAAATGTGTTATATTCAAAATATATATATTTTTATATTATTTATTATATTATTATTATTATTATTATTATCATTATATACAAAATATTTATAAATTATTATTATTTATACATTATTTAAATTATTATTATTTATAAAAATTTATAAACTTTTTAAAAAATATATATTTTTAATTTTAATGTTATTTATTATTATTTATATTATACCTTTTTATATTATTATTATTATTATTATTATTATTATTATTATAAGTTAGTATTATTCATAAAATATTTATAAAAATGTATAAACATTATATATATATATATATATATATATATATATATATATATATATATATATATATATATATATATATATATATATATATATATATATATATATATATTTTTTTTTTTTAATAAAAGTTTTGTAAAAGTCAGTAAATGTGTTATATTCATGTGTTCATGTCATTAATTTATGCTAAGAGACGCTCAGAATATAAGCAGGCATACATACAGGCATCTATATAAATGTTTATTCTTTTAATCAAACTATTGTCTCATTCATTTGGGTCATTTAAGGTTTACTGTATGCTTTGTATTCTCATTGTTAGTTTAAATACTACATTTACTCACTTTTTACTGTTTACACCCAGATTTCACTAAATGTTTGCTCATGGACATTTGGTTTAAAGTCATGTAAAAGTCATGAGATCCATTGGTCAGAATGTGTGTGAACCCTGAGGTGTGTTTCTGTGTCAGGTGGTCTACCTGGAGGCTCAGGGCGACGGCGCCGTGTTCTCCTCGCTGGCCAACGGGCCTCATCCTCTTTACGTGCCCATGCTCATGCTGGTTGTGGACTGCGTCCTCTACCTTCTGTTGGCGCTCTACCTGGACCAGGTGCTGCCCGGTAAGTACACACACAGTACACGTATGAACAACTTTAACACCATTAGCTGTATCCGTTCTACACTGATCCTACCCCTGCTTTAGTGTTATTAACGGGGACGTGTTGTGTGACATGCAGGGGAGTTTGGAATGAGGAGGTCCTGGGTGTACTTCCTGAAGCCGTCCTATTGGTCCAAACGCAGGAAGCGCTACGTGGAAGTGAGCTCGGTGTACGACACCGACGTGAAAGGAGCGGCCGCCGGAGACGAGTCTGTCGAGCCGGTTTCTCCTGAGTTCAGAGGGAAGGAGGCCATCCGGTAACGTGCATGATGAATGTCTGTTGGGTGCAATGAGAGCAGCCTGTTGAGGAGCTTGATGGGTTACTACAGTTGGATTCTTTGTGCATTAGAATCAAGTTTTAATGATGGTTTTTCCCACAAAATATTTGTTGCTGAAGCATGAAATGGAGGCGTTGAGGGTTTCTGGTCCACATGCGTGTCGGGCTCAGTTAAAGACGCCGCCTGAAGCTCCTCGTTCTGCTGCTGTGTTCACACCTCGTCTTCTTCTCCGCAGCATCAACAACATCCACAAAGTGTACAAGGAGAAGGACAACGTGGTGGAGGCCCTGAGAGGTGAGTCATGAGCACTCAAAGGTTCAGCTGCTCACAGTGTACTTCACAGGTATATGCAACTTATTGGCATTGAGAAGTACTCCACCTATGTTATATATTGTGTTAAGTTGTATACTTGTATTATCCTAATATTTAAAAATGCAGAGAAATCTTTCATTTCAATCAAGGTTTCCTTTGGTGGCCGGTCAAAGGTTTCATATCCTCTTTGTGCTGACGTCAGCGTTTATTTTGTATTATTTAACCTTTATTTTTTATCCAGACTCGTCCCATTAAGATTTACAATCTCTTTTACCAAAAGGGTCGTACGTGTTTCATGCATGAAAAAACACGTAAAAGCACAACTATCAGACTTCAAAACAGAAACAACACTTTAATGAAAAAAAAAAAATATATATATATATATATATATATATATATATATATATATATATATATATATATATATATATATATATATATATATATATATATATATATATATATATATATACACACATTACATTACATGTCATTTAGCTGACGCTTTTATCCAAAGCGACTTACAATAGTGCATTCAATCATGAGTACAAACTCAGAACAACAAGAATCAATAATCACTAAAGTACAGTTTCTTCAATAGAGTTAAACTACAGAAAATTACAAAAGTGCTATCAATAAGAGACATCAAAGTGCTACTAGAGTGCTAGTACAGTGCTACCTTCCTTATTCAAGGTGTAGTCGAAAGAGATGCGTTTTTAGTTTTCGACGGAAGATGTAGAGACTTTCTGCTGTCCTGATGTCAATGGGGAGCTCATTCCACCATTGAGGAGCCAGGACCGCAAACAGTCGTGACTTTGTTGAGTGTTTAGCTCGTAGTGACGGAGCTACAAGTCGTTTAGCAGAAGCCGAGCGGAGTGCCCGAGCTGGGGTGTACGGTGTTACCATGTCCTGTATATAGATAGGACCCGATCTGTTCGTGGCACGGTACGCAAGTACCAATGTTTTGAAGCGGATGTGGGCGGCCACCGGTAGCCAGTGGAGTGTGCGGAGGAGGGGGGTAGTGTGGGTGAATTTCGGGAGGTTGAAGACCAGTCTAGCTGCTGCATTCTGGATGAGCTGTAAAGGTCGAATGGCGTTAGCGGGTAGACCTGCCAGGAGGGAGTTACAGTAGTCAAGGTGTGAGATGATCAGAGCCTGGACCAGAACCTGTGTCGCCTTCTGGGTGAGAAGGGGACGTATCCTCCTGATGTTGTACAGCATGTACTACAGGAACGCGTTGTTGCGGTAATGTTGGCAGTCAGGGAGAGTTGACTGTCAAGTGTCACACCGAGGTTCCTGGCGGTCGGGGTCAACACTGAGTTGTTGAAGGTAATAGTCAGGTCGTGGGTGGGAGAGCCCTTTCCTGGAAGGAAAAGTAGTTCCGTCTTGTCAGGGTTGATGTTCAGGTGGTGCGCGGACATCCACTGAGAGATGTCAGTCAGACAGGCAGAGATCCGTGCCGCTACCTGTGTTTCTGACTGGGGAAACGAGAGGATCAGTTGGGTGTCATCAGCGTAGCTATGGTAGGAAAAGCCATGGGCGCGAATGACAGAGCCGAGAGAGTTGGTATACGGAGAAAAGAGAAGAGGACCCAGGACGGAGCCTTGAGGGACCCCAGTAGTGAGAGGACAAGGCTCAGACACAGATCCTCTCCAGGTTACCCGGTAGGTGCGGTCCTTGAGGTAGGATGAGAAGAGGGAGAGCACAGTGCCTGAGATACCCATCTCAGACACCTATATATATATATATATATATACTTTTACTGAATGACGGCTTTTTATATCTGTTGCCCCATTTAGAGAATGAAAAATGTAATTTAATCTGAGGCCACAGAATCCTGGTGAGGAGATTAAGATTAGTCATGAAAAACCAATCTTTGCCTGAAAATTGTCTTTTTTTTTTTTTTTCTGCAGAAAAATGGTTTCCACCGTGTCCAACGATGCCGACGCTTAAACAACATTGTTCATCACGTCTGAGCTCTCATGTTTATGTTTTCTGCCCCGTCCTCCTCTCCCTCTCCCAGGCCTGACGTTTGACATCTACGAGGGCCAGATCACGGCGCTGCTGGGCCACAGCGGGGCCGGGAAGTCCACCCTCATGAACATCCTGTGCGGCATCTGCCCGCCCACCAGCGGCTCGGCCTCCATCTACGGCTCGCCCGTGGCGGAGATCGCCGACGGGTCGGACATGAAGCAGCTGGTGGGCATCTGCCCCCAGTTCAACATCATCTTCGACGTGCTCACCGTGGAGGAGCACCTCAGGATATTCGCCGCCATCAAAGGGATCCCGCCCTCGGACATCGACGCCGAGGTACTGTGACGATCTGAGAGACTTGTGTGTGTATAAAGGGTTCTCACGGTCATGGACAACCTGGGAGAGTCACAGAGTTTTAAAATGGTTATTTCCAGGACTGGAAAAGTCCTTTAAAAAAAAGAAATATCCCAAAAGTTTAGTAAAAGTCATGTAAATGTGTTATATTCATGTCGTTCATTTACGCTGAGTTTGAAATAATTAATATGCTTTTAAAAGAAAGACGCTCAAAATATAAGCAGGCATACATACAGGCATCTATATAAATGTTTATTCTTTTAATCAAACTATTGTCTCATTCATTTGTGTCATTTAAGGTTTACTGTATGCTTTGTATTCTCATTGTTAGTTTAAATACTACATTTACTCACTTTTTACTGTTTACACCCAGATTTCACTAAATGTTTGCTCATGGACATTTGGTTTAAAGTCTTAGAAAAGTCATGAAATCCATTGGTCAGAATGTGTATGAACCAAATATTCAAAGGCATGAGCATCTCAGGATCGGTATCATAAATGTAGCATGCGGACAGGTGACAGGAGATGTTTGCTTCTTCCTCACAGGTCACCAAGGTGCTGAAGGATTTGGACCTGGAGAAGATCAAGTCGGCTCAGGCCAAGAACCTGAGCGGAGGCCAGAAGAGGAAACTCTCCGTGGGAATCGCCATCCTGGGAGATCCCAAGGTACCGGAGAACGTCCTCTCACCGCTAACCGTTTACTTTTAGTCTTGGACGTGCTTGGAGTTGTCGTTCCTCCACGACCACGTCACCTGGAGCCCATTCTGAGCTTGTTTTTGGGTCCAGATCCTCCTCCTGGACGAGCCCACCGCCGGCATGGACCCCTGCTCCCGGCACCAGGTGTGGTCGCTGCTGAAGAGCCGCAGGGCCGGAAGAGTCACCGTCCTCAGCACGCACTACATGGACGAGGCCGACATCCTGGCCGGTAGGAGCCTTCACGGGCAGAACGCGCTTCCTCCTGCTGTTGCGACCCAGTTCAAAAGTCCGGCTTACTTTGGAGAATTGTGTTCTTCGCAACCGTGCTGTCGATTTAAACACCGGCGCTTTTCTTCTTCTCCAGATCGCAAAGCCGTGATCTCTCAAGGTCAGCTGAAGTGCGTCGGCTCTTCTATGTACCTCAAGGTCAAGTGTGGCGTCGGCTATCATCTCAGGCGAGTAGACCTCGTGGTGTGGTTTATTCTTTTGAACTTTCAGGTGTTGGAAAAGTCACAGAATCCTAATAAATGTATGAAATTGTGTACAAAAGATTTAACAAAAGGAATAGTTCAATATAGTTGTTTATTGTTGTGTTTTGCTCTGACTTCTTGAGGGTCTGCACATCCTAACGAGTGATTTTAAAGTAAAATGTGTCTTTTTGTATTGAACACATTTTCTGTCTCCACACGCAGAATGTCCATCGGCGAGGGATGTGAAGCGGAGAAGATCTCGTCGCTGGTCGACCGGCACGTTCCCAAGGCCAAGCTTTCCCGACAACACGAGGCCGAGTTGACCTTCACGCTTCCTTTTGAGAGCATGGACACGTTTTCAGGTCAGAGCACCCGATGCAGTTAAAGGGCGAGGTCGTATGAGGTCAAATACATGTTTTAATAAATAGTGTAGTGGCTTTTAAAGTGAGCGTAGATGAAGCAGTGTAATGGAAGTTTTTCCTATTAGATCTGTCAAGAAGGAATGGAGTCTCTCTTAATCAAAGTTGTCTTAAGTCCGTTTATTCCTGCAGGAAGGAAAAGTCTGTCACTGGTCAGAGCAGCCTGTGACACAAGATTCAAAGAAGCACAGTCATCAGGCCCCTTTTAACACAATCAGGTCTCCGCCCCCAAACCCCCCATGAAAGAAAACAGAGTACCTAGTCTGCTCGAGAACCGTGAACACCCCCGGTTCCCGTGATCGGAGCAGGAAAACATCTCCCTTTGTCCTGGGAAGTCAACCTCTTTTACGACTCCCCATATTCAAATGAAGGAAGATCAACAGTCCTTTGATCCCAGCACCCATCTCAGTACATCTGTTTCTCTTCCCATTTGGTCTTTATCTCTGAGGGTCATTTAAAGGTTCGATTCAGGCCTCCAACATGACAACACTATATTTTACCATTACATTCCACTCTTTTGATTACATCCTAATCACACAGTATGCAAAAATATAGCTTGTACATCATATTACAGAATCCTATAAGGTACAAATTCATTCATGGTTTAAAACACTACATTACTAGACTACACGTGAAAAAATAAAAAAGACAATTTCAAAGAGAGGTATTTCTTGGTGCGTAGCAAGCATACATAAAACCCTTTTGTTTTACACAGAAGGTTCGTCGTCAGAGGATGAGACCTCGTCAATGTCCTTAGAGTCGTCGTAGTAATCTGGACTAAGACATAAATCAGTCGTGTCGAGTCGTATGTCACTTGAGTCTGAAAGTTGTGTGTATTGCACCATCTGTATGGAAATGAGCTGTAATACGCAACGTTTCACCAAGGGAATAATACAGCATGTACAAACACAAATACACAGTAACATCAACCCACACGGAACAATCAACCTTGCCACCTCAAGCGTGCCATCCTCCCCCTGAAAGCCAAGACCACCAGTCCCACCCCGAACTGCCCTCATGCACATCACGTCTCTTCATATCAGCTAAAAGTTCATTGAGTTTAGTTACAGTGTCAGAGATGTTACCTGTTGTGTCTGGGATGTATGTACAACATTGATCACCAATAACGTGACAGAGTCCCCCTTGCGCTGCTTGAAAAATGTCCAACCCCATTTGATGTTGCAGGAGCATATTTCTCATGGCCCGCATCATTGGGGTGAGCGCAGAGAACCCCTCAATCATTAATGAAGTGATGTTTTCCAGTGATTCGTGTATCACATCTATGTTATGTGCATTGTTTACTGCGCCGTACCAGGGAATCAAACCCGAAACAAATTTTTCCCCCTCTGTGGTGATTTTTCTTTTACTTCGAACAAACCCACCTGATGGAGGAACATATTGCGGGTAATGATGTGTGTTGTGAAAGATGGTGTCCATCACTGTGATGGAGGGTGATAGGTAAACCAGAGCACAGGTTCCCGCCCATGCTGGAGTTAGCACCTGAAACCAGTGGTCTCCACACAGCCAAACATGCCATGTGAGACTCCCTGTACCTTAATCAGCTGGCCAGTGAACTAAGTATTTATATGTGGAGTTAAGTAAACTTGCATTGGCTCTACCTGGTTTCAGTGACACTAAACATTCGCTAGTATTGAACGGAGCGTGACTACATGTTGCATTATGGGTCACAACACACCCAGTGGTTGTCCATAAATACCTCCTTTTAGTCTGTCTTAGTGTTATCTGTCATAAGGTCTGTGAAGGCACAGAGTGCCTGTGTCGCTGTGACTTAGGTTTGACAGGAGTCGTCTGTTCATGCAAGGGTGGGAAAAGGGAACAGACAAAACACGATTCATTATAGCCGGTGTCTTTGTGAATTTACTTATTGTCGCCATCCAAACGTTGGTGCTTAGGGACCCTTCATTATCAGCATATTGCACCCATGGAGCGATGTGTTTAAGTTGTTGGACTATCTGTGTCTGTGCGATCAGCTTAGTTTTACCCGTTTCCACTACATCAATGTAAAACGCGCCGCATGGATCGTTGTCCTCTACATAAGCATACACAATATAATAACCACTGTCAGATATCTTAGCATCCCTTAACGTAAGCAAGACTACTGGGGAAGTTGAATTTACTTTTACCAAAGAGATGCGTTCAGTTAGTCCTGTGGTATCCTGCGGAACCCTGTAGCCCCAATTATTATGTCCCGTCTGCCACACTGCATAGTACCAAGAGACACACAGTGGACCCTTTCCAGTGATGACTGCATAACAGACATAAATCAGAGCCCATCCCAAAACTTCAGGTCCCTTCGGACATGCAAAATATTTACAAGGGTCTAGAGACACGGTGGAGGTGGTTTTTGTTTGAAACAAAACAAAACGAAACATGCACTTTATTAATCCCCTTGGGGAAATTCTTCTCTGCATTTGACCCATCCCTGGATAGGGAGCAGTGGGCAGCCCTGTGAGGCGCCCGGGGAGCAGTTAAGGGTTCAGTGTCTTGCTCAGGGACACTTCGACATGTGAGCTATGGGGGGACTGGGGATCGAACCGGCTACCTTGTGGTTGCGGGACGACCACTCATCCCCCTGAGCTACAGCCGCCCATTCGCACTGTTATGTTTGGTTGGTTATTGTTATTATACTGCTTTCTCCATATCTTTCGGGACATGGCCTTCCCTCCGTCCAACCTAACTATGCGTTGTTTAATTCCCACATGTATGCCCTGTGAGTGCGGTCGTGCCATCATCAAGGTCACTCCTAAATGTTGGTCAAAGTATCGTGTGGTGGAGTTAGTGATGTGGTTATTTTGTTCAACAGGTCGGTCAGTCGAGTTGGGAAGTCTGGTTTTATGTGGGAACTGTACAAAAACAAAAAGCAAAACTACGGCACATGCTACAATAAACATTAAACCTATACTCAGCCGCGTTCCGCAAAAGCAACGGAAAGGATTCCACGGTCGATTCATTTCAGGCATGATGATGAAACAGCCAACCAACTGGTTTGTGTGAACAGTTCTGTTTAACTTCATCATGTTGTCCAGGTAGAAGCCGTTATACAGATCCATGTACTCATCCATACCGGACTCAGACCGGTCCAGTGGCAGCTCTGGAGCAAAAGCCTCCGCTAGCTTCATCAGGTTCCACCTGCAGATAGCTTGCTGGGCCTGTTAGGAGTATCCTTGGTCACGGGGCGGACACGATGCCAGCACCACGGAATGCAGGGATGAGATGCACCAGCACGGAGCCACAGCGGCCAGTCACCTTGCAGGGCACGGGTTGGGGCTTGCCGCTTGTCCAGGACCTTGGCAGCCTCACGGATACCACGTGCAAGGCCATCGTGAATTAGTGCGGTCTTGAACCTGGTGCGCTGACCAGCCCTGGTCTGCTTCTGGACCCATCTTTGGCAGTGAGTTGGTGACACAGAACTTGTACAAGTCCGTCACTCGGTGTCGGTTGGTTCAGCTGGAGTTGGGACGTGTTTGCAGTGGGTCGCTCGTTCCCAGGTGGCTCGTTCTGCCATCTTAGCTGCTGTGTGGGTCACCAACAAGATCTGGAATGGGCCTTGCCATCGCTTCGCTTTCCAGTTCTTCCTTCTTGAAGGCTGTCATCACCACCAAATCACCTAGTTGCAGTAAATGGAGTGACCTGGAAACTGGAGTCGGTACAGCTGGTGCTACCTGTTTTCTGACACTGGATAGAGATATTAGTGCATCAAAGCAGTGAGCTGAGCCTTGGGGAAGAGCTGTGTCTTTACAACACTTAGCCAATCTACATAACAACAAACCTTTTGTTATCAGGGATGATCGTTAGTCTTGCAGTGGCAGTGGTTTTTTATACACTGTTGTAAGGCAAAAGGACACAACTGGATTGAAAAACAAAACTGTCCATTGCTCTGTTTCACTTAATTTATCTATTAAAATCTTGTCTGGTCTCCTGACAATCTAAGCAGTAGAGTTAGAGCCAAGAGGAACTTGACTCACTCAGACCATATGTCTGCTATACTTAACAGTACTTTTACCTTCAGCATATGTTCAAACTGTGGAACCTGTCGAGAAAATCTTAAATGAATCAATTTGTTATCTATTAGACAACCATTCCACCCCTTTGTCGCAAGGTGTTCTAACCATGCGACAAACCCAGCACATTGAGAAGGAAAAAAAACATTTACGGAAACAAGATCTCCCACAAGATCTGAGAAATCAAAAACGACCAATTCAGCTGCCTGTGCAGAGAAATGGTGAGGAAGAGAATCATATACAAAAGTGGCCCAATCCGAATTAACAACAAAACCAATATGATCAGCTCCTATAGACAGATCACGTGATTTGGACTCATCCACCTAGAGAATGAAATCAAGGTTAGACAAATGAATATCAGAGAGGTTCAGACGAGGAGTTCACAGAACTTGGAGTCCTGCAAAACAGTTCCGCCATCCTCAGGTTCTGGAAAAAGAAATTTAGGGTTAAAAACATTGTAGCGTTTAACCGTGACATTCAGCATGTCAAAGAGACACGTGTGCCAACGCAAGCAACGTGCTGCGGAAAGGTGAGACGATTCCTGTTCGAGGAGAATTAACGAAACCGAATGTGGAACCAGCAAAGTTAGTGGAGCATAACCCACTATGTCACGAGAGGCCATGAGAGCCTTCTCTGCATCTGCCACTGCGCGGAGAAAATGTGGTAAACCTGCAACGACAGGATCGAGTTTTGCGGAGAAATATACAACTGGTCGCAATTTATCGCCATGAGACTGTAAGAGAACCGATGTCATAAAGCCAGAACGTTCATCAACCGTTTGAGTGAACGGTCTGTGAGGATCAGGCAGACCCAAAGTGGGTGGAGCCTGTAAGGCGCATTTCATGACTGTGAAAGCTTCTGAGGCTGCAGGGAGCCACTGAATTTTGTCATGAGCAATACGATTTTTACCATGTATCAATGCGGACAGAGGTTGTTCAAGCTAAGAGTAATTTGGAATAAATGAACAAGAGTAAGAATACATGCCCAAAAATGACATTATTTGTTTCGTTGGTTGAAGTTTTGGAAGCGTCACAATTGTGGCAATGCGTGTAGACGAGAGTGTTTTGCCTTTACCGGAAATATCGTGACCTAGGAAATGGACATTCTGTGAAACAAACTGTAGTTTAGACAGGCTGGCCTAATGTCCCTCTGCTGCCATATGTGTTACAGGGGTCACTGTACCCTGTCTCCCACTGTTTCTGTGAGGGAGAGGCAATCAAAGGGTAATTAACATATGACACCCAGGAAGTGCCTTGAGTCAACACAAGAGCCTCCAAGCCATCTCACAACAGCCCCAATGGGGCGAGCAGATGCACACAGTCCACTGTCAAAACCAAAGCAAATCAAAATTGCCAAAAAAAAAACAAAAACATGTTGCATCCAATGATGCTTGAGATTTTAAAAATGATAGTGTACGGATTTGGAAACAGTGACTTACAAATGGACTTCTGCATTAACTGCCTGTAAGTCCTTGACAAACCCCCACTCTTTTGGTGCTCCGTTATCTCCGATCTTCCTCAAAGGAAAAATTTAAGTACTGACAGGTGAGCTATTGCAGGGGATGATTACGCCTGCCTGCAAAAGAAAGTTAACACAGGAGTTATGCCATCAATAGCTTAGTGATGTTTTGCAAAGCCGAAACAAGAATTTAGGTGTGATGACCACAGGTTGTGCATTTCCGATGAGTCCCACGTCCTATTTACCCGTCGCCCAGAGGGAAGAGGGAACTTCCTGTAAGGGTGGGGGAGACTGCAGGCGTCAGCAAGAAATGAGACAGTGTGTGGCTATCATCATCAAACAAATACACAGAGCGTAAGGCAGATGTGCAGAATAGAAGCATAGAATAGTTTTTTGTGAATACCTGTGCGTGGTGAATAAATCACCTGAAAATCACCTGTTGCTTTCCAATCTGTGATGGACTGAAATTTCAGCACAAAATATCCCAAGTCACTCCATTGATCAGTCTGACACATGAACAAGGAGACGTGTGGGTAGGAGGAGTCCACTTTGAGCAGCTGTTTCCAGGGTCTGTGAGGATAACAGAAAACTGTACATCTTCGATTAGACCACACATAGTAGAACATTGGAGAATATTATTCAAATCCTAAAACAAATGTATTCATATGTAGCATATTTTCCCAAGGAAACATATGCTGTACACTGCATGTGTGTGGAGCTCATTACTTCTGCAAGATGGGAAATGACCAGAGAACAGTAATGTTCCAGGTCCCTTCCTACTGGAACAAGGATAAGCTTCTGATACACACATCAAAGTGTGATGGGCTATCTTGGACCATGGTCATGTTGGATGGAAGTGCGTACAACTTTTAAACCTTTCAGGTGTGGAAATCAAACTGATTACCATACTTCAGCTTCAAGTCTCTGCTGAAAAAACTTACAGAAAAGATGCCTGAGCACTAAAAAAATTGATGCTTAGTTCTTGCTCGAGAGAGCTCCTTCTCTTAAAAAAAAAACATACGTGAGTCGAACCGTAAATAATATCTTTTAACGTCAACCCTAGGGTTCCTACAAAATAGACATATTGTCCACTAAGTTTAGGGTGAGACAAAACATCTTGTTCCACAAATCTAAGTTTGTGGTTCTTGAATCTACAAGAAAAAACACTCTAAAATCCCCCTACTATCAAAATAGTTTCTGGTAATTTTTAAAAGGCTCAGTGGTATATTATATACATACATTCTGTCCCTGCAACTGACTTTGATGCCCGTTCTAAATATATGATTGTATCTGTGCATGTATGTGCGTGTGTTTGCGGTTAGTAGAGCATGCTTTCCTTCATTTGCATGTGTTTGTGTGTTTGTGTGTGTGTGTGTGTATGTTATTACCTCCCCTGTCATGACGAGGCCCAGGTGTGTTGGTTGCCGTCTCCCCCTCACATGCAGCCTCCTCCTTCCCCGCACCATGTCCATCTGACTGTGCATTGCCATCTTTTCCTTGCCTGGCTCCCCCACAACCCCAGTGTCCTTGCTGATTGGCTCTTTGTGGACATTTCCTGAACCAATGACCCTGTTCACCACACTTGAAACATGTGTCATTGTCACCGGGTGAATCTCGCTGACCTTCTCCCTGGTTCGAGGAGGAGCGTCCTTTTGCCATGCCACGTCGACGCCCCCTGAATCGGCCTCTTTGGTTGGAGTCATGTGAGCAGTCGTACATGGTGAATTGAGTGACTGCTTGGAGCATAGTCAACTGAGCCTGCTCATATTGTTTGTTGCGTTTCTTTTCTTCTGCACCAGTTTTCTCCCCCGCGATGCTTTGAGCATGCGCAGCATGTTTCTTTACCTCGGTGAGTCTTGAGTCACCCATACCTGCGACAGAGTGTTGAACGGCCATTTTGATGTCGGGCAGCAGTCCATTCATGAAGGCATTCTTTAGATGTGATTCCCACGTCCCCAATTCCTCTCCTAACGCTGCTAGTTGTGCAATGCCGCTGTTAAGATTAAAAATGGTGAGAATCCTTTGGTAGTAATCATGGACCGATTCACCTGTGTTTTGTTTGGTGTTGTTGATGGGTGACATATCAACTTTGTCCTGGAACGATGCCCTTATCTCCCCGCACAAGGTTGCCAGCGCGTCTCTATAGGGCTTGTTGACGACGTCGTTCCAGTCATTATGACCGGTGCTGAGTCACCCACCAACAGGTCGTTGAGCTTCTGGTAGTGAGTTGGACCCACGTGACTCATTAGCAGGCGACGTACTTCTGCAAAAGTGGGGAGGAATTGTTTACAGAAGTCCATGAACGCCTCAGCGAACAGTCTACCTGAGTTTTGGATTGGTGGGAGATGAGCCATAGCAGCTCTGACGGCGAGCTGCAGTTGAAAACGGGAGTCATTGGTGTGTAGTCCCATTAGTGGCGGCGGGGGTGGTTGTTGTGGAGGGCCATACGGTGGTAGCAAACATGTGATGAGGAGAGGGCCGCCAGAACCTGTTAGACTTGGATTCATGGCAGAAGAAGCAACTGGGTTATCTGATCCAAAAGCATTTGGATCTTGCTTCTCAGACACTATGGTTTTTACACACGTCAATTCTTTAGCCATTTGCTTTTTACTTCTACAATCACATTCTTCTTCCCAAAACATTAGACATTTCCTATGTCTCTCTAAATCCTTCTCCCTCCCCTCTAAGTCTTTTCGTATCATTCCCAGTTTTGTTCTACTGAAAGAACCATCTTTAGGAAACCCAAAACATTTTGTCCACTCAGGCAGACAGTCTAAGGATTCATCTCCATATTTCTGCTTCATCACATCCACAATAGGTCCCTCCGGAGGACTCATTTCCTTTTTACTCTGTGTACCTCCCATTTTCGTTAGGGTGGTCTAAGTATACTTTATTAAATATAGTCGGCACTATAAGTCCCAATTTTCTTTACCATAGAAAAATCAAGTGAAAACCGTATTAAATATCCCAATTTTCTTTAACATAGATTAAATATAGTCGTCACTATAAGTCTCAATTTTCTTCAACATAGAAAAATCAAGTGAAAACCGTATCGATTGTCTCGATTATTGACCGGTCAAGGACCTGGAAATACGACCTTCAAGGACCCGAAGTGAGTCCTGTATTTTATCGCACCACTCAGTCCTGTCTTCCTTAGTAAAAACGGAATGGATGATGATGAATCAGGAACGTTTTACAATTATTTTATGAATCAACACACATTTTAAGTAACAGGCTAAGACAAATTATCATCATTAGAGACCATATCTTTAAACAGAATTTGTTTAATTCTCCGGTTTTATCAATTATTTTACGAAGTTCTACGTCTTCGTATCAACTTCTTACCAGATTTGAAGAAAATTGCTTCCTTGTTTGATCGTTGTGAAGTAAATCTGACTCGTTGGGCGCAGGACCCCTCTCTCTTTATCTAATGAGGTATGGGGCAGAACCAGTTTTTTGGTTCTGAAGTGGCCACTACCCTGCACGCCATCAAAGTTCAGACGAAGCTTCAAACGATCCCACTTCTGACACCAAATGTAATGGAAGTTTTTCCAATTAGATCTGTCAAGACGGAATGGAGTCTCTCTTAATCAAAGTTGTCTTAAGTCCGTTTATTCCTGCAGGAAGGAAAAGTCTGTCACTGGTCAGAGCAGCCTGTGACACAAGATTCAAAGAAGCACAGTCATCAGGCCCCTTTTAACACAATCAGGTCTCCGCCCCCAAACCCCCCATGAAAGAAAACAGAGTACCTAGTCTGCTCGAGAACCGTGAACACCCCCGGTTCCCGTGATCGGAGCAGGAAAACATCTCCCTTTGTCCTGGGAAGTCAACCTCTTTTACGACTCCCCATATTCAAATGAAGGAAGATCAACAGTCCTTTGATCCCAGCACCCATCTCAGTACATCTGTTTCTCTTCCCATTTGGTCTTTATCTCTGAGGGTCATTTAAAGGTTCGATTCAGGCCTCCAACATGACAACACTATATTTTACCATTACAGCAGACACTTAAAACCCCTTAAACTGTGGAGCCCATATGGCAGATATTGCTATAAACACTGTATAATTCACTTCTTCATTTACTCATAACCAGTAACATATAGACTGATATTTACACATCTAAACACACAGCTCACATTATACTCTTTTATTATAACACAACATTATTCAAACAGCCCTAGTGGTTGCAGAGTTACACCTTTTTTAGTTTGGGGATGACATTTTGGAGCAGAGGCCTGAAGATAGGTGTGTTTTCAAAAGGTTCAAGTGTGTGACTCGGCTTTTCCCACCAAGCGCTGAGTTTAATGTGTTTTTCTTCATACAGGCTTGTTCACGGAGCTCGACCGCCAACCCGGTCTGGGGATCACCAACTACGGGGTTTCCATGACGACGCTGGAGGATGTGTTTCTCCGCTTGGAGGCGGAGGCCGAAGTGGACCAAGCCGGTGAGCTTTTTACCCCAAAAGAGAGTATTTCATCACCCATCACGGTTATTTAGCGAGTTTTATTTCTCTTTTTGAGCTCACCAAACAGTTATAACTGTTTTAAAAGCTTTTTTACTTTTACTGCTTTTGTGCATGCACATCTATCTAACCTTTTGGAAATGATGGATTCAAACCCGTCTCGCCTCCAGACTACAGCGTGTTCAACCGCGAGCCGGCGGAGGAGGACGGCGACGGCGTCTCCGTAGACGACACGGACCAGCGGCTGCTGGCGTTCTCGGACGGCAAGTCGGACGTGGTGTCGGGTCGCGCCCTGTGGCGGCAGCAGTTCGGCGCCGTGGCCTGGCTGCACATGCTCAACATGCGGCGCGAGAGGAAGGCCTTCGTCTCCACGTGAGCGTGCAGAGTGATGTAGTCGTTCGTGTAGAATATATTAGTAAATATATTTGTTGAAGTTCTGAGCCCTTCCTCCTGCAGCCTGGCCTTGTTCCTGGTGTTCGTTGCCGCCGTGCTCGTCCTGTCTCTGTTCACGGGAAACATCCAGATTCGCTCCCCGGACCGCCAGTTTCTGCCCATCTACCTCCTCAAGAGGGACCAGGAGCAGCGGGGGTACGCCACCAGCCTGCTGGTGCAGAACTCCTCAGGTGAGTCCGCATCTTCTTTCTGTGAAGAAGGCCTGGAAAAGTCCTTGACTTTTACAAAAAAGTTTAGTAGAAGTCATGTAAATGTGTTATATTCATTTAAATGTGTTATATTCATGTAAATGTGTTATATTCATGTGTTCATGACGTTCATTTACGCTGAGTTTGAAATAATGAATATGCTTTTAAAAGAGGCTCAAAATATAAGCAGGCATACATACAGGCATCTATATAAATGTTTATTCTTTTAATCAAACTATTGTCTCATTCATTTGAGTCATTTAAGGTTTACTGTATGCTTTGTATTCTCATTGTTAGTTTAAATACTACATTTACTCACTTTTTACTGTTTACACCCAGATTTCACTAAATGTTTGGTCATGGACATTTGGTTTAAAGTCATGAAACCCATTGGTCAGAATGTGTATGAACCCTGTTTTATTGTCATCCATCTATATGCTGTACATACAGAAACTAAATTGGGATCCACTGGTCATGGAGATTTGGTTTAAAGTCATGGAAATCCGTTTTTCCTGCACGTGGGTTAATCGTGCCCTCTCCTCTGTCTTGTGCCAGCAGGATCTGATATTTCCGACTTCATCCACAACCTGCAGTCTCAGGACATCAAAGTGGACGTGATGAAGCACGGAGACTACATGGCCGCGGCGCCCCACAGCGCCGCCATCAACGTGACGGGATCCAGCAAGGTCTCCTCATTAATGAACACATTTTAATGTGATTAGTTAGACACCAGGTCCTCTATAGTTTCTTATATTCAGCTTCAGAGTGGACTCTTTAACGCTTAGTTCTCCGTCTGCACAACAGGGTTTCAAGTACAGCGTTGCGTTCAACAGCACCACCGTTCACTCGCTGCCGATGGCCGTCAACATCCTGAGCAACGCTCTCCTGAGAGGCCTGAACGGAACCGGGCGGATCCGGACCTGGACCAAGCCGTTTGACTACGTGAGTATTCACCGAGGAGACGACGCGGACCTCGTCTCTCCTGTTTGACCCTGAGTCATTTAAAGATGTTAAATGTTCTCCACAGCAAATCCCGGACTCTACGTCCTACGCTCTGGTGTACATCGAGGCCATCACACTGGGGATGCTGGCAGCGGGAATGCCCGCCTATTTCGCAATGGACCACACTCGAGACCGAGAGGTAATCGCTTCCCTCGCATCCATCGGCCCGCCCAGCAAGGCTAAGATTTCTTAAAGGGACAGTTTACCACAAAATAGTTTTATTTCTTCCGTTACCTGTGGTGTTATTCAGCTTGATACGTTGCACTACAGATAAGAGGAGAAATGTGTATTTTTATGATTTGTTTGCACTTAAAAAGAGAGATGTGCTTCCTTTTTAAAGAATGTGTTTGTGGCACTTTGCCTTTTTTATTGGACCGCTTGAGAAGTAGAGCGCAGAGGAAGTGAAAGGAGGGACTCGGGTGACAGAGGACCGGTAGGTGGTCACATGGTGAGAGACAGATGTCCCTTCAGGCTGTAATAGCGCCTCCCTCCTCTAGAGCACGTAGACGTTGGTTAGATTGTGTTTTAGTTCCCATCGCCGCTGGCTTTCTGATTCTCTCTCTTTCTCCTCCTCCTTCAGATCAAGTGTCGCTCGACGCTCCGTATCTCAGGTCTGCTGCCGTCCGCCTACTGGTGCGGCCAGGCGGCCGTGGACGTTCCCTTCTTCTACCTCATCCTCTGCAGCATGACCGTCCTCCTCTTCTCCTTCCACTCCGGGAACCTGCTCACCTCCAGCAACCTCACCGCGGTGGTGCGTGCTGCGCTGACCGAGACTGATGCATTCTGGGTGATGAAAACATTGAGCCACCTTTCATGCCTCCTCTCTCCTGCCTCCTGCCTCCTCTCTACTCTCTCCTCTCTCCTGCCTCCTCTCTCCTCTTTCCTCTCTACTCTCTCCTGCCTCCTCTCTCTTCTCTCCTGCCTCCTCTCTCCTGCCTCCTCTCTCCTGCCTCCTCTCTCCTCTCTCCTCTCTCCTCTCTCCTCTCCTCTCGTCTCCTAGGTCCTGTGCACTGTCGGCTTCGGTCCAGCCATGATTCTCTTCACGTACGTGTCTTCCTTCGGCTTCGCCCGAGTCCAGAGCAACAGGGATTTCTTCTCCGTCATCTCCATGATGGTGAGGGCTGTCTGCCTGATGTGAACACATTTTAGATAACAGGCGTAACTAACGGCACGATAAGATGTGTTCCTGAAGTCCTAAAGAACTGAACTGAATGCATGATGGTCTTCATGGTTTGGCTCCTCAGGTGTGTGTGGTGTCGGCCTCGCTGGTGCAGTTTGTGAACGACAACCCCGAACTGGCCCGAAATCTGCACAACATCTTGTGTTTCTTCAACCCTCTGTACCCTCTCATGGGCTGCCTCAACTGCATCACCAAGGTAGGGGCTCCGTTTGGATGTTTTTAAGTGTGGTTGTAGGAGGTGCTTATCCATAGTCTGTGTATTATCTCCAGTAGAAACCCACAGGAGTACCAGCACAGGAGCAACGCAATGTACTGCTGCAGGAAAACTTATTTTAGACTCTTAAAAGACAATCCCTTTAAGAGTATACTGTATGTAGAACATTTTGGAGGCAGCGGGAGAGCAGCGCCGGTCTTTCAGTGAGGTAAAAGTGCAGTTTTTGTGAATGGAGTCTGTCTTTGTAGAGACGGCAATGTAAAATAAATATTCTAAATATAGTTCACACATGAACTGCTAATTCATCTTTTGAGGTGTCTAAATACGTCCACAGACGTTCTTTGCTTTTCTCCCGCGCTGGTTCTCCCGTCTGGTTTCTCCACTGAAACTCCTCCTCAAAGATGAAACGGTGGCGACGTGAGCGTCTCTTCCCTTCAGCCTCCCTGATGTGTTTTCTCCGTCTACAGGCGACCTTCCTGCACTCTGTGTACGAGGAGAACTTCTTGTGGAAGAACCTTCTCATTTCCGTTATAGCTGTATGTATATACACATTTCTTTTTGCACAGACGTCTCTCTGCGTTCAGTAAACGTTCAGCCGTAACGTGCGCTCCTGTGTTTAGCCGTATCTCCAGTGCATCCTGCTGCTGTTCCTGCTCCGCTGGCTGGAGATCCGTTACGGAGGAAGGACCGTCGGCAGGTAGGGATCACAGGGTTCTTACGGTCATGGAAATCCATTGGTCAAAATGTGTATGAACCCTGGGATCAGCTTTCAGGTCATAACTCGAGAGCGCGTGAGTTCACGTTAACGTTATTAATAACGGGAGATTCTTTGGCATCTCCAGCATGTCGTCCAAGTCGAAGCCCAAAGTGGAGAAGAACCTGGAAGAAGGGCTGAGCGAGGATGAGGATGTCCGGATGGAGAAGGCCAGAGTGAAGGAGGCCCTCACCTGCCAGTCCTGTGAGGAGGTGCGTGAACGTCTCCTCTTTGGTCGGTTTTCGGTGAAATCGAGACCCGTCGGGAATTTGTGTCCAGCGGGAAATTGGGAAATGTCGGTTTCTACGTCACAAAATATGAATTGTGCCCAAGATGTCAAAAATCTAGTTAATTTAGTCTCACATTATCTCTTTATTAATTAAAAAAGGTCTATCTTTCTTTCTTGTAAAGCACTTTGTCACACATCTCTTGAAAGGTATAAAAAAAAATAGTTCATTATTTGTGTACAGTAAAATAAGGAGCCATTTGCTCCTTATTTTACTGTACAAAATAATAAACTATTTTTACTTTTTTCAGCCATCTAAAGTAAACGTTTCCTCTTCACATCCAGAAACCCGCGGTGGTCGTGAGCAACCTGAGGAAGCAGTACAAAGGCCGGAGAGAAGGCTTCTCTCTGAACAAGACCAGGAAAGTGGCCGCGAACAACGTCTCTTTCTGCGTCCGCAAAGGTGCGCTTCCTCTTTCGGTCGAGAGCGATCCGGCTTTATTAATTGCTCGGTTTCCACGGTCTTCGTTTCAGGAATAATGTAACTTCTGTTTCTGACTTCAGGTGAAGTTCTTGGCCTGTTGGGCCCCAACGGAGCAGGAAAGAGCACCATCATGCACATGCTGGCAGGGGACACGGAGCCCACGGCCGGCCAGGTACCGACGAGACTGAGGATGATAATGCTGATGATACTGATGATACTGATAAGAATAATGCTGATGATAATAATGCAGATAATACAGATGATAATAAGAATAATGCATATAATATAGATAATATTGACGATAATAATGCATATAATTCATATAATACAGATGATACTGATGATGATGATGATAATAACAACAACACAGATGCTACTGCTACTACTACTAATAATACAGATAATACTGATAATAATAATACAGAAGATACTGGAGCCCTCCTCGTCTCTGCTGCTGGTTATTAGTTCCTGATCCCCATTGAAGACGATTTACTCATGTAAACTTTACCACAGATGTGGAATTTATGCACAAAATGAATCAAGTGGGTTTGTATATGAATCACTATTATTATTATTGCATTAATATAACGCTGAGGTTAGATTAGCTACATGTCTTAAAGACATAAAAGTAATGGAAATGAAAATATGAGCATAATCTCACTTTTGATGATTCTACTTAAATAAATGGAGGAAAAAAAAAGGAAATTCAGTTTTGATTGGTAACTCAAATTATTATATTGTGTAACGCATCTCAACCCCAACACATCGTGACCTTTTTTCTCCTCCAACCCGTCCAAAGAAAGAGTAAAGAAAGAGTAAATGCGATGTGGACGTGCCGTCGTCTCCCGCTCACTGACCTTTACTCCGACCAGATCCTGATGGGCGACTACGGCACGGACTTCCACCCGGAGGACGACCCCCTCCAGCACGTGGGCTACTGTCCCCAGGAGAACCCGCTGTGGCCCCGCATCACGCTGCAGGAGCACCTGGAGATCTACGCCGCCGTCAAGGGCCTGAGAGGGGAGGACGTACCGGGCATCGTCAAGCGGTAAGCCGGGTTCAGACCGCCGGTTCTTTGGTCTTTATGTGGAGGAGCTGCAGTACTGAGGAGTGTGTGTGACTCTTGTTGTGTTCAGTGTGGTGAACGCTCTGGAGCTGAAGGAGCACCTGAACAAACAAGCCAAGACCCTGTCCGCTGGACTCAAGAGGAAGGTGAGGACACGACCCCACTGTGTGAGGAGTGAGACACATGAGGAGTGAGGCGCTCTGAACTGTTGTTTGTTCACAGCTGTGCTTCGCCTTGAGCATGATCGGGAATCCTCAGATCGTCTTATTGGACGAGCCGTCTTCAGGGATGGACCCCAAGTCTAAACAGCGCATGTGGTGAGACTTTATTTTATTTATTTTAAACAAATTCATTTGAATAGTACATTTCTATTTATATATATTTGCCCATAAAAATTAATTAAATGTTAAAACATTGTGAGAAAACTATTTAATGAAATAATAAATACGGAAAATGATGAGCAGATGAAAAAAATATATAATAATATATATTAAATGTTTAAATTGCACATAAATTGATTTAAATATGACAAATCTTGCACAGTTACAAATAAATAAATGAAAAGTACCTATAATATAGTCACCAACATTTCTGAGCACTGCTCCAATTTATCTTTGAAATGTCAAAAGTTGTTTTCCTTGACATTCATTCATTTTTATTTATTTTTATTCACATTTTTTGATGTATTCTACCTTTTGTGACGACCTTGGTCACAAATAAATAATGAATTATTGAAAATACTAAACTTCACTCAATCAAAGCCAAACGTCTCACAGATACTCTTAACATATAGAGCTATGTTATATATTACATATATTTAAAATATCCATCCATCCATTTCCATCCATCCATTTTCGGCCGCTTATCCGGGGTCGGGTCGGGGTGGCAGCAGGTTCAGCAGGCCGACCCAGACTTCCCTCTCACCCGCAACACTTTCCAGCTCATCCTGGGGGACCCCGAGGCGTTCCAAGGCCAGCCGGGAGATATAATCCCTCCAGCGTGTCCTCGGTCTTCCCCGGGGTCTCCTACCAGTTGGACGTGCCTGGAAAACCTCTAATGGGAGGCGTCCAGGAGGCATCCTGACTAGATGCCCGAACCACCTCAGCTGACTCCTTTCGACACGAAGGAGCAGCGACTCGACTCCAAGCTCCCTCCTGATGTCCGAGCTCCTTACCCTATCTCTAAGGCTGAGCCCGGCCACTCTACGGAGGAAGCTCATTTCGGCCGCTTGTATCCGAGACCTCGTTCTTTCGGTCACGACCCAGAGTTCGTGACCATAGGTGAGGGTTGGAACGTAGACTGACCAGTAAATGGAGAGCTTCGCCTTCCGGCTCAGCTCCCTCTTCACCAAGACGGACCGGTACAGCGCCTGTTTTACTGCTGCAGCCGCACCGATCCGCCTATCGATCTCACGCTCCACCTTACCCTCACTCGTGAACAAGACCCCGAGATACTTGAACTCCTTCGCTTGGGGTAGGCAGTTTGTCCCCACCTGGAGGGAGCAGTCCACCGGTTTCCGGCAGAGCACCATGGCCTCAGATTTGGAGGTGCTAACTCTCATCCCTGCCACTTCACACTCGGCTGCAAAACGCCCCAGTGAATGCTGGAGGTTACGGTCCGAGGAAGCAAACAGGACCACATCATCCGCGAACAGCAGAGATGCGATCCCGAGATTCCCGAACCGGATCTTCTCCGCCCCCTGGCTGCGCCTAGATATCCTGTCCATGAAAGTCACGAACAGGACCGGTGATAAAGGGCAGCCCTGGCGGAGACCAACACCCACCGGGAACGTGTCTGACTTACTACCGAGGATACGAACACAGCTCCTACTGCAGGCGTACAGAGACCGGATGGCCCGTGCCAACGGGTCCGGCACCCCATACTCCCGCAGCACCCCCCACAAAACCCCCCGAGGGACCCGGTCGAAAGCCTTTTCCAAGTCCACAAAGCACATGTAGACTGGTTGGGCAAACTCCCAGGACCCCTCCAGTAGTCTTGCGAGGGTAAAGAGCTGGTCCACTGTTCCACGGCTGGGACGGAATCCACACTGTTCGTCTTGAATCTGAGGTTCGACAAGCGGTCGGAGCCTCCTTTCCAGCACCCTGGCATAAGCTTTTCCCGGGAGGCTGAGCAGTGTGATACCACGATAGTTCGAGCACACTCTCCGGTCCCCCTTCTTGAAGATGGGAACCACCACCCCGGTCTGCCAGTCCATGGGCACTGTTCCCGACCCCCATGCGACATTGCAAAGGCGTGTCAGCCAAGACAGCCCAACAATGTCCAGCGCCTTCAGCATCTCAGGGCGAATCTCATCCACCCCTGGCGCCTTGCCACCAAGGAGCTTTTTGACTACCTTAGTGACCTCTGCCAGGGATATGGGTGCAACCACCCCAAGGACTTCAGGCGCTGCCCCCTCTCCAGGGGACATGTTGGCCGGGTTTAGGAGTTCCTCAAAGTGCTCTTTCCACCGCCCGACGATGTCCATAATCCGGGTCAGCAGTCCCCCCACGCTGAGAACAGCCTGGGGTAGGCCCTGCTTTCCCTTCCTGAGCCGTCGGATGGTTTGCCAGAACTTCCTTGAGGCCAACCGAAAGTCCTTCTCCATGGCCTCCCCGAACTCCTCCCATGCCCGAGTTTTAGCATCCGCGACCTTCGCAGCTGCAGCCCTTCTGGCTTGCCGGTACCTGTCAGCTGCTTCAGGAGACCCCTGGGCCAGCCAGGCCCGAAAGGCCTCCTTCTTCAGTTTGATGGCTTCCCTCACCCCCGGTGTCCACCACCGGGTTCTCGGGTTGCCGCCACGACAGGCACCGATGACCTTCCGACCACAGCTCCTAGCGGCCGCGTCCATAATAGAGGCTTTGAACATGGTCCACTCGGATTCCATGTCCCCAGCCTCCCTCGGGATCTGTGAGAAACTCTTCCGGAGGTGGGAGTTGAAGACCTCCCGGACAGGATCCTCTGCCAGACGTTCCCAGTTCACCCTCACTACACGTTTGGGCTTGCCAGGTCTTTCTAGCCGACTCCCCCGCCATCTGATCCAACTCACCACCAGGTGGTGATCAGTTGACAGCTCTGCTCCTCTCTTCACCCGAGTGTCCAAGACATACGGCCGCAGATCAGATGATACGACTACAAAGTCGATCATTGATCTCCGGCCTAAGGTGTTCTGGTACCAGGTACACTTATGAGCCACCTTATGCTCGAACATGGTGTTTGTTATGGACAAACTGTGGCTAGCACAGAAGTCCAACAACAAAGCACCGTTCGGGTTCAGATCGGGCAAGCCGTTCCTCCCAATCACGCCCCGCCAGGTTTCTCTGTCATTGCCCACGTGCGCGTTGAAGTCTCCCAGGAGAACTATGGAGTCGGCAGGCGGCGCCCTTTCCAGGACCCCTCCCACCGACTCCAAGAAGGCCGGATACTCTGAAATGCTGTTCGGTGCATAAGCGCAAACAACAGTCAGAGCCTTACTCCCCGCAACCCGTAGGCGCAGGGAGGCGACCCTCTCGTTCTCCGGGGAAAACTCCAACATAGCGGCGCTCAGCCGGGGGCTCGTGAGTATCCCCACTCCCGCCCGGCGCCTCTCACCCTGGGCAACTCCAGAAAAGGACAAAGTCCAACCCTTCTCCAGGAGCTTGGTTCCAGAGCCCGTGCTGTGCGTGGAGGTGAGCCCAACTATATCTAGCTGGTACCGCTCCACCTCCCGCACCAGTTCCGGCTCTTTCCCCGCTAGCGAGGTGACGTTCCACGTCCCTAGAGCTAGTCTATGCTGCCGGCGATCGGCTCGCCCAGGTCTCCTGCCTGGCCCGCCGCCCGGTCTGCATAGCACCCGACCCAGATGCTTCCCCCTGCGGGTGGTGAGTCCACAGGGTTGCTGGTCCATGATCTTTTTTCGGGCTGAGCCTGACCGGGCCCCATGGGCGAAAGCCCGGCCACCAGACGCTCGCTGACGAGCTCCCCTCCTGGGTCTGGCTCCGGGAGGGTGCCCCGGTTTCCCTTGTCCGGGCGAGGTTGCTGCAATCCGTGGGCCGTAATTCATCAGGGTTTTTTGAACCGCTCTTAGTCTGGGCTCTCCCCCGAGACCTGTTTGCCTTGGGAGACCCTACCAGGGGCTGACGCCCCAGACAACATAGCTCCCAGGATCACTGAGCCACTCAAACTCCTCCACCACGTTAAGGTGGCGATTCACGGAGGAGTATTTATTTAAAATATAGCAAATATAATTAAGATAAGAAAATACAACTTTTAATTATTTTGCAAAATATAAATATATATTTTTCCTTTTTTGTGCACTATCATAAACCAGTATACCAGTAACACATATATGAACTTATTATCTATGTTCCCAAGGGATTTCTGTATGTTATACCTTTTTTAATTATTCAAATAGGCCTTGTGGTTGACGGGGGCTCGATGCCATGAGGTTGACTACGGAGGATTGTTCTCTGACCTCCGTTTCTTCTTTGCAGGAGAGCGATCCGCGCCGCCTTCAAGAACCGGCAGCGGGGCGCCGTCCTCACCACGCACTACATGGAGGAGGCCGAGGCCGTGTGCGACCGCGTGGCCATCATGGTGTCCGGCCGGCTGAGGTATCGGTCACGGAAATGTGTTAAATTCATGTGTTCATGTCGTTCATTCACGCTGAGTTTTAAATAATGAATATGCTTCTAAAAGAAAGACGCTCAAAATATAAGCAGGCATCCATACAGGCATCTATATAAATGTTTATTCTTTTAATCAAACTATTGTCTCATTCATTTGTGTCATTTAAGGTTTACTGTATGCTTTGTATTCTCATTGTTAGTTTAAATACTACATTTACTCACTTTTTACTGTTTACACCCAGATTCCACTAAATGTTTGCTCATGGACATTTGGTTTAAAGTCATGGAACCCATTGGTCAGACTGCGTATGAACCCCGTTCCTTTTCCTTCAGGTGCATCGGCTCCATCCAGCACCTCAAAGGGAAGTACGGGCGCGGCTACAGCCTGGAGGTGAAGCTGCGGGAGGAGCTGACGGGCCTCCAGCAGGTGGCGCTGCTGCACAAAGAGATCCTGAGAATCTTCCCGCACGCCGCCCGGCAGGAGAGGTGAGACGTCTACTCGTTTACGACACGTGTGTTATTGTTCGGGTTCCGTGGAAAGTGAAATGTAGGAAGTGCACCCTTCAAAATAAAAGCTTTTGAAGAAACGTGCGACGCCTTCCTCATAATTTAGTGCAACGACGGACATTAATTCTATCGGCTGACGCTTTCTCTGCAGCTTTGCTACTCTGATGGTTTACAAGATCCCCATGGAGGACGTGAAGTCACTGGCCAAGTCTTTCTCTCAGTTGGAGAGAGGTGAGACACTCACACACACACTCACTCTCTCACTCTCTCACTCTCACACTCACTCTCTCACTCACTCACTCACTCACTCACTCACTCACTTACTCACACACTCACTCACTCACTCACTCACTCACTCACTCACTCACTCACACTCTCTTCGTCTGAGTGTCGTCTTAATCTCCGTTTCTTTTCAGCCAAGCAAACCTTCAACTTTGAGGAGTACAACTTCTCCCAGTCGACCTTGGAGCAGGTGTGTGGATAAGAACTCAGTTTAAAATGTTCCTTCACCGTCAAACGTCTTTAACGCTCTTCCTCTTCCTCCTCTTCCTCCTCTTCCTCCGGCCCTGTAGGTGTTCATGGAGTTCGCCAAGGAGCAGGAGAACGAGGAGGAGGAGCTCGGCTCCCTCAGCACGACCTTCCAGTGGCGGCGTCTGCGCCAGGACGCCTCCGTCCCCGCCGTCCACGCCGAGAGCGTCGTGCACCAGCTTTAGGCTCCGGTGGACCCAGAAACCGACCAATCACGACCTGCCGGGCCTCGAGGCACCCAAAGCACTCGTCTGCTCCACGCTAGCCCACTGCTAGCCCACCGCTAGCCCACTGCTAGCCCGACGCCCACCGCCCTTTAAATGAATGGGACCTGTGTGGGGGAGGGGGCTCGCATACACTGGGGGTGTGTGTGTGTGTGTGTGTGTGTGTGTGTGTGTGTGTGTGCTCAGGGCTCGTGTTTTAACCGCTCGTCCACTGGTGCTCCGTGTTTTCTGAATCGCACTGACCGAGCGGCTCCTTCTCTTTCTACTGGTGTGTTTCTTGTTTTTAATCTTCACAGGGAGTCTAAAGAAGAAGAAAAAACACATATATAAATAATATATAATATTTATGCTCTGTAACCCTTTCCGTCCGTTCTCCTCGGTGGGACTAAAGTGTGTTTCGCTCCTCCGTCGTGTTCGTGAAAACTTTTTACCAGAACTTGGGATCCGTCCGTCCACGATCGAACCAAAGCCGCGTGGCCACGCCTCCTCCGGTGGCCACGCCTCCTCCCGCTTCCTGACTCTCCTCTGGTGCCGGTAGCATGTGCATAAATAGTCTTTCTAGATCTCCGCTCCTCGTCCTCTCTGCACCAGCATGCACGTCGTGACGTCCTCCAGGACCGAGTGCTCCGTGTCTCTGCATGCGCGCTCGCCGCCCGGTGGACGACGTGAGATGGCGGACGCTCTTCGGCCCCGCGGCCTTTTCCTCTCTGCAGACTCAGCTCTGGACCTGGAGCCCTCATGTCTTTGGGATCGTGGCGTCGGGGATACGCACCACCGGTCCATGTAGCACGCGGCCCGCGGCGGACGTTAGCCGGAGGCCGAGGACCTCGAGAGTTTCTGTGGTCCTGAAGGGGGCCTGAAGGGGGCCTGAAGGATCCTGAAGGGGTCCTGAAGGGGGCCTGAAGGGGGCCTGAAGGGGCCTCTCAGTCCGGTTTGATGAAGACCTTTGAAGCCAGACTTTGAATGTACGTTTTTGGGCCTCCGGCGAGAGGAGGGCTTGTAACTCTGTTTCACTTTGGTGCCACTTTTAATCACGCAGCTGTGTTTTGTTAACTCTATCTAGCCTGTTCAGTGTGTGTGTGTGTTCTATGTGTGTGTGTGTTCTGTGTGTGTGTGTGTGTATATATATAATGCGAGTAGCTGCGGCCGCTTCTGCATAATCTCGTATTTGTGCATGGACAAACCGATAAATAGTTGTTTTTGAGCTGGTTTGTTGAGCAGACTGGAGCGCCGTGTGCGTTTTGTTCAGGTTGTGATCGTAAGCGACCTGGAAGTGAGACGTCTGTCTCCTTCAGATCTTCCACCCGACACTTTAACCGTTAACGGCTGCTGGAGTTCAAGGAGGTGGACAAAATAACGGCAACAGTCGACAATGTAATGCAACCGGCTAAGCTAAGCTAAGCTAACGAGTTTGTTGCAGGGTTGTTCTGGATTAATTTACACCGTTTGTTTCGTCCACCTCTGTAACAGAATATCATGGTTTTTTTAAGTTGTCTCCTCTTCAGAGTTTTTATTTTGAAGAGGTTTTTGATGTGAATTATAGATTCCTGGAGGAGTTACTTCCACGTGTGCCGTCTGCCGCTTCGTCATCATCAACTGAAGAAGAGTTTTTTTCTTTGAGTCTGATTTTCCAAACATGAGAATCAAAAACACTCACTTGGAGAAGTTCATGCACCGTCAGGCAAATAATGACCTTTTTTTTTAAAATGCCGTCCTCATTTTAAATATTTGTTTGCACACATGTAGCCTTGTTCCTGTTTTAACGGGACAAAATAAAACGCTGGGTCTGCATTAAGTTTACCGAGGGCCAAGTGTGGACGTCATGTACACTAATCTTCTTGTTTTTTTCCTGGTGGTGGTCACATTTGTACTATTTCTGGGAAATTTTATATCCTTTGTTTGTTATTATGCAATCTTTGTAAGATGGTCTGTGCACTGATTTTATTTTTGAAAGACTGGTTTAGCTGTGTGCTGTAACCTTCCTGCTGTCTCACTCATGTCCGGATGACACTAATGAACTCTACGTGACCGTTTCATGAATAAATGTTAATCTAAAATATGGTTTGTCTTTTTTTTTTTTTTTAATGGACCGATTAGAAAGCCAGATACTGATCTGACTAGCCGGGTTCTCCTGTTGAGTTTATAATGTAACATGTAAGTCTAGCTGGATTCATAAATTAATGAATAATAAATGCATAAATACATCCATGTGCTGTACATTAAAATATTTTATCCAATTGTAACAGGTGAAGAAGAATATATTAAATAAATAGGAGAAAACCAGTGGTGTTAGAAGAATTAAGATCCGTTATAAAGTAAAAGTGCTGCATTAAAAATCATACCAAAGTACAAAGATATTAGCTTCAAAATCTGCTTTAAAAGAACTCTTTGCAGAAAAAAATATTTGAGAATAATTTACATTACAATACTGGATCATAATTAGAGATGCATTTATGTGTTAATCACTTGTCACATAAAAGGTAGTTTTCTTTTTAATTATAATTTAACCTATAATGATCCATGATACTGTATTAATTGATTCATATTTTGTAATCTGCAAATTAACTCAAGTCACCAAATATGTGTTTTAAATAAAAAAATACAATATTTGAGTAGAAGCCTGAATATGTACTTAACCGTACTTGAGTAAATGTACTTTCTTACCGGATGATTCTAGATCATAAAGCACATAAACATCATGTCAAAGCTAAAATGTCTAAATGCATCACAACAGTGTATAAATGAAGGATTAGTTAAACCCAGCTTCATTATTCACGTTGTTTTGTTCACCTTTACTTCCATTCATCACTGACTGTGTGCTCGTTTGAGGAAACTGTACATACTTATATTTCACTGTATATGCAAAATACAAATAAACTGAATATACACTTCATATACTTTGCATGTTTGCACTTTTCTTATTTATTTTCCTAAATGTCTTCTATGTATGTCTGCTTGCTGCTGCCACAACCACATGTCCCCTTGGGGATGAATAAAGTATAAATCCATCCTAAACTCAGAGAAACAAATCAAAAGAGACAAAAGAAGTTAGAACCAAACTTCTGATCAAGAACCAACTCAGCTGTTTATTCAAAGAAGCGCTGCAGCATTCAGAGAGTTGGTGGATCTTCAAAAGGTTCACCTGGACAGAGTTCACCTGTAAACCTGGACAGAGTTCACCTGTAAACCTGGACAGGGTTCACCTGTAAACCTGGACAGAGTTCACCTGTAAACCTGGACAGAGTTCACCTGTAAACCTGGACAGGGTTCACCTGTAAACCTGGACAGAGTTCACCTGTAAACCTGGACAGAGTTCACCTGTAAACCTGGACAGGGTTCACCTGTAAACCTGGACAGGGTTCACCCGGCAGACTCAACAGGATTGAACATTTAGAGTCTTGGTTTATTAATATCTGTGTTTTGGTTAAACAGCGCCCCCGCCAGTTCATCGGTATCAGTTCAGGCGGAGTGAGGTACTGCAGCATGGAGACGGTGCTTCCAACCCGAAAACACTAAATCTCTTAAAGTGAGAATAAATTCAAACGAGTCTGTGAAAAGTTCACGAGGGAAACTGTGAGACACAAAACAATCATATAAAATAACACAAGTATTAGAACTCATTTGGGGTTCATACGACTACTTGAACTACTTGAACTACTTGATTTATTAATCTTTCATTTCATCAAGTTCAGCTTCAACTTCTCTGTTCATGCAAACTTTAGGTTTTGTTTTTTAAACCTAAACAGCAGGAATGTTTTCTACAGCGGAATTAGTTCTTCTAAAGAAATGTATATAATAATAAATATTTATACGATAACATTTATATTCATAAATCGTTTATAATCCAAATAATCTGTAAATTCAGACTCAAACGAGAAGATTCCTGCTTTTCTTTGTCTTCATTGTTTTTATAGACGGAATTTATAGAAATGCTCTTCCTGTTAGAGAAGCAAAACTAAGTTATGCTAAGCTAAATTATGCTAAACTAGGTTAAATTCCTTTTGAACACCGTAGACCCCCATTTATTCACCGGTTTATTCACCGACTTTAAGAGGGATCTGACTGGGCTTTAAGTGGGACCCAAATTGGCTACATCATGTGTTTCGGTGAATAAACCCAGTATGGGCAAACACAGGTGAGGCCACCGTGGAAACTGCGGACAAACCCACTTGGGACCCTTATCTGCAGCCCAAATTTAAACCTTATGGGCCCCACATGGACATGCTGGCTGGGATGTGGTTTGTACTTTGGCCTGATCCTATATTATATGTTCAACCAATCCACTGTCTCCTCATGGATCAGTCCATATGATCTAAACATGACTGTGTATCTTACATCAGCATACTTGTCAATTCCTTCTGCGTGATGTGTACCTTTGAACGTTCTTTTACCAGGTAGTCAGCATCTTAGAGTCCTTATCAGCTGGTCTGAACTTGAGTACTCATGAACCCATGTTACCAGTCTCTCCAAGTCTACTTGCACGTTAATCATTGATCTGAGCACACACATTATTAACACCTCATGTTCAATCAAACATGTATCTTTGAAATACAGCACATGATTATTTTCCCATCACATTCTTCACACAGAAAGCTTCTAGATTCATGTTCATGATTTAAACATGAAGATAAAGCAGCAACATTTTGACCCAAACTCATTTTAATTCAACCTGTTGAAGCCGACAGACTCATGAACACATCATATGAATAAGAGGATGAGTGTGAGCTCTCACACACACACACACACACACACACACACACACACACACACACACACACACACACACACACACACACACATGAACTCAGCTGATTTCCTGTAAATGAAAAGGGGCGGAGCCACAGAGACCATGTGATCCAGGTGCATGAGAACAGGAAGTGCACCTGAAGTGTTGCGTCATAAAGTTCAGACTCCATTTAGAGTCGACGGAGCAGAAGAAGAGAAGCTGGAGGCTGAAGCAGAGTGAGTGTTGATCCAACATGTAATAGTTTTACTGGAGAGAGAGAGAGAGAGAGGGAGAGAGAGAGAGAGAGAGAGAGAGAGAGAGGAGAGGGAGAGAGAGAGGGAGAGGGAGAGAGAGAGAGAGAGAGAGAGAGAGAGAGAGAGAGAGAGAGAGAGAGAGAGAGAGAGAGAGAGAGAGAGAGAGAGAGAGAGAGAGAGAGAGAGAGAGAGAGAGAGACTTCCTGTTCTCTTGATTCTTGTGTCGTGAGCTCACAGTGTTCCTGTTTATCTCTCAGACTGACTTCAGATCAGAAGATGAGTGGCTGTGAGGAAGAGGAGGAAGAGGAGGACAGAGCAGAGTCTCTGGTCTCCGGCTGTCTGTCCATGAAGAGTGATCGCTCCAAAGGTCTTCCTCTATACTTCAGTAATGAACCTGGACCCTCAGACTCAAAGTAAGAGAACTTCTACTAACTCATCAGGACTCATGTTCAGTTCCTGGACCTCTGACAATGTTTTCTGTACATTTAGAGATTTAGAGTTGAGTTTGAGGTTCTTCCTCTTCGTCTCAGTGACAGCTGTCAGTCACCTAGAAAAGCTGTGATGTCATCTAAGAGGACCAATACACACTTTAAAGCAGCGGTCCACAACCTTTTTTTCGCCACGGACACGGACAATATTTTCACGGACCAGCCTTCACAGTGTGGGGTAAAAATATGACGTAATGAATATTACGTAATGAATATTACGTAATAAAATTATACGAGCGATCTCAGTAACTCTGCCTTGATTTTAATCCAGAACACCGAGTTGAAACGGACTTTTAAGTGTCAAGATGTTACGTTATTCTAGCTTCTAGCTTCTGCTCCTTCTTTCGTTGACAGAAGTCACGCTGCCCCACTGACCAATCACAGCGCATGTTAATGGTCACGCTGCCCCACTGACCAATCACAGCGCATGTTAATGGTCACGCTGCCCCACTGACCAATCACAGCGCATGTTAATGGTCACGCTGCCCCACTGACCAATCACAGCGCATGTTAATGGTCACGCTGCCCCACTGACCAATCACAGCGCATGTTAATGGTCACGCTGCCCCACTGACCAATCACAGCGCATGTTAATGGTCACGCTGCCCCACTGACCAATCACAGCGCATGTTAATGGTCACGCTGCCCCACTGACCAATCACAGCGCATGTTAATGGTCACGCTGCCCCACTGACCAATCACAGCGCATGTTAATGGTCACGCTGCCCCACTGACCAATCACAGCGCATGTTAATGGTCACGCTGCCCCACTGACCAATCACAGCGCATGTTAATGGTCACACTGGGCCACTGAACATTCACACATCCACACCATTTCGCGGGCGCTGCATGTCAAAGAATACACCCAGCTTGTCAAACTGAAGATCTGATTTGTTGAAGTCCATGACGATCAACCACAGCGTCCTCTCTGTGTTCTTTAATCTGCTAAGGCTTAAACTGCTTTGCTGACATAGAGACACAGGAGAGAACATCTGATTGGATGAAACTATCTTTAAAACCAGCTGCATTGAAAGCAGTGCTGCAGGCTAAAGGCAGAGCAACAGAGGAAGACAGGAGCTGTGCAATGAGAAAATAAGCTGATAGGGAAAATTATTATAATACATGTAGTGCATTTATGAAAAACAATAAAATGATAAAATATCTATAACTTTGTGATTCTGTTTAGGCCAGCAGAGAAGGCTTACAGGCCCTGAGGCCACCACTGCCTTCTACATACCTGCAGTAACAGTAGTTTGTGTGTTGAGATCTACTTTAATGTCTTTGTTGTTATCAAAGATTCATTCTGAATAAAACCCTCTTGATGTTTGCAGAGTTCAGTCCAGACAGAGAGCAGAGTCTCCAGGATCCATCTGTCTGTCCATGAAGAGTGATCGGTCCAAAGGTCGTCCTCCACTCTTCAGTCATGAACCTGGACCCTCAGACACAAAGTAAGAGACTGTTTTACTGTCAGCTGACCTGATGAAGACGATGCATTGAGGATGAAGACTAAATGTTCTGCTCAAAGGTTTATCTTCCTGATGCAGAACTATGAGAGCAGATCCTGGATCAGACTCAGATGGATCTCCGTCTGGTTCTAGAGCCTCAAACAAAACACCTGAGAACCTTTTTCACAAGTTACACTTCAGCATCATACTCCTTTATTTCTGCTCAAAGTCTGAAGTCTCTGCACTGAAACAAATGATACTTTGGACTAACCTAAAAAAATCACTCTAATTTGTTACAAGTAAATTTATTAGTTTTTCTCAAATTAAATTTTTTGATTTGGTTGAAACCTAAATTTTTGATTAAATATGAAGTAAAAAAATTACATTCATACAAAGTAAAAGTATTATGTATCATAAAGACAATTCTTTCACTTTGGTACAACTTAATTTTTTAATTTGGAATAACCTAATATTTTGTATTACATCAAAGCAAATATTTGACACTAAAGTATTTAAAACACTCTAATTTTGTTACAAGTAAATGTATTAGTTTTTCTCAAATTATATATTCGATTTGGTTGAAACCTAAGATTTTGATTAAATATAAAGTAAAAAAAAAAAAATTACAGTCACACCAAGTAAAATAATTAATTATAAAGACCATAAACCATGTTTGTTTGTTTTACATTAAAACAACTTTATTTTCCAATTTGAAAAAAGAACCCTTATATAAACATTTACCATAAACAAAATATGCTAGAATAGAAAACATTTCGTTACAATCAGTGTGTAATTGAGTTTAAACAAATTAAATAAAAAATTATGAAAAAAAACTGGTACTCCCTGTACCACACACACACACACACACACACACACACACACACACACACACACACACACACACACACACACACACACACACACACACGATAAGTAGCACAAAATAAGAGTGCAAGGAATTTAACATAAATCTTAACATGAAATATGGTTACATCGCTCCATTTAACATGACAATTTAAACGCCATTACGGTGTTTTTTTACATCCGTCCTTTAACATGTGAGACAATGTAATAACAAAGAACAACCCTGTCTCCTAAAAATTACGTTCCCCCAGAACTAACACGCATTCCCAATTACGTTTATCAGAAACGTATCTCCACCCTGATTATGTTTGTGTTTGACGTATTACACATACGTTGATTATACACGTATACGTTGATTAAACACACATGTTGATCAGACACGTATTTTTGTTTGACGTATTACAAATACGTTTATAATCGTGCGTTTGTGTTATTGTTTTCTTGCTTTATTGAAGCATATTTTAATTTCTAAACTCTGCGGAGAAAAAAAAAAAAAAAAGATTCCCTCAGTAGCTGTAAGCGAAGAGGGGCGGGGTGAAGCCGGTAACGGGAACGTCGCACCGGGAGCCGGTCACACCGGGAGCAGGAGGCCGGGAGCCGGTCTGAAGACCGCTTCCCGCCGGTGTGAGACCGGTAACAGCCTCTGTCGTGCTGGCTTCTGAGTCGGGTTGTTTGTGAGTGCAGCCCAAAGTGTGTGATAAACTCCATCTAGTGCAGTACATATTACAAACATGTTGTATGACCAGTACAAACGTACTGGTACAGTTAAGATGTGTGGATGTGGTCAGAAATGTTCAACACATCCATATCAGTTAGTGTTTTGAAAACCGGATGTTGTGTCCCGTGGCTCTTCCGCCCGTTTGAATCTGTTTCACGTCAGATGCTGCAGCTGATTTGACCACAGAGATCCGAGTGTCTGCTGAGTTGACCGCAGTGATGTACTGCACTAGATGGAGTTTATCACACACTTTGGGCTGCACTCACAAACAACCCGACTCAGAGAAGACCAGAGCCAGCACGACAGAGGCTGTTACCGGTCTCACACCGGCGGGAAGCGGTCCTCAGACCGGATCCCGGCCTCCTGCTCCCGGCTTCACCCCGCCCCTCTTCGCTTGCAGCTACTGAGGGAATCCTTTTTTTTCTTCCCCCCGCAGAGTTTAGAAATTAAAATATGCTTAAATAAAGTAAGAAAACAATAACACAAACACACGATTATAAACGTATTTGCAATACATAAAAACAATAAAACAAAAATACGTGTCTAATCAACATACGTGTTTAATCAACGTATGTGTAATACGTCAAACACAAACATAATCAGGGTGGAGATACGTTTCTGATCAAACGTAATTGGGAACGTGTGTTAGTTCTGGGGGAACGTAATGTATAGGGTTAGGGGGTTACAACAAGGGTTTAACCCTTTGTTATGCATAACAAGGGTTAAACATGCATAACATGCTGAACAATACTCAGAGTTTGAGACTCAGAGTGCACACTCGGCGCGTCATCTTTTTGGGTTCGATTTCCATGAAATGTTTTTGCACAGCATCAAAAGTGTGTTTAAGGTCAGTGGGATAGCTCAAATTTAGAGCATAAATGAGCCCAAATAACATGGCACATGCATGCGCTACTGATGGCAAACCATTAAGGACCTCCACACCATCAATAACAACTCCAATGTCTAGTGGCGGCTGGAGGCAATCATCCTCCTCCCTGATGACAAAAATTGCCATTTTGCACTTCTCAAGCTCAGACTGAGCTTCATCTTTCTGAACAACCTAATAAAAGACAAGACAGTTACTAAAAAAGTTATTCTGATGAAACCAGTTTCTGATGTACCAATATTAACAAAAAATTCCACAATTCTCTAAATCAAATCTCAAACAAATCAAGATTTCCTAAAATGTTAAAAGAATGAAACTGCTTAGTGTTTTCTGTTTTTCATAAATTGGCACTGACACTTAACCTCAATTAAATATTTGGATATAATATCCATTTTATGTCCAGGCTAAATATTTAGCACTATAATTAAAATATTTCAGTATGGTCCAGCGACACTAGGGTTTTACAAATATAAACCAGCACAGACACCTTAGTAAACCACTGTGGGACCGATACCTCCACAATAATTGTATCAATGCATATAAAATAATGTACAATAAGCCTAATAATAGGACTAAAGAACATGTATGATCTTGACAGTTTGAGTATTTAATGTAGGGCAACAAATGTTTATCATGGCATTTTGTAAGATTCTGGCGGTGTCATGGTATTTTTGTGTGTGAGTCAACCGGCCAATGAGTTTGTGTGGCGTGTCTTCCGTTCCGCCACTTCCTGTTTCCTTCAGTGTTACAAACTGTTATGTCGTGTTATAACAACAATTAATAACTCACAACTAACGTTCTTTAAAAGGTTAAAACCTTTTAAAGAACGTTAATTTAATGTTTTCTTTTGTCTGAAGCGTATGTAATTAAAGCAAAACTACTTACCAGATAGTCCTTGATAAGGTTGTCCCCATCTTCCCCAAGGTACACAATCAGGCACTTAAGCAGACACACTCTTTTTAGATTCACCTCAAGGCTCTAGGTGAAAGCACAAACACACAAAATTATAAAAATGCAAAATGATGCTGTCCGATTTTAACAATTCACTGTAGGCACAACACTATACAATGGATAAAATGGGCACTCGGAGTTAGAGTAATAGTGATTTAGGGCTGTTACGATTAAGGAATTTCCCCTGATTATCGACTCAATAGTGAAAATGGAGAATTATTATTTTATTTTAAATTACTCAGAAGATCCAGATTTAAGTGCTATGTAAATAAACTATTTTGTAAGGCTAGTATTAGGTACATTGTTGGCTTTTAAATGACAGATTTTAATAGTAATTAAATACCTAATTATTGTTAAATGCAGAACACAGAAGGGAAATGAGATTCAGACTTTGATTTTTTATTTTTTTTACTCTCGATAATGAAAAAAACAAAAAAAAAAACATGAAATGTGCCGCACTCACTTGACATTCGGTCAGATGGTCAATAGCAATATTTACCTTTTTGCAAGACCCTAATGTACACACACGTCGAGCAAACCATTCAAAAAAACTTTGAAACTAAAACGATTAAGGTAGTGCATCGGTCAACAGCTAATCTCCGACTCCAAAGTCGTAAGCAAAGCAAGTACATACGTGATCAAGAACTTTGAGTATATTCCGGGTTTTCTCTCCGCTAACTCCTCCCTTTTTTTTGATGATCTCCATCAGTTTGCCGTAGTGCTTGTCCAAGGAAGCGAGGAAGCGCGGTTGAAGTGGCACTGTTGTAATTCTTGTGAATTCAGCATTGATCTTAAAAAAAAAAAAAGCACACGCAAATAAAACATTACATGTTGCATTGCAGATGTGTTGTGAGTTTTTTTGTAGGTTTCTTATAATAGAAGAAAATATTGTTTACTTTACAAGACACCACTGACTTATAGAAAAAGTCACATACCTCATCCACTGAGAACAATGCAGGCCATCTCTCTTTCAACTCTTCCACTCCCAAGTCCTTTTCCACAATGTCCTGTCTTCGCACTGAAAAAGTCTTGTCCATTTTCGACTTTATCACTGTACGATTGTTTCTCTTCTTCACCTCACTTAAAAGTGACAGTCTCTCATTTTCCAATTTGTCTGAGGTCTCTCCAGTAGGAATGTCAGGAATGTGGTTGGCCTCTCCTCTCTTAGGTTTCTTGACATTCTTTGCTGGCAATGCATCTCCTGGGGCTTTGGACTTGAATGAATTTACAAGCAGTTCAGAACACCCGATGCCCTTCAGCTGAGTACGGTAGTTGCCCATTTTAGTCTTCAGGCGCTGCTTCCACCCATTGCAACCGTTGAACGAACCAGTCTCAGAGAGGCATGGGTGCTTCTTAATTAGTGCTTGGGCCACGTCACTGAAGTCAGCATCTGTTGGGTAGGCTTTGAACTTAAACATCTCTTCAGCTAATTTTTCCAGATTATCTGACTTTAATTTAAAACTCATTGACAATCTTGTCATGTTTGACCTATGCACTGCATTTCCTGTTTCTAACTGTAATTCCGTTTCGTAAGAGAATGTTGGTATCGGAAACACTCTTGGCCACAACTGAGTTCTTGTAGAGACAGTGCTGGAGGGTGAGGACAGGAGCTCTGTGTCATCTGATGTGTGGGTACACACTGACTCATTAGAGGCAGTGATATTAAATTCTTCACTGCAATCATCAGATATTGGGATGACCTTGATAGTTGTGAAATCCTCAAGTTCTGCAGTAGATGTCAAGTTCACGAGTGCATCTCCAAAGTCTCTGTCTTTGTACTGCAGTCTAAAAGTTCCATTTAACTCACACACTTTCCTGACTTCATGCAATAGCTGCTCAATTGTCTCTGGAATGCCATCAAGCAGAATTAGCTTCCTGGTGTTGTCAGAATTCAGGATAACTAGCAACTTGGCTGGCCTTTTCCCTGCCATGTCAGCCCATCCAAAAGGATCTATTAAAAACAAGAAGAAAAAAAAACAGTAATATTAGTGTCATAACATTGGCCATATCATCCAATTCATATTCACAAATGTATTAGTATACAACCTTATGCATGAATGTATCTCTTCAGCGAGATGAGGCGCTGTCCACCAACTATGTAGTGAGCCAAAGGATAAGGATCTGTCAGTTCATCCACCCCAACAAGCCGTAGTTCTTTAGGACTAGATATGACCAAGCCATAAGCTCGATAATGTTCCAGGTACCAGGCATCCACTTTTTTGAGAATGAAAATGAGTTCCTCTTGTAGAACAATCATCTGAACAATTTCCCAAAAGGCTGGAAGTCCACCCAGCGACCCATGGGCTACCACCATTCCAATCCTATAGTTGAAGCCGCTGTAGGATACATTTTTTGCCAGGTTCACATTGTCCAGATGTGGGTGTTTCTGTTTCACTGCAAGTGCAATATCTTCATTGATGACATCAAGGGGAAGTGTTGAAACATCAGTAAACTCCAAAGATGGCTTTGCAAATCTACACATGTACAGATTATATGCAGTCTGAAATTGGTGCCTTTGCGCTAATGAGTACAGTACATTTTTGTAACAATTTGTATGACGGATTACCCTTTTGAAGAAGCTATGTTTTGATTCAAATCTCATAGTCCATAGTGCAACAAGGGGGCCAAACTGGCGTATCAACTGTGGATAATGCTCCAAGTAATGATGTTTGGGACGAATTTTTTCATGGGGAAAACTTCTTTGAATACTGTCCTGTGTTCAGAAATCTTGAAGTCAAGATAAGAAATAGAGTCCTCAGTGTGAAAAGGTGCAACAACAAGTTCCACAATGTCCTTCAATTCACAAAGGACCGGCCACGCTGGTTTGTTTGAAGGAACTCTGCTTCCGACCAAGAGAGGAAGAAATCTCAGTAGGCTCCAATTCTCGTGTGCATTTCCTCCAATTGTTCTTTTTGTGGCATAGGTGATTGGCACACAATGAGGACGATTTGTCTTATCAGTCCACTTGAATGCAAATGTTGTTATGGCTTCATTTAAATCACCCAATGTAAAATATTTTTGGGAAATTAACACAGTAAGACAAAGAGCGAGCTCAACAGAGATAATGCCTTCAAAGAGATCATGAGCTATATCAGGGGGAAAACTCTGCGTCACATTAAAATATGACAGATGTTCCGACAGCACACACTTCCTTTTTACACCGAAATGATTGACCAAGGATTTTTCTTCAATAGCTTTCAGATGAGAAATATGAATGTCCTCAGTTCTCACACAAAATGCTCCTGAATTGACTTCTTTTGATTTTTTGAATGTCTACATTTTCTGCTGTACAAAATCTGCAAACATATTGACCTGAAAATTTTTCCAAGAAACCGGCAATACTGTGGGCCCCAAGATTGTCGGCTACGACACAATGAACAAAGCCTTTCAAAGTTTTCCCCAACTTGGCAATAAATAGTCCTTGTTGTTCTAATATAGTAAGATCATCTAATACGGGCTTTAATACACTGTCATAACCATAGTTCTTAACATCCTCACTATGAATAAGTGCAGCTAAATATATATTAGACAGTGATGAGTGAAAACTACTAGGTAAGTTCCCCAATACCCAATACACCCCAAAGATTTTGTGTTTTTTTTCTGGAGGTGCCCAGTGGATTACAGATTTCAAAATCATCTACATACAAAATAAGTGAAATAGCACACTCCTTTGACGATTGCAAATTATATTTGTAATTAATACTATCATAAAAGGATTTGTACTGAATTTCATCAGATTGAACTTGATGGGGAGATTTCAAATTGATTGCTTTATCCAGAACAGTTTGACAACTTAGGATCTGCTGTAATGACTTAAGTATGGAAATGTACTGAAAGGATTTTCTGTTTTTGGAATCAAGTACAAATTCTATAGGTTCTACAACATTAAAATGTTTTTTGTCGTAATTTTTTCGCTTCCAAGCAGTGGAAAGTGGGCCGTGACCAGTAAAACAGGCTGCAACAGGATTTGATTACAAAGGGTTAATGCTAGTTCTTGCAGAACCGTTTTATCTACTTGACAGTTACCATTTTCTAAGTGCTGAGCTATGGTTTGATGGACAAGAGGGACAGAAGCGGTCCTTATTAAATAGTCAAACTCTTGCAAAAGGTCATCAACAGCCACTCTAGACACAAGATAACTATGTTCTAGCTTCAGTAAGAGAGAAGCAACTTTGAGCTCAACATTATATGACAAGTCGTTTAAATCCTGAACATTGAAACTAGAGTCACCTAAATCATTTGTACTTAAATCATCTGAAGGCTCAGTACCAACACTATCAATCTGAATACTGTCAGAATTATCACCTTCAACAGAAAGACTTAAACTTGACTCCTGTTTTTCAAGTATTCCTGGCTTTAAGTCATTTACTGAACAATCATTATGATTTCTGCTTCTGTGAGTTCGAAACGAACCATAAATATTTGTTTCGTAGGAACAACACAAACAACTGTTTCACTGTTTTTTAGATGCTGTGCTATATGTTGAAAATAGTCTTTTAAATTAGAAAGTTCACAGTAATTGCATAAGAGACATTTAAAGGTGGTCAGTTCCGTTTGTGAGGATCGCTGATGACATCTTGACAAGTGGCTCAAAAGTGCATTCCAGGACTTGCAGGTACATGGACAGTTCAAATGGATGCACGGATAGGAATGGCGGCGGCCATAATGTCGGTGTTCTAGCTTATAATATTTAAGAAGCTCCGATCTTCGTGAAACAGAAGTACCACAGTCTTTGCATTTCCACATTCATTGAAGACTAGGAAAGAAGAAGAAAAAGGACCCGTTTATCTTTGTTGTCAGTTACTTCAGCAGGAAAGAAAGATTTTAAATCCAGTAGACATACATGTCCTTTTTAGTTCATAGAGTAAATTTGACTAGAGTTATTGTTATTAGTCTGATTACACCATCCTGAACATCTTCACATACTCTTCAATAATTCAAAATATGGAATAGGCAAATAGGTTTCTACAGTTTGAAACAAAAAGAAACAGTGATTTCCTGTATTGCATGATTATCTACAATTCAGTCATGCAATGAATATCTTTTAACTATAGTATTTTTTTAAGGATATATAAAACTATAGTAAATGACTTATCATTGCATGTATTTGTTTATCGTTTGGTGAAATCTATTCACATTACATTGGGTGGGTAACTTCTTGATATTTGTTTTGACTGCAAGTTATTTGTGTTTAAAATTCTACAAATATGTTAATAAATAAATATTGCAAAAATAGAAATGTAAAATGAACCTGCAATTAAAATGTCATGTAATGTCCACTACATTACAATTTTAATTTAAATGTTTGAAATTACAGACTACATTCGTAAGTATACGTTTGTGGTAAATTCAAGGTATTCTCTGAAGTGCTGCAATTATATTTTGGGTTTATCATTCCCATTTAAAAATACATGAAAATGTTTACAGTTGTCATATTGGCACTTACCGAATTCAGCAATATGATTACAATTTCGGACCGTACGGGACAGCAGCAAACCTATAAACACAAAGGAAAGATAATGACTTTTGTGACAGTTAGAACTATCCATAATTGTCACTACAGACACATTTATTAATTAGGCTTTAGACATACTGAAGGTATTGTACTATACTGCAAAATACTGACAGCTGAAAGAATGAAATATTAATTTTGTTCCTCATCATCTAGTACTAATAGAGGTGTACTGAGACATAATTATCTGCATCTGTTCAATCAAACAAAATCCTGTCTCTTTATTTGTATCTAGATAGAAGACCAGAAGTGGGCAAGGTTTATACCTGGAGTTGCCTTAAATCAGGCAAAGGTTGTATTTCGTGACCTAATATTCATTGGCAATTAAATATATGGCTTAAAAGTATACAGTTAATTTAATAATGGCATATAATAATTTATGGAACATATTTTCATATCCTCATAGTGTACTCTTCATATACCAAGTTTCTACCCCCACCACCCCAATGGATAAAGATAGGGTTACTGGCCCTATCTTACATCTTACTATCTTATCTTAAATACAAGGTAACATGTCGTTATTTTAATTATTAACAAAAAAAACACAGGCTTCAAGCTTCATTTTGGTGTATAATGTGTGGTATTATGGTACGTTAGCTAAAGGTACCGTTAGCGCGTGTTCGCCGTTAGCTAACGGTACCGTTAGCGAACACGTGCGAAATATATAGACAGTTGTACATTCTGCCACTAACAATCAATATGCTTGGAAAACACAGGAGAACATAGCGATTGCTGTGGCTCTGTAACCATGTGGGCTGTGGATGCCAAGTGGCAGGCAAACAGTTTCTAAACTATGATTTTCTTAGCGAGCGAGCAAGCGTTGGCTAACGTTAGTTTAAGTTAGCTAACGTTACGTTACATCAGCCAACGTTATGTTACGCTAGCGAACACGCACGAAATATATAGACAGCTGTACATTCTGCCACTAACAATAAATATACATGGAAAACACATGTTCCTTATAAAACAAACACAATTTAGAATTATTACCTTGTTTGAGAGTTGCCTTGACGGTTCAGGCGAAAGGAGGTAATGGCGGACATCAGAACCCACCAAGCGACCAAATGCGACGTCATATGGTCACGTGGTGGTCACGTGACCTGTACACCTCTGGTCTAAAGTGAAAATATGACTTTTACTCAAAGTATTGCTTTTAATTTTGTCTATGGGGAGTTCTATTTGCTTTTAGGCAAAGTGAAAACAGCATGTTTAAACCGGAAACCATGATTTTCGATGAGACCAAATTAAAAAATGCACTTTACATGAATGACACAGTTGTTTCACTTTTTTCAGTGTGTTCTAAATGAGGAAGAATGTGCTCCAGATGTGTGAATGTTTCCTCCCATTGACTCCATCAGCTGTTCAGACCCAGCAGCTGCTTCTGTCACATCATCACTGAGCAACATGTGGTGAAGAAGCGTTGGTGGAACAGCTTTGCTCTCCTTGGTTCTGGTGATGTTTGAAGCCCTATTGGGGCTCTATATAATAAGAATATATATGCCTGCTTATCATGCTCCAAACACAGCTCAAACACCAACTTTATGAATTACCAAATATCAATATTAATATCTCACAAAAAAATTTAACACTCGTCACGTTTGTAGCTCTTGTGCTCATTAGCATTATGCTACAGGTTTACACAGTCGCTCTCTAGAATCCTCTCAAACCACATTAACAAGATATCATCACTTCCCTCCATCAACCAACACAGCCATGCATCAAACACTATTTATCCAAGGGACTGTTGAGAAATATGAATTATTAATGATTAAAGCCGGTCTCCACGTTTATCTGGGGATATCCGCATTGTAAAACGTAGACGTACTTCCTGTTATGTGCAGAAAGGCATTCCTGTGTCGTGTTCTGTCAGATTTTCCACGTGGGGGAACTTTCTTTATCAGCGAATCGAAGCGAGAGTTTGACAGAGAACTGTGCTTTGCTGCTTCTGATTGGCTAACAGTGCTGTTAATCTCATTTTAGTGGATATAGCTCAATTCTATACTGCCACTCTGTGGCTGCGGTCAAATAGTCAAAACATTTCCTCCTAACGTCTAACCCTAAGCACTTTTCCTTAACCTCTGTAAAAACGTCACGGGGTCAAGGAAAGAAGGGAAGGAGACTTCATGAGGAGTTAGGAGACGACAACCGCGAAGTTTAACATACACATGGTTAACATACACATGGTTCATATATTACTTTATTAACATAAACATGGTTCATATATTACTTTATTAACATGAACAACATGTTCATATATTACTTTATTAACATAAACATGTTCATATATTACTTTATTAACATAAACAACCTGGTTCATATATTACTTTATTAACATAAACAACCTGTTCATATATTACTTTATTAACATAAACAACCTACCCTACCTGCCTGCATCAGATTCAGAGGTCTGTGGACTAGCTGCAGTAACAATAACGGTTCTATTGAATGAAACCAGTGAAAGCAGAAAGAGGAACTTGTATGATCAGTAATTCTCAGTGTTTCTATCAGGTCACAGCAGCAGAGAGAAAAGTCTCCTGAACCCAGCTGTGTGTCCATGAAGAGTGATCGGTCTAAAGAGGATTGGATTAACTTCAGAGATGAACAACGGTCTTATGACCCAGAGTAAGTTCTTAAAACAGATGACACAGATGACTAACTGTCACACAGATGGTCGTCCTTCATCTCCAGTCTTTAGCATCTGGTTTATGAAATGATTAATCATGACACAACATCTTTAAGTTATTGTTGTATTTGTGTTTTAATATCATGAACAATAAACAGTCTGTGGTGCAAACACAATGTGAGCTGATTGTTCATGACTCCTCCACAGAGAGGACCAGGAGTGCTGTACATATTTCAGGTTGAGTAGATGTAACCTCTCAGACAGCAGCTGTGAAGCTCTGTCCTCAGTCCTCAGCTCCCAGTCCTCTAGTCTGAGAGAGCTGGACCTGAGTAACAACAACCTGCAGGAGTCAGGAGTGAAGCTTCTCTCTGCTGGACTGGAGAGTCCTCACTGTAGACTGGAAACCCTCAGGTCAGGTTTAATAAACCTATAAATGGTCAACAAGAACTTCCATGTGGTGTATTGTCATTTCTCTTCTGTCAGTTTACTACTTTTTATACATGACAGTACTGCCTACCCAAATATCATTGTACTTTATATCAAATGTAGATATGAATATGTTCACACATGTGCTGTACATATTTCAGGTTGAGTAGCTGTAACCTCTCAGACAGCAGCTGTGAAGCTCTGTCCTCAGTCCTCAGCTCCCAGTCCTCTAGTCTGAGAGAGCTGGACCTGAGTAACAACAACCTGCAGGAGTCAGGAGTGAAGCTTCTCTCTGCTGGACTGGAGAGTCCTCACTGTAGACTGGAAACCCTCAGGTCAGGTTTAATAAACCTATAAATGGTCAACAAGAACTTCCATGTGGTGTATTGTCATTTCTCTTCTGTCAGTTTACTACTTTTTATACATGACAGTACTGCCTACCCAAATATCATTGCACTTTATATCAAATGTAGATATGAATATGTTTACACATGTGCTGTACATATTTCAGGTTGAGTAGCTGTAACCTCTCAGATAGCAGCTGTGAAGCTCTGTCCTCAGTCCTCAGCTCCCAGTCCTCTAGTCTGAGAGAGCTGGACCTGAGTAACAACAACCTGCAGGAGTCAGGAGTGAAGCTTCTCTCTGCTGGACTGGAGAGTCCTCACTGTAGACTGGAAACCCTCAGGTCAGGTTTAATAAACCTATAAATGGTCAACAAGAACTTCCATGTGGTGTATTGTCATTTCTCTTCTGTCAGTTTACTACTTTTTATACATGACAGTACTGCCTACCCAAATATCATTGCACTTTATATCAAATGTAGATATGAATATGTTCACACATGTGCTGTACATATTTCAGGTTGAGTAGATGTAACCTCTCAGACAGCAGCTGTGAAGCTCTGTCCTCAGTCCTCAGCTCCCAGTCCTCTAGTCTGAGAGAGCTGGACCTGAGTAACAACAACCTGCAGGAGTCAGGAGTGAAGCTTCTCTCTGCTGGACTGGAGAGTCCTCACTGTAGACTGGAAACCCTCAGGTCAGGTTTAATAAACCTATAAATGGTCAACAAGAACTTCCATGTGGTGTATTGTCATTTCTCTTCTGTCAGTTTACTACTTTTTATACATGACAGTACTGCCTACCCAAATATCATTGCACTTTATATCAAATGTAGATATGAATATGTTCACACATGTGCTGTACATATTTCAGGTTGAGTGGCTGTAACCTCTCAGAGAGCAGCTGTGAAGCTCTGTCCTCAGTCCTCAGCTCCCAGTCCTCTAGTCTGAGAGAGCTGGACCTGAGTAACAACAACCTGCAGGAGTCAGGAGTGAAGCTTCTCTCTGCTGGACTGGAGAGTCCTCACTGTAGACTGGAAAACCTCAGGTCAGGTTTAATAAACCTATAAATGGTCAACAAGAACTTCCATGTGGTGTATTGTCATTTCTCTTCTGTCAGTTTACTACTTTTTATACATGACAGTACTGCCTACCCAAATATCATTGTACTTTATATCAAATGTAGATATGAATATGTTCACACATGTGCTGTACATATTTCAGGTTGAGTAGATGTAACCTCTCAGACAGCAGCTGTGAAGCTCTGTCCTCAGTCCTCAGCTCCCAGTCCTCTAGTCTGAGAGAGCTGGACCTGAGTAACAACAACCTGCAGGAGTCAGGAGTGAAGCTTCTCTCTGCTGGACTGGAGAGTCCTCACTGTAGACTGGAAACCCTCAGGTCAGGTTTAATAAACCTATAAATGGTCAACAAGAACTTCCATGTGGTGTATTGTCATTTCTCTTCTGTCAGTTTACTACTTTTTATACATGACAGTACTGCCTACCCAAATATCATTGCACTTTATATCAAATGTAGATATGAATATGTTCACACATGTGCTGTACATATTTCAGGTTGAGTGGCTGTAACCTCTCAGAGAGCAGCTGTGAAGCTCTGTCCTCAGTCCTCAGCTCCCAGTCCTCTAGTCTGAGAGAGCTGGACCTGAGTAACAACAACCTGCAGGATTCAGGAGTGAAGCTGCTGTCTGCTGCACTGGAGAGTCCACACTGGAGACTGGAGACTCTCAGGTCAGGATTCATCAACATGTGAAACTAATGGACACTTAAGTGCTGATTTACATCCTTAAGATTGTGTTAAGATGTGACGTGTGTTGTTTTGTGTGTTTGCAGGCTGTCAGGCTGTCTGATCTCAGAGGAAGGCTGTGCTTCTCTGGCCTCAGCTCTGAACTCCAACCCCTCCCATCTGAGAGAGCTGGACCTGAGCTACAATCATCCAGGAGACTCAGGAGTGAAGCTGCTGTCTGCTGGACTGGAGGATCCCCACTGGAGACTGGAGACTCTCAGGTATGAAGAGCTGGAAACCTGTTCTCTGTCACACTGTCAGCCTGGTTAATATGACCCTGACACACCAAGCTGACCTCAAACTACCAGAGACTCATCTAACTGTTTGAGTCCCACATCAGACGATCAGTACAGACAGAAGTAGTCAGGGAACAGTAGCCAGGATGATCCAGAACAGGGAGGGAAGGTGATGAAGCTGTTGTGTTTCTGGAGCGTTGTCTTGTCTCAGCATCAGAAACTAGGACAGTGGTGTATCCTGACACGTTGACGGGCGTCATCGGGCACGTGCACAGACATTTTGGGGGGCAGGTGCTCAAACCAAAAAAAGGGGCACCCATCGCCAAAATTATTTCTGAAATGAAAATTTATAATAATAAATAAAAAACACAGTAGGATATTTTCAACTTTTATATTTATTTTTGTTAACAAACTAACTCAAATGATCAAATTGAATGAATAAATGAATAACAGGCAAAAACAGACAAAACAAGGCCATATTGTATAACCAAATACAATCAAAAAATATTCTAACTTAAAACTTATCAAACTCTGCTCTGGATAAATTAAAGCAGGGGTGTCAAACTCATTTTCACCCCGGGACACATCAGCATCATGGTCGCCCTCAAAGGGCCGGTTGTAACTGTACAGTGGCGGGCCGTGGATTTTCTACCTGCCCACATCCTGTCCAGGGACCTCACATCACATCAGGAAAAACTCCCAAAATAAAGATAGTAAAAACCCTTTCACAGGGAAAACAGGAAGAACCTTCAGGAGAGCAACAGAGGAGGATCCCTCTCCTGATGGACAGAAGCAATAGATGTCATGTGACCAGAATGAACAACGTAACAGAGTTACAGCACATTACATGAATATGACAGGAATTGAATAGAATTGAATAGAATTCTCTTCAAAATAAAAGCGGAGGAGGAGGAGGAGGAGGAGGAGGACTCACAAGAACTCAAATAAATTAGGGTGACCAGACGTCCTCTTTTTCCCACACATGTCCTCTTTTCGAGACCTAAAAAATGCGTCCGGCAGGGATTCCAAAAACGTCCGGGATTTTGCCTCGGCGGGGCGCCCCCTAAAGAAACCCCCCGCCCCCTGTAATTTTCTCTATAGCTCCAGATCACAAGTCGTCATTTAAGGTTCTCTTTCCTATAGAACAGGTCTACACCTCGTTCTGTTATTAAACTAAACGTCCGTATTTTATTATCTTATCCACACACAGCTTGTCATTTCTGTCTCTACATGGTTTAACACTTCTCCTCTGCTCTGCATCGCGCACAGCGGAGTTCCACCCGATGCGCGCACACACACACACACACACACACACACACACACACACACACACACACACACACACACACACACACACACACACACAGGTGAGCAGAGAGCAGCTCTCTGATCACAGAGCAGCTCTCTGAACACAGAGCAGCTCTCTGATCACAGAGCAGCTCTCTGAACACAGAGCAGCTCTCTGATCACAGAGCAGCTCTCTGATCACAGAGCAGCTCTCTGAACACAGAGCAGCTCTCTGATCACAGAGCAGCTCTCTGATCACAGAGCAGCTCTCCTGCTCAGGTGAAAGAGACAAAGTGCTCGTGTCTTCTACCAACAATGAGCTGCTGGCTTCACATATTACAAAAGCACAAAGTACACGGACATAAACTAAGTCATTAATAAATACATGGAGACATGCTGTACTTTCTGCTAAATGTTTACGTTACCCGTTAACAGGTCACGCTGCTCATAGCGACTCGACTCTTGTCTCTTTGCCAGAAGTCTCCGTCGTCCTTTCTGCTGCTGCGTCTCAACAGAAAACAGATCTCAGATCAACGTTGAACATGAATTGTATCAAATCTACAACCCGTTCATAAAGATGTGTAGAGGCTCACTGCTCCACTGATACTGATGCAACCTGATGCTCACATCTCTCATTCTGTTTGGTTTGGCAACAAAATAAATAGCTTCTTGTTTTCCACAATGAGCTATTTAGTAGTAACTAAATATTAGTTATTTTTGCACAGATATAACTTTATTTTCATTGTTCTAAGTGATTGCAATTTAAAAATTAAAAATTGTCTGATGGAGCAATCTGATTTACTTGAAAGTGATTGCAATTTTCTTTATTCTGTTATTTATAAAAGCACAGATGGAGTCACAAAATGAAGTTATTTACAGAAAAAGTTTGAGAGCCGCTACTTTAAGTGTTTGTGTCGGTGTCGCCCCCTGAAGCTGTAAACCTAGTAAACACTGTATATAAAGTATTTATTATTTAGAATTGTTTATTTGTTATCATTATTGCTTCTTCAATATATGGACAAGACACATTAAAGAAGCACTGGACTAAAAGCCACAAAAAAGATTAGTTTTACATTTTGCACTTTGTTAAAGTTCAATAAACAGATGTTCATATAGTCATTTGTGTAATTTTTGTCATTTCATTTGTGACATTTGTATGCATTCACATATATTCATATGCGGCATGCTATACACTACCCCCTCCCCCCCTCTTTTTCACAAACTCAAATATGGTCACCCTAAATATATGCCCCGTCAGATATCAAAACACATTTTGGGGAATTGATGACAGAGAGAGTCATTTTTATTCTTAAATACTGATGAATGAAGAACACATTGGGCTCCAGCAGAAGGGCCACTTTTCTCATCCAGGGCAGAAGGGCAGGTGTTGAGCACCACTACGGGTCTATCTGAGCACGTGTCCTTTAGTCCAGAACTACTGTGAAAAGACAAAGAAAGAAACAATCTGTTTAAACCTTCTTGATGAATCATCACAATAGGAATGTGTTTCTGTTTAAAGGAGTTCAGCTTCACCTGCTCCTGACGCAGCTCATGAACATAGTGGAGCATTTAGCCGCTAAAGAGACAGATGTTCCTCAGGAGAACAAACACAGAGATAAAGAGACAGATGTTCCTCAGGAGAACAAACACAGAGATAAAGAGACAGATGTTCCTCAGGAGAACAAACACAGAGATAAAGAGACAGAATAGTGGACTCCACAAACACAAAGAGTCCTGATGAGTCATCATGTTGACGTGTAACTGCTGGATGTGGAAGCAGCTGGTTGATATCATGTCAGACACAACTACTTCATCAGCTGATCATGTGTCAGATGTTGTGTTTACAGCTTGTTTTCACTGAACCACAAACAGACAAAGAATTAAACATCTGAGTTACTGACTGACTGGTGGAGGAAACTGAGTCTGAACTGGAGGATGATTGTCAACATAATACTGATAATAATATATCATGAATAACAAAGCTCTGTGATGAGAGTGATGTCATGTCCATGTGAACATGAATAACAAAGCTCTGTGATGAGAGTGATGTCATGTCCATGTGAACATGAATAACAAAGCTCTGTGATGAGAGTGATGTCATGTTCATGTGTCCATGCTGCTCTGACTCCTCCTCCTTTCAGGGTGGAGCCTGCTGGAGTCCGATGGTTCAGACCAGATCTGAGGAAGTGTAAGTGTGCTTTGAGTTTGATTCATGAAAACATTCAACCATCTTCAGACTGTGACATCACTCATTCACATCTCTGATGTCATCATCAAAGTGTCAACAGATGAACAGATGATAGATTAATAACTGCAGCTGTATTGTGTCTTGTTCTCTCCATCAGATTCCTGTGAACTCACACTCGACACAAACACAGTGAGCAGGAAACTCAAACTGTCTGACAACAACAGGAAGGTGACATGGGTGAGAGAGGATCAGTCATATCCTGATCATCCAGACAGGTTTGACTCCTGGCCTCAGCTGCTGTGTAGAACTGGTCTGACTGGTCGCTGTTACTGGGAGGTCGAGTGGAGAGGAAGAGTTTCTATATCAGTGAGTTACAGAGGAATCAGAAGGAGAGGAGACAGTGAAGACTGTTTGTTTGGAATGAATGATCAGTCCTGGAATCTGGAGTGTTATAATGGTCGTTACTCTGTCTGTCACAATAAGACAGTAACACCCATCTCCTCCTCCTCCTCTTCCTCCTCCCCCTCTGGTAGAGTAGCAGTGTATGTGGACTGTCCTGCTGGCTCTCTGTCCTTCTACAGAGACTCCTCTGACACACTGATCCACCTCCACACCTTCAGCACCACATTCACTGAACCTCTTTATCCTGGGTTTGGGTTTGGGTTCAGGTCCAGGTTCAGGGCCTGGTCTAGTTCCTCAGTGTCTCTGTGTTCTCTGGAGGATTGAGAGTCTCCTCCTGGTAGAGAAACGTTCTCTCTGCTGTCCAGATAGTTCAGCCTGTACAGGATCACACAGCTGATGTTAGTTAACAGCAACCTGATCTCTCAGTGGTTGTAAACAGGTGCAGCAGGTGAGGGGTACCTGAGCTGGTCTGGACTCTGGGGGGTTGAGAGCTCTCTGGACTTGTGGTGTTGCAGATGGATGTCTGAGAGCTGAGCGAGGTCCATGTAATGACCTGAAATGATCTGTTGTCTGAGAGAAGAAACATGTTTCACTTTGTGTAGAAAACTCAACTTTGTTGTCTTGAAACATTTGTTTGTGTGAAGAAAAACCTCCGAATGTCAAACGAGAGTCTTTCTGGATCAGATTCAGATCTGTGGAGAAATAATCACAACTTGTAAAGAGTTGTTTTGATTTGAAGAAACTAAATTCATCATCTTTGATCATCAAGGAACAAATGAACAAACTTTGATAAGTGACGTTGAGATCAAAGTAAATCAAAGTTTTGGATGATTCTAGATCATAAAGCACATAAACATCATGTCAAAGCTAAAATGTCTAAATGCATCACAACAGTGTATAAATGAAGGATTAGTTAAACCCAGCTTCATTATTCACGTTGTTTTGTTCACCTTTACTTCCATTCATCACTGACTGTGTGCTCGTTTGAGGAAACTGTACATACTTATATTTCACTGTATATGCAAAATACAAATAAACTGAATATACACTTCATATACTTTGCATGTTTGCACTTTTCTTATTTATTTTCCTAAATGTCTTCTATGTAACTCTGCTTGCTGCTGCCACAACCACATGTCCCCTTGGGGATGAATAAAGTATAAATCCATCCTAAACTCAGAGAAACAAATCAAAAGAGACAAAAGAAGTTAGAACCAAACTTCTGATCAAGAACCAACTCAGCTGTTTATTCAAAGAAGCGCTGCAGCATTCAGAGAGTTGGTGGATCTTCAAAAGGTTCATCTGGACAGAGTTCACCTGTAAACCTGGACAGAGTTCACCTGTAAACCTGGACAGAGTTCACCTGTAAACCTGGACAGAGTTCACCTGTAAACCTGGACAGAGTTCACCTGTAAACCTGGACAGAGTTCACCTGTAAACCTGGACAGAGTTCACCTGTAAACCTGGACAGGGTTCACCTGTAAACCTGGACAGAATTCACCTGTAAACCTGGACAGAGTTCACCTGTAAACCTGGACAGGGTTCACCTGTAAACCTGGACAGAGTTCACCTGTAAACCTGGACAGAGTTCACCTGTAAACCTGGACAGGGTTCACCTGTAAACCTGGACAGGGTTCACCTGTAAACCTGGACAGAGTTCACCTGTAAACCTGGACAGAGTTCACCTGTAAACCTGGACAGAGTTCACCTGTAAACCTGGACAGGGTTCACCTGTAAACCTGGACAGGGTTCACCTGTAAACCTGGACAGGGTTCACCCGGCAGACTCAACAGGATTGAACATTTAGACTCTTGGTTTATTAATATCTGTGTTTTGGTAAAACAGCGCCCCCGCCAGTTCATCGGTATCAGTTCAGGCGGAGTGTGGTACTGCAGCATGGAGACGCTGCTTCCAACCCGAAAACACTAAATCTCTTAAAGTGAGAAAAAATTCAAACGAGTCAGTGAAAAGTTCACGAGGGAAACTGTGAGACACAAAACAATCATATAAAATAACACAAGTATTATAACTCATTTGGGGTTCATACGACTACTTGAACTACTTGAACTACTTGAACTCGGAAAAAAGAGGCACAGACCCCCATGGGGGTCTACGGTGTTCAAAATGAATTTAACCTCGTTTAGCATAACTTAGCTTAGCATAACTTAGTTTTGCTTCTCTAACAGGAAGAGCATTTCTATAAATTCCGTCCATAAAAACAATGAAGACAAAGAAAAGCAGGAATCTTCTCGTTTGAGTCTGAATTTACAGATTATTTGGATTATAAACGATTTATGAATATAAATGTTATCATATATATATATATATATATATATATTATTATATACATTTCTTTAGAAGAACTAATTCCGCTGTAGAAAACATTGCTGCTGTTTAGGTTTAAAAAACAAAACCTAAAGTTTGCATGAACAGAGAAGTTGAAGCTGAACTTGATGATGAAATGAAAGATTAATAAATCAATAAATAATAACTGGAGAGGTTTCAGAGCAGAAGCTTTTTAATCTGCAGCTGATCCACGACTGAGTTTCTCAGCTCGAATCCCCTGAACGGCTCCAGGCCCTCTGCTGTGATTGGTTCATTAATCCATAAACTTCATAATCTCACATCTGGAGGTTTGAGATATTACAGTTTTTTTCGATTGCTAAACGACAGTGGGCACAACTGGAGTCACAAGTGCAAAACTCTAACTACAGTCTGCACTACCAACAGTCACCTGAGCTAAACAGTTCACATCACCTGCAAAACTCATTCCAAGCCACACAACTCTTAACACATGGCTCAAAACACGCTCAGTGCAGCCAAACACTACACAACCCTCACTGAGACAACACACACTGTCACTCAGAACACACTGAGAGTAAAAACACTAGCATCAAACACCAATACAGAAAATACTAACTTTTCATCTTTACAGTTTGAACAATTTCAGTGACTTCATACAAAGTAATATTTTCTTCAAAGAAAAGAGTGACATTCTTTCACATGATTTATTAAAATTTTATTTTAATTTTAAATTACAGTAATGAGAAAAAAAAGGTAGAAACTAAAAGTACATACTGTGTTTGGAACAAATAATTGAGGGGCTGATCCTGCCTCTCTAGCATCAGGCCACAGGTTTTCATCAACATCACATCTAATGTTCTCTCTTGCCATGCACCTGGGAAAGAACCTTCTGGAGTGCCTTATCCATCCCTGGCAGTCCTCTGGACTCGTGTCCTCACATCTGGCACGCATGGCTTCCAAAAGAGACATTTGGTCATGTGGGTGGTGACCAAACACTTTCCACCTCCAGGCAGAGAAAAACTCCTCTATTGGGTTGAGGAAGGGTGAATATGCAGGCAGGTACAAAACCATGAATCTGCGATGTGCTGCAAACCAATCTGTGACAGCTGCAGAATGGTGAAAAGCAACGTTATCGCAAACTATGACAAAAACTTGGGGGTTTCTTACTGGCTCCCCCTGTTCTGCTGCACTAGCTGAGCATAGAGCTGTTGTAGGAAAGCTATAAGCCTTTCTGTGTTGTATGGGCCAATGAGTGGTGTGTTGAGAAGCAAACCATCATTGGCCATTGCAGCACACATGGTGATATTTCCCCCCTTTGGCCTGGAACCTCCACAGTGGCCCTTTGACCGATAACATTCCTTCCTCTGCGCCGTGTTTTGGCAAGGTTAAATCCAGCTTCATCGATAAATACAAATGAATGTGGTCTTTCCAGTGCTTCCACCTCCATTACTCTCTGAAAAACAGTAAGTGCACATTTTTACTGTAGAAATGCTAGTGTTGTTTTTTACTGTAAATATTTTTTATAGCTGTGTATGTAACCTCAGACGTCTGACCTGGACATATTGGTATCTTTGCTCTTTTACCCGTTCACTGTTTCTCTGGAACGGTACAGTGTATAACTGTTTCATTGTAACTTGGTGTTTCTTTAGGACTCGAGCAATAGTTGTTGTGCTGACAGAATTAACATTTTCAAATATATCATTATCAGCCAGCACTCTATCTTGAATCTCCCGCAGTTTTATTGCATTGTTGACAACAACCATGTCAACAATAGCATTTTCCTGCGCATCTGAAAATATTTTTCCTCTTCCCCCTGTTGGGGGCAGCCTTTGGGTCCTGTTGTAAAAATATATTTTACAGTCAAACTTACTGTAATATATATCTGTGTAAATATTCTATAATTGCAATAGAAAATAGATTCCTGTAATGTTTTCATTTACTGTAAGGATGTAACTCTCACCTGTTTGCCACTGTGGATTTTTGCAGATTGGGTTGCACCCTCAACCCTGCCTCTCTCAATGAGAGACCATGGGTCACGACATGGTCTATAAGTGTAGCCCTTACTTCATCTGAAATAACAGCTCTTTGTCTGCTTTGTCTTCCTCCACGCATCCGCCCTCTCCCTGCCACCCTTCTCCCTCCACGAACCCGTCTTCCTTGTTCCATTTCCAAAATGAGTCTTTCTGAGCTCTACCTATATATACTGTAATATATATATATATATATATATATATATATATATATATATATATGTGTGTGTGTGTGTTCACGAACAAGTCTAAAACAAGACACCTGCTTAGCCTTTCAGCTGAAATTGCAATCAGCAGTGTTTGAAAGGCACAAGGCTGAAATCTACTCCGTTTTGAATGTGTGGTTCACAGTTTTGACAGCAGTGTGTTAGCATTTGAACAAAGTGCTGTAAATCCACAGTGTTGTGCAGGTTGTGGTTAAAGTCATGGGATAAGTGTGTAGAGTTTTGAAAACTGTGTTCAAGCAATGAAAAACGAACTAGAGTTTGGTCCACATGAACTGCTGCTGTGCAGACTGTAGTTAGAGTTTTGCACATGTGACTCCAGTTGTGCCCACTGTCGTTTAGTAACCGAAAAAAACTGTAAAACATAAACCTGCTTCTCCCTGAAAACACTCTCAAGAAACGAGGGAAACATTTAAACTTCATGTTCTACTTTAAATATGCAATTGTTTTAATGAACAATAATAATTTAATTTCATTAATTTCATTAATTTCATTAATTTCATTAATTTAAAAAAGAAAGAATTAAAAATAAAATGTAATATATGAAACAAATAGATAATCAAATTTAAAGAAAAAAACTCCGCCCCCTGGTGGTCAGGAGAGGGAATGCAGCTTTTAAAACATGTTTCTGGACGGTCGGTTAAAATCAGCTCTTGTGTGTTTTCCGTCTTGATGACATGATGATGTAACAGCAGAGAGGAGTGTGTGTGTGTGTGTGTGTGTGTGTTCACTGCCACAGGCGAGGTTGATTCTCTGCATAAGTAATCACTAATCTTTATGTATTGCTGCTTGAGTGTGTGCACATCTCTCTGACGGTGTGTGTGTGTGTGTGTGTGTGCAGCTGCAGCCAATCATGAAGGCAATCTTCGTCGCCGTCGTCTTCATCATCAGAGGCGTAACACATTCAAAGGGTACATCCCAAGTCTCTAAGGGTCAGTCCCAATCTCCCCCTAAACCCTCAAGCCCTGAACCCTCAGGGACTCACTGTCAGCTGCTAAGTGTCTGAGTGTGAGAGGCTTTAGGGCTTGATGGTGTGAATATGAATGACAGCACTTTGCTGCAACATCACATGACCACATACACAAATATTGTGTACAATTGTGTATTTATTTCATACTTTTTATTCACTGATTTGAACGTCTTCCTCACGAGATGAGAAGTCATTTTAAATGATCTATTTACTCGTTTTGTCAAAACTAAATGTTTGATGAATGTAAAAAAAATATGTATATATATTTTCTGCTTGCATTCCTCTGATTTCATGTGTTTTTTATATCCCATCTTTAATCCGTAATGTTGTAGTGTAAATGTATTTTATCACGTGTCTCTTTGTTTACCTTTTTCTTTTTTACGTCTCCATGCTTCCATTGGGAACTGCGTGTTTAACGTCACATTGCTATGAACTGTGGGTAATTCCCTTAGGCAAAGTCAGCATCTAATGCTGACTTACGGAAAGGGATCATAAAGGGCTCAACATGTCTGCCAGAGAGCCTCGAGCACTCGACGATGTGACAGTGGGACAGAACTAAACCCTCACGGACTTCACGGGGGCGCGCCTCAAAGTCCGTGAGTCCGTAAGGGTGGAGATTGGGACTGGCCCGTAATCTTTAGGCTCGTTCGTTAGAGCTGCACCTCGCCTGGAATCCAGACGAGAGCAGTGGCCGCAGCAGGAGGCGTTGACAAGAAACTGCGATCAAGTCGGACAGTTTTAGGCTGCCTTCAAAGTACACACAGGAAGTCACCGAAAAAATGACTTCCTGTTAGTTCCGAACTTTTGTCTACTTGTAGTTTACAGATCACGTTTGGATTTATTCATATGTGTTTGTAAATATATATTTATGTAGAAATGTATGTGTAGCTGCATCCTTTGTTCTTTTTATGTCTGCCCGTGAAATACATTACTACTGGTTTAGATATGTGTTGTATAAATACGATTTTCTATTAACAACCACACAAGATATGTTTTAAGATTAAACATGAGACGAATAGTCAACAATCAAGCGTTAAGTATTACAACTACACATAAAATAAGGATTTTCTAGAACACGTGGTGTTTGCTGTCAGATCTAAGAGCCAATCAGCTCTCTGATGTGGCGAGAGCCAGGCGTTTCCCATCATGCACTGGGCCAAGCAGTCGGGGGAGAGCCACTGCAGCGCCTGCCTCTGAAATCGACGGCCGGCTGGCTCTCGCGAGGGTATCGTTGACCACGTGTGCATGACGTCAGAGCAAGTCGGGAGCAAGTCGGACACAAATCTAACCGGCATGCATTGCGCGCCGATCGCCGCCGATCGATTCTGCGCAGAACTGGCTCATCTCGAACGAGCCTAATGTTTCCTCGCTCCTCGATTGAACCGGAAGTGGTTCTGCACCATCATCTTGACGGCCGTCCCAAAGCTCTTATTCTGCCTTGAGGAGCGAGGAGGAGGAGCGAGGCGGGAAATGGGAGGAGCCATGATGGAGGAGCCCCGAGAGCAGGCTTCCAGGAAGTGTCTTAACGCTGGACACGCCCCCTCACTGCTCATCTGTTATGTGATTGGACGCTGCAGCTGAGCGGACTGATGCTGGAGTTTAATACCAGAGACGATCACAGATTAAACTCAAGCTATATATTAAATCTGTTTTCTTATTCACAATCTGGTTAAATATGTTCATAGTAGGTCTGAACAACAAAAGGACCACAAACAACTGTCTTCAAAGATTTGATCTGATGTTTCCCTCAATAACCTTTATTATGTATGTGATTAAAATCAGAGAGCTGGAGAGAGGAAACACTTTTTACAACACGTAATGAAGAGAAACTATATTTATATTGTGGGTTATTTTATAATGATGTCAAAATCGGAATTTCAAAACATACCAACGTAAATAATAAATAAATAAACAAGACACATTCCACCGGTAGAAATGGATCCTGTGCGTATAAGCAGGACACATCACAGTATAAAAATACACACACTGTGTATAAATACACACACAGTGTATAAATACTCAATGCAGTTTATTAAACGGTAACAGACGACAGAGAAAACATCTCCACTCTGGCATCATGATAACTTTGTCTTTATTAATATAAGTAGTAGTTTAACACCATTAAATCAACTGAAAACATACGATCATTTTGATCAATATTTTAAGTTTATTTTTATTGGAATGTTCACTAAAAACTCTCCGGACAAAACTCCTCAGCTGTTAAAGCGACTGACAGCTGATCAGATGTGATCAGCTGTCAGGCGGCCGCAGTCATCATAAACCGACGTCGCTTCACCACACCCTCGACCTTGTTCTTACATATGGCATTGATGTGGAGCATTTAGTAGTGTTTCCACAGAACCCTCTTTTATCAGACCATTGCCTTATAACTTTTGAGTTTATGCTACCAGATTGTACAGCGTTAGGCAAGAGTTTTTACACCAGATGTCTAACTGACAGTGCTGTTGCTAGATTTAAGGAAGCGATTCCTTCTGTATTTGATTCATTACCATGTCTCAATATAACAGAGGACTCCTGTGTTAACTTTACTCCCTCCCAGATTGATCAGCTCGTCGATAGTGCTACTGGCTCACTGAGAGTGACACTGGACTCGATAGCCCCTCTAAAAAAGAGGATCAGTAAGCAAAGGAGGCTCGCTCCATGGTACAACCCTCAGACCCGCATATTGAAGCAAGCATCACGGAAGCTTGAGGGCATATGGCGCTCCAACGGTCTGGAGGAGTCCCGGTTGGTTTGGCGGGATAGTCTGAGAACATATAAGAAGGCCCTCCGTAATGCCAGAGGAGCCTACTACTCATCACTAATAGAGAAAAACAAGAGCAACCCTAGGTTTCTCTTTAGCACTGTGGCCATGCTGGCTGAGAGTCATAGCTCGGTGGATCCGTGTATTCCTATAGACCTCAGTAGTAATGACTTTATGAACTTCTTCAATGATAAGATTATGGCCATTAGAGACAGGATCGGTGATCTCCTGCCCTCGACTACTCCCGGTCCATCCTCAGGTGGGATGACCATGGAGGAGGCTGTGGGCCCTGTTGTGCGTCTGGATGGATTTTTTACCATCAACCTCGACCAACTGTCTTCAATGGTTTCTACTTCTAAATCTTCTACCTGTCTCCTAGACCCTGTTCCGACTAAGCTGTTTAAGGAAGTTTTACCCTTAATTTGTGCCTCTGTACTAGATATTATCAATGGGTCTTTACTAACGGGTCATGTACCACAGTCTTTTAAAGTAGCTGTAATTAAACCTCTTCTTAAACAGCCCACCTTGGATCCAGAGGTGTTGGCTAACTACAGACCTATCTCTAACCTTCCCTTCCTCTCTAAGATACTGGAGAAGGTAGTCGCAAATCAGTTGTGTGACTTTTTACATAACAATAGTTTATTTGAGGAATTTCAGTCAGGATTTAGAAAGCATCATAGCACAGAGACAGCACTAGTGACAATTACTAATGACCTTCTAGTTGCATCAGATAGGGGACTTGTCTCTGTACTTGTCCTGTTAGACCTTAGTGCAGCATTCGACACCATTGACCATGACATCTTATTACAGAGACTAGACCAGTCGATTGGTATTAAAGGTACAGCACTAAGCTGGTTTAAGTCGTATTTATCAGATAGATCTCAGTTTGTATTTGTAAACGATGAGGCCTCGATGACCACCGCCGTTCGTCATGGAGTTCCACAAGGTTCTGTGCTTGGACCAATTTTATTCACCTTATATATGCTTCCTTTAGGCAATATTATCAGAAAACACTCCATAAACTTTCACTGTTATGCCGATGATACTCAACTATATCTGTCAATCAAGCCAGATGAAATCCACCAGGTCGCTAAACTTCAAGCGTGTCTTAAAGACATCAAGACCTGGATGACCTGCAACTTCCTGCTGCTGAACTCTGACAAGACTGAAGTTATTCTACTCGGCCCAGAACACCTCAGAAATCAACTATCTGACGATATGGTTTCCCTGGATGGCATCGCTCTGGCATCCACCACCACCGTAAGGAATCTCAGAGTTATTTTTGACCAGGACCTATCCTTTGGCTCCCACGTGAAACAGATCTCAAGGACTGCCTTTTTTCACCTACGGAACATCTCAAAGATCCGGCACATCCTGTCTCAAAGTGATGCAGAAACATTGATCCACGCATTTGTTACTTCAAGACTGGATTACTGTAACTCCGTATTATCAGGCTGCTCCGGAAAGTCCCTTGGGTCTCTCCAGCTGATCCAGAATGCTGCAGCTCGTGTACTAACAAGGACTCGGAAGAGAGATCACATTACTCCTGTATTAGCTGCTCTCCACTGGCTTCCTGTAAGATCGAGAATCATATTTAAAATCCTCCTCCTCACCCTTAGCTGGTGATGCACCATCATATCTTAAAGAGCTTATAGTGCCATATTACCCCACCAGAGCGTTACGCTCCCTGAATGCAGGGTTACTTGTGGTTCCCAGAGTCTTAAAAAGTAGGTTGGGGGCTAGAGCTTTCAGTTATCGGGCTCCTCTTCTGTGGAATCAGCTTCCACTTTCAGTCCGGGGGGCAGACACAGTCACCTCATTTAAGAGTAGACTTAAGACTTTCCTCTTTGTTAGCGCTTATACTTAGGGCTGTTTCAGGCTTATAGTTAGGGCTGGCTCAGGTTTGCCCTGGTCCAGCCCCTAGATATGCTGCTATAGGCCTAGACTGCTGGGGGACATCTTAGGATACACTGAGCTCCTCTTCTCTTCCTCTTTCGCTCCTCTTCTCTTCCTCTTTCACTCCTCCTCTCCTCTTCTTTCTCTCCATCTGGATAAACTATTGTCTCTTCAATGCACATTACTAACTCTACTTTCTTTTTCCATGGATCCATGGCTGCCTGGAACTGGTCCTGCCTGCTGCCATGGCCCTGCTGATGGAACCGGCCTGGAACCGGTCCTGCCTGCTGCCATGGCCTTTCTGATGCCCCCCTCCTCTCTACCGCCTTCTGCTTCATGGATTATCAGGATCATGGACCATGCCTAATACTCATTATATGAATAATTTCTGTCATATTCAATGAATGTGCTGTAACTACGCTATTCATTCTGGCCACATGACATCTATTGCTTCTGTCCATCCGGGGAGAGGGATCCGCCTCTGTTGCTCTCCCTCAGGTTTCTTCCCTTTTTTCCCTGTGAAAGGGTTTTTACTATCTCTTTAGGGGAGTTTTTCCTGATCCGATGTGAGGTCCCGGGACAGGGATGTTATGTGTACAGATTGTAAAGCCCTCCGAGGCAAACTTGTATTTGTGATGTTGGGCTATATAAAATAAACTGAATTGAATTGAATGTTGCCTCATTTCCATCGGGTCAGTCGTCATCTTGCCATCAGGGAGGCGTAGAGACACCATTTGCTTGGCCCGAGAGACGGACTTCTCTAGATTAAAAAAAATAGGAGGTAGGAGCATCCATGTCCCTCACACTGGTGAACCTCGACCTGACCAAAGCTCCCTTAGCCCGTTCTCGTAAAAATAACCTAGATGTTGCTTCTTCTGTTGAAGCCTGTGAGTGTCTGTCCTGGTGTGTGTGAGTAGACTGTGCTCCAAATCCCTGATTTCCTTTCCTAAAACCTCAATGAGCTTTTTGATTTTACCCGTGGAGTGACTCGTAAACTGTTGTACAAAGACACGTATTTGTGCCTTTCCTATGTCCCACCAATGACTCAGGGACTCAAAGTCGCATTTCTTTTCTCTCCAGATCCCCCAGAAAACCTCAAACTTTTGACAGAAATCACTGTCCTGAAGCACCTTGATGTTAAAATGCCAGTAAGAGCTGCACTTGGTGGTTGGTGAGATGTGCACATCTAAAGTGACTAAGTGATGGTCGGTGAATCCAACAGGATAAATGTGACTGTTCAATAACCGATTGCTAAAACTCTGAGATAAGTAAATCCTGTCCAGCCTGGCTGCCCTAATGCTCTCATCCACCACCTTCACCCACGTGTACTGCCTAGCCCGGGGATGTTTAACCCTCCATACGTCCACCACACCGGACTCTGCAATCACCTGTGATAAGGTGGCAGATGACTGTAGGTGAGGTTCCTCTCCTGTCCTATCCACTAAGGAGTCTATGGTGCAGTTCCAGTCCCCCCCCACCACCACCACCACCACCACTACACACTCGCTCTGATCATACTGCTGCAGGACATCCCTGAGTTTGTGGAAAATGTCCATCCTATGTGAGCCCTGGTTTGGAGCATAGATGTTAATAAAAACACATGTAATGTTTTGTATGGATGCTCTAACCAACAGAGCCCTGCCTGTTACTATCTCTGTGGAGGAGATGATGTCAACATCCAGCCCAGGTGCGAACAGAATAGCTACACCTGCAGACCGGTTGGTCCCATGAGACAGGACACACTGGCCCCTCCACCACAAACCCCATTCTACCTCATTATGTGGGTCGCTGTGCGTTTCCTGCAGGAATACTATGTCCAGTTGTTTCTGTTTAATCATATCTGCAGTTACCACTCTCTTCTCCTGGTCCCTCCCACCGTTAATATTTAACGAACCAACCCTCACCTTGTGCATTGAAAAAAGAAAAAGAGCGGTGACGTAAACAACCAACAGTACCAGACAAACTACGTGCAGCACATCCATCACAGCCTCACTTGGGGCTTGACCTTTTGGAACCTTTGTTCCTCGGCATTGTCTTCCTCAGTCCTCTGTTTCACGACCTGACAGTCTATCTGTCAATCTACCTGCCTGTCTGTCTGCCCGCTGGTCCCCTGTTCGGGGCCGGTGGGCGGGGCCTCGGGGTCAGTGGGCGGGGCTTCACCTCCCTGCGGCGCAGCGACCTCCACCGTCTCGCTACCCAGCGGAGCCCCGGCGGTAGTCCGCTCCTCCGCCGGTGTGGCCCCCGGCTCCGGGTGCCCCTCGGCCGGCCCATGCTCCTCCGCCGGTGTGGCCCCCGGCTCGGGACGCCCTTCGGCTGGTCTGTGAGGACAAGCGGCCCGCTTGTGCCCCACACCCCCACACTCAAAACATTTCACGCTACCCGTGCTCGCATACACCACATAGTGTCCCTCCCCGTGTTTCACCCTAAACGAGACCTCCAGCGTCTGAGACGGACAGGTGAGGAACATAAACAGCTGTCTCCTGAAGGACTGGACATGTTTCAGCTTGTCGTTCTTGCAGCCCAGCCCAACAGTTCTGAGGCTACTCGCTAGCTTCCCGTAGCGCTGCAGCTCTCGCTCCAGCACCTGGTTGGGAATAAACGGGGGGACACCGGACACGGTGACCCGGGTGGAGGGCACTGCCAGCGGGGAAACCTGCAGGTACACGCCATTCAGCGAGACGCCGCTTGCTATTAACTGCGCCACGTAGCGCTCCTCTTTTAAAAACACCACCACCCCTCGGTTCATCCTGGAGGCGTAGCTCAGGTTAGCGTGACCCACCTGGTCCCCCACAGCCAGGAGAACCGCCTCCACCGGGACACACGGGTCGGGCTGAACCTGCACTCCATGCCTCAAAGACAGGGACGACGTCTCAGAGGACGCCGTCCCTGACAAGAAACACGAGTTTCTGTCTGCAAAACACCAATACACAAGAAAAAAGAAGAAACGTTTGATAAAAATCATCAAACATTTAGCGCCACTCACGACGCTCTCCACCACCACGCTCCACAACCTCTCTCAGAGAGAGAGAGAGAGACACAGAGAGAGAGAGAGAGAGAGTTCTTCACACAGAAAGCTTCTAGATTCATGTTCATGATTTAAACTTGAAGATAAAGCAGCAACATTTTGACCCAAACTCATTTTAATTGAACCTGTTGAAGCCGAGAGACTCATGAACACATCATATGAATAAGAGGATGAGAGTGAGCTCACACACACACACACACACACACACACACACACACACACACACACACACACACACACACACACACACACACACACACACTTCTACATGAACTCAGCTGATTTCTTGTAAATGAAAAGGGGCGGAGCCACAGAGACCACGTGATCCTGGTACATGAGAACAGGAAGTGAAGCCTGAAGTGTTGCGTCATAAAGTTCAGACTCCATTTAGAGTCGAGAGCAGAAGAAGAGAAGCTGGAGGCTGAAGCAGAGTGAGTGTTGATCCAACATGTAATAGTTTTACTGGAGAGAGAGAGAGAGAGTGAGAGAGAGAGAGAGAGAGAGAGAGAGAGAGAGAGACTTCCTGTCCATCTTGATTCTTGTGTCGTGAGCTCACAGTGTTCCTGTTTATCTCTCAGACTGACTTCAGATCAGAAGATGAGTGGCTGTGAGGAAGAGGAGGAAGAGGAGGACAGAGCAGAGTCTCTGGTCTCCGGCTGTCTGTCCATGAAGAGTGATCGCTCCAAAGGTCTTCCTCTAAACTTCAGTAATGAACCTGGACCCTCAGACTCAAAGTAAGAGAACTTCTACTAACTCATCAGGACTCATGTTCAGTTCCTGGACCTCTGACAATGTTTTCTGTACATTTAGAGATTTAGAGTTGAGTTTGAGGTTCTTCCTCTTCGTCTCAGTGACAGCTGTCAGTCACCTAGAAAAGCTGTGATGTCATCTAAGAGGACCAATACACACTTTAAAGCAGCGGTCCACAACCTTTTTTTCGCCACGGACCGGTTTCGTGTCAGACAATATTTTCACGGACCGGCTTCACGGTGTGGGGGAAAAATATGACGTAATAAATATGACGTAATGAATATTGCGTAATGAATATTCCGTAATAAAGTTATACGAGCGATCTCAGTAACTCTGCCTTGATTTTAATCCAGAACACCGAGTTGAAACGGACTTTTAAGTGTCAAGATGTTACGTTATTCTAGCTTCTAGCTTCTGCTCCTTCTTTCGTTGACAGAAGTCACGCTGCCCCACTGACCAATCACAGCGTTAAATGAGCCCAAATAACATGGCACATGCATGCGCTACTGATGGCAAACCATTAAGGACCTCCACACCATCAATAACAACTCCAATGTCTAGTGGCGGCTGGAGGCAATCATCCTCCTCCCTGATGACAAAAATTGCCATTTTGCACTTCTCAAGCTCAGACTGAGCTTCATCTTTCTGAACAACCTAATAAAAGACAAGACAGTTACTAAAAAAGTTATTCTGATGAAACCAGTTTCTGATGTACCAATATTAACAAAAAATTCCACAATTCTCTAAATCAAATCTCAAACAAATCAAGATTTCCTAAAATGTTAAAAGAATGAAACTGCTTAGTGTTTTCTGTTTTTCATAAATTGGCACTGACACTTAACCTCAATTAAATATTTGGATATAATATCCATTTTATGTCCAGGCTAAATATTTAGCACTATAATTAAAATATTTCAGTATGGTCCAGCGACACTAGGGTTTTACAAATATAAACCAGCACAGACACCTTAGTAAACCACTGTGGGACCGATACCTCCACAATAATTGTATCAATGCATATAAAATAATGTACAATAAGCCTAATAATAGGACTAAAGAACATGTATGATCTTGACAGTTTGAGTATTTAATGTAGGGCAACAAATGTTTATCATGGCATTTTGTAAGATTCTGGCGGTGTCATGGTATTTTTGTGTGTGAGTCAACCGGCCAATGAGTTTGTGTGGCGTGTCTTCCGTTCCGCCACTTCCTGTTTCCTTCAGTGTTACAAACTGTTATGTCGTGTTATAACAACAATTAATAACTCACAACTAACGTTCTTTAAAAGGTTAAAACCTTTTAAAGAACGTTAATTTAATGTTTTCTTTTGTCTGAAGCGTATGTAATTAAAGCAAAACTACTTACCAGATAGTCCTTGATAAGGTTGTCCCCATCTTCCCCAAGGTACACAATCAGGCACTTAAGCAGACACACTCTTTTTAGATTCACCTCAAGGCTCTAGGTGAAAGCACAAACACACAAAATTATAAAAATGCAAAATGATGCTGTCCGATTTTAACAATTCACTGTAGGCACAACACTATACAATGGATAAAATGGGCACTCGGAGTTAGAGTAATAGTGATTTAGGGCTGTTGCGATTAAGGAATTTCCCCTGATTATCGACTCAATAGTGAAAATGGACAATTATTATTTTATTTTAAATTACTCAGAAGATCCAGATTTAAGTGCTATGTAAATAAATTATTTAGATTCAGACTTTGATTTTTTATTTTTTTTACTCTCGATAATGAAAAAAAAAAAAAAAGAAAACATGAAATGTGCCGCACTCACTTGACATTCGGTCGGATGGTCAATAGCAATATTTACCTTTTTGCAAGACCCTAATGTACACACACGTCGAGCAAACCATTCAAAAAAACGTTGAAACTAAAACGATTAAGGTAGTGCATCGGTCAACAGCTAATCTCCGACTCCAAAGTCGTAAGCAAAGCAAGTACATACGTGATCAAGAACTTTGAGTATATTCCGGGTTTTCTCTCCGCTAACTCCTCCCTTTTTTTTGATGATCTCCATCAGTTTGCCGTAGTGCTTGTCCAAGGAAGCGAGGAAGCGCGGTTGAAGTGGCACTGTTGTAATTCTTGTGAATTCAGCATTGATCTTAAAAAAAAAAAAAGCACACGCAAATAAAACATTACATGTTGCATTGCAGATGTGTTGTGAGTTTTTTTGTAGGTTTCTTATAATAGAAGAAAATATTGTTTACTTTACAAGACACCACTGACTTAAAGAAAAAGTCACATACCTCATCCACTGAGAACAATGCAGGCCATCTCTCTTTCAACTCTTCCACTCCCAAGTCCTTTTCCACAATGTCCTGTCTTCGCACTGAAAAAGTCTTGTCCATTTTCGACTTTATCACTGTACGATTGTTTCTCTTCTTCACCTCACTTAAAAGTGACAGTCTCTCATTTTCCAATTTGTCTGAGGTCTCTCCAGTAGGAATGTCAGGAATGTGGTTGGCCTCTCCTCTCTTAGGTTTCTTGACATTCTTTGCTGGCAATGCATCTCCTGGGGCTTTGGACTTGAATGAATTTACAAGCAGTTCAGAACACCCGATGCCCTTCAGCTGAGTACGGTAGTTGCCCATTTTAGTCTTCAGGCGCTGCTTCCACCCATTGCAACCGTTGAACGAACCAGTCTCAGAGAGGCATGGGTGCTTCTTAATTAGTGCTTGGGCCACGTCACTGAAGTCAGCATCTGTTGGGTAGGCTTTGAACTTAAACATCTCTTCAGCTAATTTTTCCAGATTATCTGACTTTAATTTAAAACTCATTGACAATCTTGTCATGTTTGACCTATGCACTGCATTTCCTGTTTCTAACTGTAATTCCGTTTCGTAAGAGAATGTTGGTATCGGAAACACTCTTGGCCACAACTGAGTTCTTGTAGAGACAGTGCTGGAGGGTGAGGACAGGAGCTCTGTGTCATCTGATGTGTGGGTACACACTGACTCATTAGAGGCAGTGATATTAAATTCTTCACTGCAATCATCAGATATTGGGATGACCTTGATAGTTGTGAAATCCTCAAGTTCTGCAGTAGATGTCAAGTTCACGAGTGCATCTCCAAAGTCTCTGTCTTTGTACTGCAGTCTAAAAGTTCCATTTAACTCACACACTTTCCTGACTTCATGCAATAGCTGCTCAATTGTCTCTGGAATGCCATCAGGCAGAATTAGCTTCCTGGTGTTGTCAGAATTCAGGATAACTAGCAACTTGGCTGGCCTTTTCCCTGCCATGTCAGCCCATCCAAAAGGATCTATTAAAAACAAGAAGAAAAAAAAACAGTAATATTATTGTCATAACATTGGCCATATCATCCAATTCATATTCACAAATTTATTAGTATACAACCTTATGCATGAATGTATCTCTTCAGCGAGATGAGGCGCTGTCCACCAACTATGTAGTGAGCCAAAGGATAAGGATCTGTCAGTTCATCCACCCCAACAAGCCGTAGTTCTTTAGGACTAGATATGACCAAGCCATAAGCTCGATAATGTTCCAGGTACCAGGCATCCACTTTTTTGAGAATGAAAATGAGTTCCTCTTGTAGAACAATCATCTGAACAATTTCCCAAAAGGCTGGAAGTCCACCCAGCGACCCATGGGCTACCACCATTCCAATCCTATAGTTGAAGCCGCTGTAGGATACATTTTTTGCCAGGTTCACATTGTCCAGATGTGGGTGTTTCTGTTTCACTGCAAGTGCAATATCTTCATTGATGACATCAAGGGGAAGTGTTGAAACATCAGTAACCTCCAAAGATGGCTTTGCAAATCTACACATGTACAGATTATATGCAGTCTGAAATTGGTGCCTTTGCGCTAATGAGTACAGTACATTTTTGTAACAATTTGTATGACGGATTACCCTTTTGAAGAAGCTATGTTTTGATTCAAATCTCATAGTCCATAGTGCAACAAGGGGGCCAAACTGGCGTATCAACTGTGGATAATGCTCCAAGTAATGATGTTTGGGACACATTTTTTCATGGGGAAAACTTCTTTGAATACTGTCCTGTGTTCAGAAATCTTGAAGTCAAGATAAGAAATAGAGTCCTCAGTGTGAAAAGGTGCAACAACAAGTTCCACAATGTCCTTCAATTCACAAAGGACCGGCCACGCTGGTTTGTTTGAAGGAACTCTGCTTCCGACCAAGAGAGGAAGAAATCTCAGTAGGCTCCAATTCTCGTGTGCATTTCCTCCAATTGTTCTTTTTGTGGCATAGGTGATTGGCACACAATGAGGACGATTTGTCTTATCAGTCCACTTGAATGCAAATGTTGTTATGGCTTCATTTAAATCACCCAATGTAAAATATTTTTGGGAAATTAACACAGTAAGACAAAGAGCGAGCTCAACAGAGATAATGCCTTCAAAGAGATCATGAGCTATATCAGGGGGAAAACTCTGCGTCACATTAAAATATGACAGATGTTCCGACAGCACACACTTCCTTTTTACACCGAAATGATTGACCAAGGATTTTTCTTCAATAGCTTTCAGATGAGAAACATGAATGTCCTCAGTTCTCACACAAAATGCTCCTGAATTGACTTCTTTTGATTGAATGTCTACATTTTCTGCTGTACAAAATCTGCAAACATATTGACCTGAAAATCTTTCCAAGAAACCGGCAATACTGTAGGCCCCAAGATTGTCGGCTACGACACAATGAACAAAGCCTTTCAAAGTTTTCCCCAACTTGGCAATAAATAGTCCTTGTTGTTCTAATATAGTAAGATCATCTAATACGGGCTTTAATACACTGTCATAACCATAGTTCTTAACATCCTCACTATGAATAAGTGCAGCTAAATATATATTAGACAGTGATGAGTGAAAACTACTAGGTAAGTTCCCCAATACCCAATACACCCCAAAGATTTTGTGTTTTGTTCTGGAGGTGCCCAGTGGATTACAGATTTCAAAATCATCTACATACAAAATAAGTGAAATAGCACACTCCTTTGACAATTGCAAATTATATTTGTAATTAATACTATCATAAAAGGATTTCTACTGAATTTCATCAGATTGAACTTGATGGGGAGATTTCAAATTGATTGCTTTATCTAGAACAGTTTGACAACTTAGGATCTGCTGTAATGACTTAAGTATGGAAATGTACTGAAAGGATTTTCTGTTTTTGGAATCAAGTACAAATTCTATAGGTTCTACAACATTAAAATGTTTTTTGTCGTAATTTTTCCGCTTCCAAGCAGTGGAAAGTGGGCCGTGACCAGTAAAACAGGCTGCAACAGGATTTGACTTACAAAGGGTTAATGCTAGTTCTTGCAGAACCGTTTTATCTACTTGACAGTTACCATTTTCTAAGTGCTGAGCTATGGTTTGATGGACAAGAGCGACAGAAGCGGTCCTTATTAAATAGTCAAACTCTTGCAAAAGGTCATCAACAGCCACTCTAGACACAAGATAACTATGTTCTAGCTTCAGTAAGAGAGAAGCAACTTTGAGCTCAACATTATATGACAAGTCGTTTAAATCCTGAACATTGAAACTAGAGTCACCTAAATCATTTGTACTTAAATCATCTGAAGGCTCAGTACCAACACTATCAATCTGAATAATGTCAGAATTATCACCTTCAACAGAAAGACTTAAACTTGACTCCTGTTTTTCAAGTATTCCTGGCTTTAAGTCATTTACTGAACAATCATTATGATTTCTGCTTCTGTGAGTTCGAAACGAACCATAAATATTTGTTTCGTAGGAACACCCCTGAAAAACACAAACAACTGTTTCACTGTTTTTTAGATGCTGTGCTATATGTTGAAAATAGTCTTTTAAATTAGAAAGTTCACAGTAATTGCATAAGAGACATTTAAAGGTGGTCAGTTCCGTTTGTGAGGATCGCTGATGACATCTTGACAAGTGGCTCAAAAGTGCATTCCAGGACTTGCAGGTACATGGACAGTTCAAATGGATGCACGGATAGGAATGGCGGCGGCCATAATGTCGGTGTTCTAGCTTATAATGTTTAAGAAGCTCCGATCTTCGTGAAACAGAAGTACCACAGTCTTTGCATTTCCACATTCATTGAAGACTAGGAAAGAAGAAGAAAAAGGACCCGTTTATCTTTGTTGTCAGTTACTTCAGCAGGAAAGAAAGATTTTAAATCCAGTAGACATACATGTCCTTTTTAGTTCATAGAGTAAATTTGACTAGAGTTATTGTTATTAGTCTGATCACACCATCCTGAACATCTTCACATACTCTTCAATAATACAAAAGATGGAATAGGCAAATAGGTTTCTACAGTTTGAAACAAAAAGAAACAGTGATTTCCTGTATTGCATGATTATCTACAATTCAGTCATGCAATGAATATCTTTTAACTATAGTATTTTTTTAAGGATATATAAAACTATAGTAAATGACTTAACATTGCATCTATTTGTTTATCGTTTGGTGAAATCTATTCACATTACATTGGGTGGGTAACTTCTTGATATTTGTTTTGACTGCAAGTTATTTGTGTTTAAAATTCTACAAATATGTTAATAAATAAATATTGCAAAAATAGAAATGTAAAATGAACCTGCAATTAAAATGTCATGTAATGTCCACTACATTACAATTTTAATTTAAATGTTTGAAATTACAGACTACATTCGTAAGTATACGTTTGTGGTAAATTCAAGGTATTCTCTGAAGTGCTGCAATTATATTTTGGGTTTATCATTCCCATTTAAAAATACATGAAAATGTTTACAGTTGTCATATTGGCACTTACCGAATTCAGCAATATGATTACAATTTCGGACCGTACGGGACAGCAGCAAACCTATAAACACAAAGGAAAGATAATGACTTTTGTGACAGTTAGAACTATCCATAATTGTCACTACAGACACATTTATTAATTAGGCTTTAGACATACTGAAGGTATTGTACTATACTGCAAAATACTGACAGCTGAAAGAATGAAATATTAATTTTGTTCCTCATCATCTAGTACTAATAGAGGTGTACTGAGACATAATTATCTGCATCTGTTCAATCAAACAAAATCCTGTCTCTTTATTTGTATCTAGATAGAAGACCAGAAGTGGGCAAGGTTTATACCTGGAGTTGCCTTAAATCAGGCAAAGGTTGTATTTCGTGACCTAATATTCATTGGCAATTAAATATATGGCTTAAAAGTATACAGTTAATTTAATAATGGCATATAATAATTTATGGAACATATTTTCATATCCTCATAGTGTACTTTTCATATACCAAGTTTCTACCCCCACCACCCCAATGGATAAAGATAGGGTTACTGGCCCTATCTTACATCTTACTATCTTATCTTAAATACAAGGTAACATGTCGTTATTTTAATTATTAACAAAAAAACCACAGGCTTCAAGCTTCATTTTGGTGTATAATGTGTGGTATTATGGTACGTTAGCTAAAGGTACCGTTAGCGCGTGTTCGCCGTTAGCTAACGGTACCGTTAGCGAACACGTGCGAAATATATAGACAGTTGTACATTCTGCCACTAACAATCAATATGCTTGGAAAACACAGGAGAACATAGCGATTGCTGTGGCTCTGTAACCATGTGGGCTGTGGATGCCAAGTGGCAGGCAAACAGTTTCTAAACTATGATTTTCTTAGCGAGCGAGCAAGCGTTGGCTAACGTTAGTTTAAGTTAGCTAACGTTACGTTACATCAGCCAACGTTACGTTACGCTAGCGAACACGCACGAAATATATAGACAGCTGTACATTCTGCCACTAACAATAAATATACATGGAAAACCCATGTTCCTTATAAAACAAACACAATTTAGAATTATTACCTTGTTTGAGAGTTGCCTTGACGGTTCAGGCGAAAGGAGGTAATGGCGGACATCAGAACCCACCAAGCGACCAAATGCGACGTCATATGGTCACGTGGTGGTCACGTGACCTGTACACCTCTGGTCTAAAGTGAAAATATGACTTTTACTCAAAGTATTGCTTTTAATTTTGTCTATGGGGAGTTCTATTTGCTTTTAGGCAAAGTGAAAACAGCATGTTTAAACCGGAAACCATGATTTTCGATGAGACCAAATTAAAAAATGCACTTTACATGAATGACACAGTTGTTTCACTTTTTTCAGTGTGTTCTAAATGAGGAAGAATGTGCTCCAGATGTGTGAATGTTTCCTCCCATTGACTCCATCAGCTGTTCAGACCCAGCAGCTGCTTCTGTCACATCATCACTGAGCAACATGTGGTGAAGAAGCGTTGGTGGAACAGCTTTGCTCTCCTTGGTTCTGGTGATGTTTGAAGCCCTATTGGGGCTCTATATAATAAGAATATATGCCTGCTTATCATGCTCCAAACACAGCTCAAACACCAACTTTATGAATTACCAAATATCAATATTAATATCTCACAAAAAAATGTAACACTCGTCACGTTTGTAGCTCTTGTGCTCATTAGCATTATGCTACAGGTTTACACGGTCGCTCTCTAGAATCCTCTCAAACCACATTAACAAGATATCATCACTTCCCTCCATCAACCAACACAGCCATGCATCAAACACTATTTATCCAAGGGACTGTTGAGAAATATGAATTATTAATGATTAAAGCCGGTCTCCACGTTTATCTGGGGATATCCGCATTGTAAAACGTAGACGTACTTCCTGTTATGTGCAGAAAGGCATTCCTGTGTCGTGTTCTGTCAGATTTTCCACGTGGGGGAACTTTCTTTATCAGCGAATCGAAGCGAGAGTTTGACAGAGAACTGTGCTTTGCTGCTTCTGATTGGCTAACGGTGCTGTTAATCTCATTTTAGTGGATATAGCTCAATTCTATACTGCCACTCTGTGGCTGCGGTCAAATACTCAAAACATTTCCTCCTAACGTCTAACCCTAAGCACTTTTCCGTAACCTCTGTAAAAACGTCACAGGGTCAAGGAAAGAAGGGAAGGAGACTTCATGAGGAGTTAGGAGAAGACAACCGCGGAGTTAAGAGGATCAGACTTTCACTGACTACGTAGTTATGACGCGACGGCAGGAGATGTTAGTGACGTCAGTCTGCAGCGGAGAAACTACAACGCTGTAGTCCATCTCTACCACAATAAAGATCATCTTAAATACTTCATCCATCTTCTTACAGTAGTATTACTTTATTAACATAAACAACCAGTTCATATATTACTTTATTAACATAAACAACCTGTTCATATATTACTTTATTAACATAAACAACCTGTTCATATATTACTTTATTAACATAAACAACCTGTTCATATATTACTTTATTAACATAAACAACATGTTCATATATTTCTTTATTAACATAAACATGGTTCATATATTACTTTATTAACATAAACATGTTCATACATTACTTTATTAACATAAACAACATGTTCATACATTACTTTATTAACATAAACAACATGTTCATATATTACTTTATTAACATAAACAACCTGTTCATATATTACTTTATTAACATAAACAACCTGTTCATATATTACTTTATTAACATAAACAACCTGTTCATATATTACTTTATTAACATAAACAACATGTTCATATATTACTTTATTAACATAAACAACCTGTTCATATATTACTTTATTAACATAAACAACCTGTTCATATATTACTTTATTAACATAAACAGCCTACCCTACCTGCCTGCATCAGATTCAGAGGTCTGTGGACTAGCTGCAGTAACAATAACGTTTCTATTGAATGAAACCAGTGAAAGCAGAAAGAGGAACTTGTATGATCAGTAATTCTCAGTGTTTCTATCAGGTCACAGCAGCAGAGAGAAAAGTCTCCTGAACCCAGCTGTGTGTCCATGAGGAGTGATCAGTCTAAAGGTGGTTGGATTGACTTCAGAGATGAACAACGGTCTTATGACCCAGAGTAAGTTCTTAAAACAGATGAAACAGATGACTAACTGTCACACAGATGGTCGTCCTTCATCTCCAGTCTTTAGCGTCTGGTTTATAAAATGATTAATCATAACAGAACATCTTTAAGTTATTGTTGTATTTGTGTTTTAATATCATGAACAATAAACAGTCTGTGGTGCAAACACAATGTGAGCTGATTGTTCATGACTCCTCCACAGAGAGGACCAGGAGAGCTCAGAGGTTCCCAGAGGTCCGTCTGCCCAGCAGCATCAAACACACCTGGACTCCATATTTATGGTCTGTACATGTGCAACTACTTTGACATCTATTCTGTTCACAACCATCTCCATGCTGCACTCTTTAGACCAGTGGGTTGTCAGTCTGTCCAACATGGATCTGATGTTTGCTTCCATGGTTTTAGTTTGTCATTCATAGAATATTCTGTTCCAGCTGCTGGAGGAGAACATCCTCACTTTTGTGAAGGACGAGCTGAAGAAGATCCAGAAGGTTGTGAGTTCAGATTACCCAACATGCTTAGAGAGTAAGAGTGAGGATGAGGAGGTGTTGGACGGTGAGGATGAAGAGCAGAGGAGGAGCAGCAGAGAAGCCTTTCAGAAGATCTCACTGCACTTCCTGAGGAGCATGAAGCAGGAGGAGCTGGCTGACTGTCTGCAGAGCAGTAAGAGGATTTCTCTAAAGATTTAACATGCTGGATAAATGGGACGTTTACTAATGTCTCAAGAGATGGACCAGAATATATTCATAGACTCATTCTTTGAGGAAACGACATGTTGAAATGTATTCTTTGACTCATTGATCTTCTTGTTGTGTGTTCACTCAGGACTTCTTGCTGCAGTTTGTCAGCGTAAGCTCAAATCTAACCTGAAGAAGAAGTTCCAGTGTGTGTTTGAGGGGATCGCTAAAGCAGGAAACCCAACCCTTCTGAACCAGATCTACACAGAGCTCTACATCACAGAGGGAGGGACTGCAGAGGTCAATGATGAACATGAGGTCAGACAGATTGAAACAGCATCCAGGAAACCACACAGACCAGAAACCACCATCAGACAAGAAGACTTCTTTAAAGCCTCACCTGGAGGAGAGGAACCAATCAGAACAGTGATGACAAAGGGAGTGGCTGGCATCGGGAAAACAGTCTTAACACAGAAGTTCACTCAGGACTGGGCTGAAGACAAAGCCAACCAGGACATCCAGTTCACGTTTCCATTCACGTTCAGAGAGCTGAATGTGCTGAAAGAGAAGAAGTTCAGCTTGGTGGAACTTGTTCATCACTTCTTCACTGAAACCAAAGAAGCAGGAATCTGCAGGTTTAAAGAGTTCCCGGTTGTGTTCATCCTTGATGGTCTGGATGAGTGTCGACTTCCTCTGGACTTCCACAACAATGAGGTCCTCACTGATGTCACAGAGTCCACCTCAGTGGATGTGCTGCTGACAAACCTCATCAAGGGGAAACTGCTTCCCTCTGCTCGCCTCTGGATAACCACACGACCTGCAGCAGCCAATCAGATCCCTCCTGACTGTGTTGGCTTGGTGACAGAGGTCAGAGGGTTCACTGACCCACAGAAGGAGGACTACTTCAGGAAGAGGTTCAGAGATGAGGATCAGGCCAGCAGGATCATCCCCCACATCAAGACCTCACGAAGCCTCCACATCATGTGCCACATCCCAGTCTTCTGCTGGATCACTGCTACAGTTCTGGAGGACGTGTTGAAGACCACACAGGGAGGACAGCTGCCCAAGACCCTGACTGAGATGTACATCCACTTCCTGGTGGTTCAGTCCAAAGTGAAGAAGGTCAAGTATGATGGAGGAGCTGAGACAGATCCACACTGGAGTCCAGAGAGCAGGAAGATGACTGAGTCTCTGGGAAAACTGGCTTTTGATCAGCTGCAGAAAGGGAACCTGATCTTCTATGAATCCGACCTGACAGAGTGTGGCATCGATATCAGAGCAGCTTCAGTGTACTCAGGAGTGTTCACACAGATATTTAGAGAGGAGAGAGGACTGTACCAGGACAAGGTGTTCTGCTTCGTCCATCTGAGTGTTCAGGAGTTTCTGGCTGCTCTTCATGTCCATCTGACCTTCATCAACTCTGGCGTCAACCTGCTGGCAGAAGAACAAACAACCTCCATGTGGTCCAAATGGCTCGGTAGCAAATCAACACGGTTCTACCAGAGTGCTGTGGACAAGGCCTTACAGAGTCCCAATGGACACCTGGACTTGTTCCTCCGCTTCCTCCTGGGTCTTTCACTGCAGACCAATCAGACTTTCCTACGAGGTCTGCTGACACAGACAGGAAGTAGCTCACAGACCAATAAGGAAACAGTCCAGTACATCAAAAAGAAGATCAATGAAGATGTGTCTCCAGAGAAAAGCATCAATCTGTTCCACTGTCTGAATGAACTGAATGATGGTTCTCTAGTGGAGGAGATCCAACAGTCCCTGAGGTCAGGACGTCTCTCCACAGATAAACTGTCTCCTGCTCAGTGGTCAGCTCTGGTCTTCATCTTACTGTCATCAGGAAAAGATCTGGAGGTGTTTGACCTGAAGAAATACTCTGCTTCAGAGGAGGCTCTTCTGAGGCTGCTGCCAGTGGTCAAAGCCTCCAAAAAAGCTCTGTAAGTACAGAGAGAGTTAGATTCATAGCTCATAACTTAAATACGCTGCCATCTTTTCCACTTATTCATTATTTTGTCTTCATCATCGTCTCTTCAGACTGAGTAACTGTAACCTCTCAGAGAGAAGCTGTGAGGATCTGTCCTCAGTCCTCAGCTCCCAGTCCTCTAGTCTGAGAGAGCTGGACCTGAGTAACAATAACCTGCAGGATTCAGGAGTGAAGCTGCTGTCTGCTGGACTGGAGAGTCCTCACTGTAGACTGGAGACTCTCAGGTCAGGATTCATCAACATGTGAAACTAATGGACACTTACATCCTGATTTACATTCATGGATAAACTCCTATCCTCCTTAAGATTGTCTTAAGATGTGACGTGTGTTGTTTTGTGTGTTTGCAGGCTGTCAAGCTGTAACCTCTCAGAGGAAGGCTGTGCTTCTCTGGCCTCAGCTCTGAGCTCCAACCCCTCCCATCTGAGAGAGCTGGACCTGAGCTACAATCATCCAGGAGACTCAGGAGTGAAGCTGCTGTCTGCTGGACTGGAGGATCCACACTGGAGACTGGAGACTCTCAGGTATGAAGAGGCTGCAGCCACAGAGCATCAGTCTGATAGAGGAGGTAGAGCTGGAAACCTGTTCTCTGTCACACTGTCAGCCTGGTTAATATGACCCTGACACACCAAGCTGACCTCAAACTACCAGAGACTCATCTAACTGTTTGAGTCCCACATCAGACGATCAGTACAGACAGAAGTAGTCAGGGAACAGGAGCCAGGATGATCCAGAACAGGGAGGGAAGGTGATGAAGCTGTTGTGTTTCTGGAGCGTTGTCTTGTCTCAGCATCAGAAACTAGGACAGTGGTGTATCCTGACACGTTGACGGGCGTCATCGGGCACGTGCACAGACATTTTGGGGGGCAGGTGCTCAAACCAAAAAAAGGGGCACCCATCGCCAAAATTATTTCTGAAATGAAAAATTACAATAATAAATAAAAAACACAGTAGGATATTTTCAACTTATATATTTATTTTTGTTAACAAACTAACTCAAATGATCAAATTGAATGAATAAATGAATAACAGGCAAAAACAGACAAAACAAGGCCATATTGTATAACCAAATACAATCAAAAAATATTCTAAACTTATCAAAACTCTGCTCTGGATAAATCAAAGCAGGGGTGTCAAACTCATTTTCACCCCGGGTCACATCAGCATCATGGTCGCCCTCAAAGGGCCGGTTGTAACTGTACAGTGGCGGGCCGTGGATTTTCTACCTGCCCACATCCATGTCCCGGGACCTCACATCAGATCAGGAAAAACTCCCCTAATAAAGATAGTAAAAACCCTTTCACAGGGAAAACAGGAAGAACCCTTGTCGTGGAAAAATGACTCTATGTCTCGGGAGGAGAATTTAAAAGTGTTAATCAGTTAGGACAAACAAGCAGAGTTCCTCTGGACAAGACAAAATGCCTCTGTCAATTTATTAATGCTTGCAAGCAGGAGAAAAACCCAACAGCCAAGAATCGTCAATGTCTGTCAGGGTTTCCACAAAATATCATTGTTCAAACAGTCAGTTATATACTTTCCAAATGATCATCCCTTCAAGACCATCTCATCTCTCATTGGTTCCCACTATTCCAATATACGATGTACATTGGACTGTTTGTTCCACGTCTACACATACATTCGAAGATCTTCCATATTGTTCGTACTTTGGCCTGATCAGGACCATACGTTCAATCAATCCCCTGTCTTCACATACATCAGATCATGTAAACAAAAGATGACTAGAGTCTTATATCAGCATATTTGTCAATCACGTCTCCGTGATGTGTACCTTTGAACATTCACTAATTAGTCAGCACTTCTAAGTCATTATCAGCTAGTTTGAACCAGAGTAGCTTCTGGAACCCAACACTCATGTTATCCATCCCTCCACGTCTTACTTGTATGTTACTCATTAATCTGAACATACATTAGTATTAAAATCTTATGTTTTAACAGAAATGAATTATCATCATACTGCATATACATATTTTTCCCATTACACCCTTCAGGAGAGCAACAGAGGAGGATCCCTCTCCTGATGGACAGAAGCAATAGATGTCATGTGACCAGAATGAACAACGTAACGGAGTTACAGCACATTACATGAATATGACAGGAATTGAATAAACAGCACTCTGCTGCATTAAAAATTCTCTTCAAAATAAAAGCAGAGGAGGAGGAGGAAGAGGAGGAGGAGGAGGAGGAGGAGGAGGAGGAGGAGGAGGAGGAAGGGGCGCGTCGGGGCGCGTCGGGGCGCGTCGGGGCGAAATTTTCACAAGAACTCAAATAAATTAGGGTGACCAGACGTCCTCTTTTTCCCACACATGTCCTCTTTTCGAGACCTAAAAAATGCGTCCGGCAGGGATTCCAAAAACGTCCGGGATTTTGCCTCGGCGGGGCGCCCACTGTAGAAACCCCCCGCCCCCCTGAAGAAACCCCCCGCCCCCCTGTAATTTTCTCTATAGCGCCAGATCACAAGTCGTCATTTAAGGTTCTCTTTCCTATAGAACAGGTCTACACCTCGTTCTGTTATTAAACTAAACGTCCGTATTTTATTATCTTATCCACACACAGCTTGTCATTTCTGTCTCTACATGGTTTAACACTTCTCCTCTGCTCTGCATCGCGCACAGCGGAGTTCCGCCTGATGCGCACACACACACACACACACACACACACACACAGGTGAGCACACAGCAGCGGAAAGAGAGCATCGAAAAATATGTCGCATGAAAAGCAGACCTCTATATCTGAGTTTTAAACGTGAAGATGCAACAGCAGCTCTCTGATCACAGAGCAGCTCTCTGAACACAGAGCAGCTCTCTGAACACAGAGCAGCTCTCTGAACACAGAGCAGCTCTCTGAACACAGAGCAGCTCTCTGGACACAGAGCAGCTCTCTGAACACAGAGCAGCTCTCTGAACACAGAGCAGCTCTCTGAACACAGAGCAGCTCTCCTGCTCAGGTGAAAGAGACAAAGTGCTCGTGTCTTCTACCAACAATGAGCTGCTGGCTTCACATATTACAAAAGCACAAAGTACACGGACATAAACGAAGTCATTAATAAATACATGGAGACATGCTGTACTTTCTGCTAAATGTTTACGTTACCCGTTAACAGGTCACGCTGCTCATAGCGACTCGACTCTTGTCTCTTTGCCAGAAGTCTCCGTCGTCCTTTCTGCTGCTGCGTCTCAACAGAAAACAGATCTCAGATCAACGTTGAACATGAATTGTATCAAATCTACAACCCGTTCATAAAGATGTGTAGAGGCTCACTGCTCCACTGATACTGATGCAACCTGATGCTCACATCTCTCATTCTGTTTGGTTTGGCAACAAAATAAATAGCTTCTTGTTTTCCACAATGAGCTATTTAGTAGTAACTAAATATTAGTTATTTTTTGCACAGATATAACTTTATTTTCATTGTTCTAAGTGATTGCAATTTAAAAATTGTCTGATGGAGCAATCTGATTTACTTGAAAGTGATTGCAATTTTCTTTATTCTGTTATTTATAAAAGCACAGATGGAGTCACAAAATGAAGTTATTTACAGAAAAAGTTTGAGAGCCGCTACTTTAAGTGTTTGTGTCGGTGTCGCCCCCTGAAGCTGTAAACCTAGTAAACACTGTATATAAAGTATTTATTATTTAGAATTGTTTATTTGTTATCATTATTGCTTCTTCAATATATGGACAAGACACATTAAAGAAGCACTGGACTAAAAGCCACAAAAAAGATTAGTTTTACATTTTGCACTTTGTTAAAGTTCAATAAACAGATGTTCATATAGTCAGTTGTGACATTTGTATGCATTCACATATATTCATATGCGGCATGCTATACACCACTACTACATGAATAACAAAGCTCTGTGATGAGAGTGATGTCATGTCCATGTGAACATGAATAACAAAGCTCTGTGATGAGAGTGATGTCATGTCCATGTGAACATGAATAACAAAGCTCTGTGATGAGAGTGATGTCATGTCCATGTGAACATGAATAACAAAGCTCTGTGATGAGAGTGATGTCATGTTCATGTGTCCATGCTGCTCTGACTCCTCCTCCTTTCAGGGTGGAGCCTGCTGGAGTCCGATGGTTCAGACCAGGTCTGAGGAAGTGTAAGTGTGCTTTGAGTTTGATTCATGAAAACATTCAACCATCTTCAGACTGTGACATCACTCATTCACATCTCTGATGTCATCATCAAAGTGTCAACAGATGAACAGATGATAGATTAATAACTGCAGCTGTATTGTGTCTTGTTCTCTCCATCAGATTCCTGTGAACTCACACTCGACACAAACACAGTGAGCAGGAAACTCAAACTGTCTGACAACAACAGGAAGGTGACACATGTGATGGAGGAGGATCAGTCATATCCTTATCATCCAGACAGGTTTGACTACTGGCCTCAGCTGCTGTGTAGAACTGGTCTGACTGGTCGCTGTTACTGGGAGGTCGAGTGGAGAGGAGACGTTTCTATATCAGTGAGTTACAGAGGAATCAGAAGGAGAGAAGACAGTAAAGACTGTTTGTTTGGAGGGAATGATCAGTCCTGGAGTCTGGAGTGTTATGATGGTGTTTACTCTGTCTGTCACAATAAGACAGTAACACCCATCTCCTCCTCCTCCTCCTCCTCCTCTGGTAGAGTAGCAGTGTATGTGGACTGTCCTGCTGGCTCTCTGTCCTTCTACAGAGTCTCCTCTGACACACTGATCCACCTCCACACCTTCAACACCACATTCACTGAACCTCTTTATCCTGGGTTCAGGTTCAGGTCCTGCTCTGGTTCCTCAGTGTCTCTGTGTTCTCTGGAGGACTGAGAGTCTCCTCCTGGTAGAGAAACCTTCTCTCTGCTGTCCAGATAGTTCAGCCTGTACAGGATCACACAGCTGATGTTAGTTAGCAGCAACCTGATCTCTCAGTGGTTGTAAACAGGTGCAGCAGGTGAGGGGTACCTGAGCTGGTCTGGACTCTGGGGGGTTGAGAGCTCTCTGGACTTGTGGTGTTGCAGATGGTTGTCTGAGAGAAGAAACATGTTTCACTTTGTGTAGAAAAATCAACTTTGTTGTCTTGAAACATTTGTTTGTGTGAAGAAAAACCTCCGAATGTCAAACGAGAGTCTTTCTGGATCAGATTCAGATCTGTGGAGAAATAATCACAACTTGTAAAGAGTTGTTTTGATTTGAAGAAACTAAATTCATCATCTTTGATCATCGAGGAACAAATGAACAAACTTTGATAAGTGACGTTGAGATCAAAGTAAATCAAAGTTTTGGATGATTCTAGATCATAAAGCACATAAACATCATGTCAAAGCTAAAATGTCTAAATGCATCACAACAGTGTATAAATGAAGGATTAGTTAAACCCAGCTTCATTATTCACGTTGTTTTGTTCACCTTTACTTCCATTCATCACTGACTGTGTGCTAGTTTGAGGAAACTGTACATACTTATATTTCACTGTATATGCAAAATACAAATAAACTGAATATACACTTCATATACTTTGCATGTTTGCACTTTTCTTATTTATTTTCCTAAATGTCTTCTATGTAACTCTGCTTGCTGCTGCCACAACCACATGTCCCCTTGGGGATGAATAAAGTATAAATCCATCCTAAACTCAGAGAAACAAATCAAAAGAGACAAAAGAAGTTAGAACCAAACTTCTGATCAAGAACCAACTCAGCTGTTTATTCAAAGAAGCGCTGCAGCATTCAGAGAGTTGGTGGATCTTCAAAAGGTTCACCTGGACAGAGTTCACCTGTAAACCTGGACAGAGTTCACCTGTAAACCTGGACAGAGTTCACCTGTAAACCTGGACAGAGTTCACCTGTAAACCTGGACAGAGTTCACCTGTAAACCTGGACAGGGTTCACCTGTAAACCTGGACAGGGTTCACCTGTAAACCTGGACAGGGTTCACCTGTAAACCTGGACAGGGTTCACCTGTAAACCTGGACAGAGTTCACCTGTAAACCTGGACAGAGTTCACCTCTAAACCTGGACAGAGTTCACCTGTAAACCTGGACAGAGTTCACCTGTAAACCTGGACAGAGTTCACCTGTAAACCTGGACAGAGTTCACCTGTAAACCTGGACAGAGTTCACCTGTAAACCTGGACAGGGTTCACCTGTAAACCTGGACAGGGTTCACCTGTAAACCTGGACAGAGTTCACCTGTAAACCTGGACAGGGTTCACCTGTAAACCTGGACAGGGTTCACCAGTAAACCTGGACAGGGTTCACCTGTAAACCTGGACAGGGTTCACCCGGCAGACTCAACAGGATTGAACATTTAGAGTCTTGGTTTATTAATATCTGTGTTTTGGTAAAACAGCGGCCCCGCCAGTTCATCGATTCAATTCAATTCAGTTTATTTTATATAGCCCAACATCACAAATACAAGTTTGCCTCGGAGGGCTTTACAATCTGTACACATAACATCCCTGTCCCGGGACCTCACATCGGATCAGGAAAAACTCCCCTAAAAAGATAGTAAAAACCCTTTCACAGGGAAAAAAAAGGGAAGAAACCTGAGGGAGAGCAACAGAGGAGGATCCCTCTCCCCGGATGGACAGAAGCAATAGATGTCATGTGGCCAGAATGAATAGCGTAGTTACAGCACATTCAATGAATATGACATAAATTATTCATATAATGAGTATTAGGCATGGTCCATGATCCTGATAATCCATGAAGCAGAAGGCGGTAGAGAGGAGGGGGGCATCAGAAGGGCCATGGCAGCAGGTAGGACCGGTTCCAGGCCGGTTCCATCAGCAGGGCCATGGCAGCAGGTAGGACCGGTTCCAGGCCGGTTCCATCAGCAGGGCCATGGCAGCAGGCAGGACCAGTTCCAGGCAGCCATGGATCCATGGCAGGAGGGGTGGGTGGGGGGGGCGGCAGGACCCGGGGCAGGACCCGGGGCAGGACCGGTTCCAGGCAGCCATGAATCCATGGAAAAAGAAAGTAGAGTTAGTAATGTGCATTGAAGAGACAATAGTTTATCCAGATGGAGAGAAAGAAGAGGAGAGGAGGAGTGAAAGAGGAAGAGAAGAGGAGCGAAAGAGGAAGAGAAGAGGAGCTCAGTGTATCCTAAGATGTCCCCCAGCAGTCTAGGCCTATAGCAGCATATCTAGGGGCTGGACCAGGGCAAACCTGAGCCAGCCCTAACTATAAGCCTGAAACAGCCCTAAGTATAAGCGCTATCAAAGAGGAAAGTCTTAAGTCTACTCTTAAATGAGGTGACTGTGTCTGCCCCCCGGACTGAAAGTGGAAGCTGATTCCACAGAAGAGGAGCCCGATAACTGAAAGCTCTAGCCCCCAACCTACTTTTTAAGACTCTGGGAACCACAAGTAACCCTGCATTCAGTGAGCGTAACGCTCTGGTGGGGTAATATGGCACTATAAGCTCTTTAAGATATGATGGTGCATCACCAGCTAAGGCTTTATAGGTGAGGAGGAGGATTTTAAATATGATTCTCGATCTTACAGGAAGCCAGTGGAGAGCAGCTAATACAGGAGTAATGTGATCTCTCTTCCGAGTCCTTGTTAGTACACGAGCTGCAGCATTCTGGATCAGCTGGAGAGACCCAAGGGACTTTCCGGAGCAGCCTGATAATACGGAGTTACAGTAATCCAGTCTTGAAGTAACAAATGCGTGGATCAATGTTTCTGCATCGCTTTGTGACAGGATGTGCCGGATCTTTGAGATGTTCCGTAGGTGAAAAAAGGCAATCCTTGAGATCTGTTTCACGTGGGAGCCAAAGGATAGGTCCTGGTCAAAAATAACTCCGAGATTCCTTACGGTGGTGGTGGTGGATGCCAGAACGATGCCATCTAGAGAAACCATATCGTCAGATAGTTGATTTCTGAGGTGTTCTGGGCCGAGTAGAATAACTTCAGTCTTGTCAGAGTTCAGCAACAGGAAGTTGCAGGTCATCCAGGTTTTGATGTCTTTAAGACATGCTTGAAGTTTAGTGACCTGGTGGATTTCATCTGGCTTGATTGACAGATATAGTTGAGTATCATCGGCATAACAGTGAAAGTTTATGGAGTGTTTTCTGATAATATTGCCTAAGGGAAGCATATATAAGGTGAATAAAATTGGTCCAAGCACAGAACCTTGTGGAACTCCATGACGAACGGCGGTGGTCATCGAGGCCTCATCGTTTACAAATACAAACTGAGATCTATCTGATAAATACGACTTAAACCAGCTTAATGCTGTACCTTTAATACCAATCGACTGGTCTAGTCTCTGTAATAAGATGTCATGGTCAATGGTGTCGAATGCTGCACTAAGGTCTAACAGGACAAGTACAGAGACAAGTCCCCTATCTGATGCAACTAGAAGGTCATTAGTAATTGTCACTAGTGCTGTCTCTGTGCTATGATGCTTTCTAAATCCTGACTGAAATTCCTCAAATAAACTATTGTTATGTAAAAAGTCACACAACTGGTTTGTGACTACCTTCTCCAGTATCTTAGAGAGGAAGGGAAGGTTAGAGATAGGTCTGTAGTTAGCCAACACCTCTGGATCCAGGGTGGGCTTTTTAAGAAGAGGTTTAATTACAGCTACTTTAAAAGACTGTGGTACATGACCCATTAGTAAAGACCCATTGATAATATCTAGTACAGAGGCACAAATTAAGGGTAAAACTTCTTTAAACAGCTTTGTCGGAACAGGGTCTAGGAGACAGGTAGAAGATTTAGAAGTAGAAACCATTGAAGACAGTTGGTCGAGGTTGATGGTAAAAAATCCATCCAGACGCACAGCAGGGCCCACAGCCTCCTCCATGGTCATCCCACCTGAGGATGGACCGGCAGTAGTCGAGGGCAGGAGATCACCAATCCTGTCTCTAATGGCCATAATCTTATCATTGAAGAAGTTCATAAAGTCATTACTACTGAGGTCTATAGGAATACACGGATCCACAGAGCTATGACTCTCAGCCAGCCTGGCCACAGTGCTAAAGAGAAACCTAGGGTTGCTCTTGTTTTTCTCTATTAGTGATGAGTAGTAGGCTCCTCTGGCATTACGGAGGGCCTTCTTATATGTTCTCAGACTATCCCGCCAAACCAACCGGGACTCCTCCAGACCGTTGGAGCGCCATATGCCCTCAAGCTTCCGTGATGCTTGCTTCAATATGCGGGTCTGAGGGTTGTACCATGGAGCGAGCCTCCTTTGCTTAATGATCCTCTTTTTTAGAGGGGCTATCGAGTCCAGTGTCACTCTCAGTGAGCCAGTAGCACCATCAACGAGCTGATCAATCTGGGAGGGAGTAAAGTTAGCACAGGAGTCATCTGTTATATTGAGACATGGTAATGAATTAAATACAGAAGGAATCGCTTCCTTAAATCTAGCAACAGCACCGTCAGTTAGACATCTGGTGTAAAAACTCTTGCCTAACGCTGTACAATCTGGTAGTATAAACTCAAAAGTTATAAGGCAATGGTCTGATAAAAGAGGGTTCTGTGGAAACACTACTAAATGCTCCACATCAATGCCATATGTAAGAACAAGGTCGAGGGTGTGGTTAAAGCAGTGAGTCGGTTCCTGTACTCTCTGACAGAAGCCAATCGAATCTAACAATAAGCTAAATGCAACACTAAGGCTATCATTGCTAACATCCACATGAATATTAAAATCACCTACAATAATAACCTTATCAGTCTTAAGGACCAAACTTGACAAAAACTCAGAAAATTCAGATATAAATTCGGAGTACAAACCTGGTGCTCGGTATACCACGACAAACAGAATCGGCTGTACTGTTTTCCAGGTTGGATGTGAAATACTAAGAACGAGGCTTTCAAATGAGTTGCAGTTCAATCCAGGTTTAGGACCCATCAACAGACCCGAGTCAAAGATGGCAGCTACTCCACCTCCTCGGCCGGTGTCTCGAGGAATGTGCATATTAACATGACTTGGAGGAGTAGATTCATTTAGGCTGACATATTCCTCATGTCTCAGCCAGGTTTCAGTAAGACAAAATACATCAATATGGTTGTCAGATATTAATTCATTTACTAATACAGCTTTAGAAGACAAAGATCTAATATTTAGGAGTCCACATTTAATTATCCTATCGTGTTGCACTATTGCAGTAGTGGTGTTAACCTTTATGAGGTTGTTTTCTATAACTCTTCTTTTGGTTGCTTTTGATTTAATTAATTTAAGTGGCCGTGGGACAGACACCGTCTCTATAGAGTTAAAGATGGGCAGCTGCCCTAAAGAAAATGCAGGAAGTGCAGAGAAGGGTGTAAGACTACAACTCTGCTTCTGCTTCCTGGTCTGTCATGCACGAGGTCGACCAATAAGCTTGGTCATATTTGCAGAAAGGAGATCCGCTCCATCCGAAGTGGGATGGATGCCGTCACCCCTAATCAGACCTGGGTTTCCCCGGAAAGACCGCCAGTTATCTACGAAGCCCACATTGTTTGCTGGACACCACCGTGACAACCAACGGTGGAAAGTTGACATGCGGCTATACATCTCATCAGTCACCGTGTTTGGGAGCGGGCCAGAGACGACTACCGAGTCCGCCATTGTTTTGGCGTAAGCACACACCGACTCCACGCCGATTTTAGTGACTTCCGAGTGGCGAAGCCGGGAGTCATTAAAGCCGACGTGTATTACAATCTTACTGTATTTACGTTTGTCTTTAGCCAACAGTTTTAAATAGGACTCAACGTTGCCCGCCCTGGCCCCAGAAATACATTTGACTGTGGTCCCTGGTTTCGCAATCTTCACGTTTCTAACAATTGAGCTCCCGACAACCAAGGTTGGTTTCTCAGTGCCGCTGAGTGGCGAGAGGCTAGAAACGGGAAGAGGGTGGCGGTGTCCAGAGGACTGCTTAGATCCCGGCATCAGTTCGGTATCAGTTCAGGCGGAGTGTGGTACTGCAGCATGGAGACGCTGCTTCCAACCCGAAAACACTAAATCTCTTAAAGTGAGAATAAATTCAAACGAGTCTGTGAAAAGTTCACGAGGGAAACTGTGAGACACAAAACAATCATATAAAATAACACAAGTATTAGAACTCATTTGGGGTTCATACGACTACTTGAACTACTTGAACTACTTGAACTCGGAAAAAAGAGGCACAGACCCCCATGGGGGTCTACGGTGTTCAAAAGGAATTTAACCTAGTTTAGCATAACTTAGCTTAGCATAACTTAGTTTTGCTTAGCTTATCTAACAGGAAGAGCATTTCTATAAATTCCGTCTATAAAAACAATGAAGACAAAGAAAAGCAAGAATCTTCTTGTTTGAGTCTGAATTTACAGATTATTTGGATTCTAAACGATTTATGAATATAAATGTTATCTTATAAATATTTATTATTATAAACATTTCTTTAGAAGAACTAATTCCGCTGTAGAAAACATTCCTGCTGTTTAGGTTTAAAAAAACAAAACAAAAACAGAGAAGTTGAAGCTGAACTTGATGATGAAATGAAAGATTAATAAATCAATAAATAATAACTGGAGAGGTTTCAGAGCAGAAGCTTTTTAATCTGCAGCTGATCCACGACTGAGTTTCTCAGCTCGAATCCCCTGAACGGCTCCAGGCCCTCTGCTGTGATTGGTTCTGTTGAGTGATCGAGGAAAAATATGAAAGTAAAAAAGTCTAACTATTATAACCGTATAATCATTTTCTTTTTATATGTAACCATTTGAGCATATATATAATGTTTGGTTTTTATTTTTATTATAGTTTGTGATTAGACAGTATAAAATCCATAGGACACTATAAGTTGCTATGATATATACTCTTTTTGAATGAGATGTGTTAAATGTTCTTTCCTTTGTTAGAAGCATGTGTTGGCAATCTAACCAGATAGGGTAGTAAAACCCCCTCTGTCCAACTCTGGTGACAGCATGACTGATGTACTCTTGTGTATAAAAGAGGGTGTAGAATGTATGTTTTTCGGGGTGCCTGGCAATTCTGTGCAGGAGGATAGAAGAGAGAAGAGGTGTTTATTCACCAGCTCTAAAAACTTAAACCCTTTCTCTTAGTTATTTGAACATTTTAAACTGTTTGATTGAATTGAATTTTTTTTGTGTGTAAGATAATCTTTAAATAAAACTCAGCCTTATTCGTAAGGTACTGAAACCAAAACAAAGATTCTGGTTCTTTAAAACAATTTAAACCCTCTTTCCCTGTCCATCCACCGTGAGATACAGAGGTGACGACTGAATCTACCAAAGAAACTTAAGGTAAGTATCTTTGGTGAAGACTTTTGCAGTGTTTGTCATAATGATGAGATGGTGTCAAAATAGGTAGAGAGAAGGTATAGACGATATACGTACTCGCTTGATAAGGGTTGAGAGGAGTTACAGCCCACCGCAGGGGACCTCGAGCGCAAGCTGTAAAACACCCTCGACAAAACCTATAACTTATTTCGAAAATAAACACAAAAACCTAACGATTTAGCACGGGGCGAGATAAAAGACCGAAGGTGTTATACCAATATCGGATGAGGATTGTTATTTCCTCCGGGATCACTAGGATAATTAACCGACGGAGTGCCACCGAGTTAGGTGCGAGGTCTTGCCTTTCCTAACCAAACCCCCCCTTCCCCTCCTCTTCCCCTGGCAAGACCACCGTTCACGCTACATGGAGCCCAACGTTGAGGACCGAGTAACATAACGAACCTCGAGTTAAACAAGGACCATAAAATACGACCTAGAAAAGTCTCGTTAAATGGTAAGGAGTAGAAGCTTACTAAACCGATCCATCTCTAAAATGAGTACCGGACACGGGGTGACACCTGACCGGTTTTAGGATTAATGGTAGGAGTAAGGGGAACTATGACGCGCTAACTGTTCTGTACTGTAGGCAACATTATACGAATCCGTAGAATTCAACATAAAACAAGGAGAAGGAAGCGGAGGACGTCCCGTTATCTGAGGAACCATTGCCGCGAGGGTTAAACATTAGCAGGGACTATAAAGAACAACCCAGAAATTTTAATGTGGAGATGAAACAAAACACAACAAAACGAAAAATAACTTAGAAAAAGAGAGAAAAAAAAAAAAGGAAAAATGATAACCGCACAACCCCGAGGAGATTCGGAAACACCCAGTGAATGGTTTTCAGAAAATGAGTCAGAGGGACCAGACACTACACCCTTCAATCTGGCTAAAATAAAACAGGCACTGGTTAGTGTATTACAACCAAACCAAAATACCCCCAGGCCACCGTTTAGGTTGGCTGAGTTAAGTGAAAATCATTTACTTCTACAAGGGGATGTAAAAAATTTAACAAAAGGAGCACCAAAAGTAGTGTTCCTCAATCCGGCTAACCGAGCCGGTTACCAGAGAATAACCTGGAAAACCTTCTGAGAGAGACAAAATACCCTTGTACACTCTAAAGGGAGATTAAGAGTTAAAGAAGCACCTAAATACTGCCGCTGTATATAGACAAAGAACAGGCGGAAAAGTATAAGCAATATGTCCTTAACCATATTAGAGTTGGTGAGAAGGAAAAGGGAGACCAATATGATTTGTTATTTAACCACTAATGGAAAAGGGGGAGATTAGATACCCCACAACAAATTCATGATTGCCCCGACCCGAGGTAGTATGCAGAGGACCCTGGTCTGGTATTTACAACCTCACCCCCACAGTCTAGCTCCAGCCATATCAGCATGAGAGACTTAAAGAGGAAGAAAAAGAGGGGGGCTTACTAGTCGGACACATAAGAAAATAAAGGAACCGCACACAAACAGCGGAAATATTAGTGATCATGCAAGCTTTAGCTTGGATAAACAAAATAAAATAAAAGAGACCAAAATTATAACAGATAGTTACTATTGTAGCAATAGCTTTAATGAAGATTTGGAGATATGGGAACTAAGAGGCTTTGAAAACTACAGAGGAAATCCTTTAGCGCATTCAGATTATTGGACAATAATCGCTGAGTTTAGGAAAAATAAAAAAAATGTTATGAGGCACATTGTTACGGACGGTGTCCTATGTTTCTGGCCTGCATACATGTATTGTGTTTTGTGCTATTGCTTTGTTGTTGTTTTGTCTCCCCCTCCTGTTGTCTCTCATACTTCACAGATGTACACACCTGGTTCCTGTCATCCAATCACCCCACCTGTTCCAGATCTCCAATCAACCAGTCCCCCTGTTAATAGTCCTCCGTTTGTTTCGGCACCAGGCCCTTTGCCTCAGCACTCTGCCTTGGGTCTCCGGCCGTTGTGTTGTGTTGTGTTGCGTTGTGAGCTGTGGCAGTGGCAGAGCTCGGTTTGAGCGCTGCCAGTTTGTGAGTGCTTGCTGCTTGCTTGCTTGCCTGTTTGTTTTATGGTTTGTCTTTAGTTATATCCCCCTCGTTTAAACTTTATGTCTGGTGAGCAGCCTACTTTCCTTTGGTTGTTGTCTTTGTCAAGTCCCTTTGTTGTGCGCACATGGTCAATGAGGACAGGTAAGATACCCTGGGGTTTACATACTGCATACACGTAGGTTTACCTGTTGTTAATGCCCTAGGTTAGAGTGAGCACCACCTCCTGTACTTTTGGGTGCAAAGCACCTGTAAATGCGGGGGAATGGGTTTTTGTTAAGTTCTTTTCTTTGGTGCCACTGACAGTCCTTGTTGTTCCCTGTGTTGCGTTTTTTTTTGTAAATAAATACTTTATTATCATCTACGGACCCCGGCGTTTTGTGTGACTGTACCCTCCCTTGTCCTAACCTGCTGTTTTTATGTTGCGTCCCACTCCGAGCCACCACAGGGCGTAACATAAATTGGGGGCTCGTCCGGGATCCTTGATCCTTTTAAGCAACAGGTTTGGTGAGTGTTGGTGTGCAGGGCACACGTCAAGTAGGCTGATAGTATAGATTAGGTTTGTTGAGGTTCGGCTTAAGGCTGTTTAAAGACAGTATGAGCACGTTTGATATTGCTGGTTTTCTTAGTGATCCTTCTGTGGAACAGATTGATCACTGTAAAAAAAAGGATTTGTATGCCATTGCGGCACATTTTGACTTTGCGGTCTCAGCAAATCTGCTAAAAGCAGAACTGAAAGAAGCGGTTGTACGTCTGTTGGTACATAATAAAGTGCTTGGTACAGCCAGCAGTGCGACGGCTGATGAGCCTACTAGTCCACTCCAATTGTTGTCGTCTAGTACAGAGGATCGCAGGGAGGGGGAGGTAGTTGAGGATGAGCTGGTTGAGAATGAGTCAGTTCCTTCTAATGGGGAGCTGAATCCTCCTCGTACTGTGCCCAAATTTTCTCCCTTTTCGTTACCTAGGGTAAGCGATGATGCCCGCCATAAGCTACGCTTAGCGCATTTGCAACTTGAGGCTCAGGAAAAAGAGAGAGATGCCGCATATAGTCACAAGTTAGCTATTCGAAAGATGGAGCTAGAAATGGAGGCGAACGTCTCTAACCGCAGAATAGAGTTAGAGATAGCAGCAGAAAAGGAGGTGAAGCTAAAGCGCCTAGAACTGGAAGCTGCTGCTGTGCATTCAGCTAAGTCTCTTGGTCCTACTGGGTCCATACAATCAGATCCCTCCGCGTCTACCAGAGGTTTTGAGGTGAGCAGAAATGTAGCGTTGGTACCTCAATTTCGTGAGGCTGAAGTAGATTCTTATTTTACTGCTTTTGAGCGAGTTGCTACCTCACTGAAATGGCCAAAAGAGGTCTGGTCGATACTGCTTCAGTGTAAACTGACAGGAAAAGCGCAGGAGATTTTAGCTGCATTGTCTCTAGAAGATAGTTTATGTTATGAGACTATTAAGACAGCTGTGCTTCGGGCCTACGAACTAGTGCCTGAGGCATATAGACAAAAGTTCCGGACTTGTAAAAAATTGTCAAGCAAAACGTTCGTTGAGTTCGCCCGCGAGAAGGAGACTTTGTTTAATCGATGGTGCAAGGCAAGCGACGTGTCTAATTTTGACACGCTGTCACAGTTAGTTCTCATTGAAGAATTCAAGAATAGTCTGCCTGACCGACTGGTGACGTATCTCAATGAGCAAAAGGTAGGGACGTTAGCGCAGGCTGCTGTGCTTGCTGATGAGTTTGTGTTATCGCACAAGCAACCTTTTGGGATGCCCCGATACGAGAGTAGGTCGTTTACTCCTTCTGCCTCGGCTAGAATGCCGTCCAGTCCGCCACGTCCATTGTCACTCCGCTCCACGGAGGAACGGGAGTGTTTCTATTGTCACCGAACAGGTCACTTAAAGAGTGACTGTTTTATGTTAAAACGGAAGCTGTCACAGCCAAGCCAACGACCAAAAGAGGTTGGGTTCGTGCGAACGTTGGTGGGTCCAGTGTCACTAGCCCCGGAGATGGAGGGTGGTACTCTGGACCCCTGTTATAAGCCATTTATGTTGGACGGGCTGGTTTCCCTCAGCGCAGATACGTTGAACCAGCGGCCAGTGCGCATACTTAGGGATACTGGCGCCTCTCAGTCTTTTATATTGTCAGGCGTGTTGCCTTTTTGTGATGACACTGTCAGTGACTCTAGTGTGATTGTGCAAGGCGTTGAGATGGGGTTTGTGTCTGTGCCTCTCCGTGAGGTACATTTGTCCTGCGGCCTGGCAAATGGAGTGTTTAAAGTGGGCGTGCGCCCATCTTTGCCCATTAGAGGAATCACATTTCTGTTAGGGAATGACATCGCTGGTGGGAAAGTTATGCCAGTTTTAGAAGTTCTTGGACGACCTGAGATTTTGCAGCCTGATGTGTTGGCTCAGGACTTCCCTGAAGTGTTCCCAGTGTGTGTGGTCACCCGTGCTCAAGCACGTAGTTTGGGTGAAACAGTTGATTTGTCGGATACTCTGTTCGCGACTGAGTTGTCTGGGCAGACTGTTTCCCCACCTGTGGTTACTCAGTCTACTGTTGCGCCGAGTGTCCCGCTTAAAGTTCAGTGTGGTACTTCCACCTTAGAGACAGCTAGGTTGCCTATGGTTCGAAGTAATCTTATTGCTGCTCAGAAGGAGGACGCTACTTTAGCCAAATGTTTTGCTGCAGCTCTTGCTCCAGAGAGCGCTCGGAATAAAGAAATGGAGTATTTCGTGGAGAATGATCTCCTTATGCGGAGATGGAAATCTCGCGCTGATTTGGATAACGATTGGAGTAATGTCTTTCAAATTGTTGTGCCTACACCGTACCGACAGTCTGTTTTGTCTCTGGCTCATGAGCATCTCTGGTCTGGTCATCTAGGTATTACAAAGACCTATGACAGAGTGTTGCAGCAGTTCTTCTGGCCAGGATTGAAGCGAGATGTGTCTTTGTTTTGCCGTACATGCCATGTATGTCAGGTCACAGGGAAGCCTAATCAGGTTATTAAGCCTGCGCCTCTTCACCCGGTTCCGGCTATTGGGGAGCCGTTTGAGCATGTTTTAGTGGATTGTGTTGGCCCTCTGCCAAAAACGAAGTCTGGTAACCAGTTCCTGTTAACAATCATGTGTGTAGCTACCCGGTACCCTGAAGCGATCCCTCTTAGGAGTATAACAGCGCAGTCAGTAGTTAGGGCCCTGATCAAGTTCTTTTCTACTTTCGGCCTCCCTAAGATCGTGCAAACCGACCAAGGTACCAACTTTCTTTCGGGTATTTTCGAGCAGGTGTTAACGTCACTGTCGATAACACACAGAGTCTCTAGTGCTTATCACCCAGAGTCGCAAGGGGCACTCGAACGATGGCATCAGACGTTTAAGTCTGTGTTGCGCAAGTATATCATGGAGAGCGGTAAGGAATGGGACGAAGGAGTCCCTTTAGCTTTATTTGCCGTTAGAGAAATAGTGCAAGAGTCACTAGGTTTTAGTCCAGCAGAGCTGGTATTTGGTCACACAGTTAGAGGCCCTTTAAGAGTGTTAAAGGACCAGCTAACGGGCGAGAGTTCGCCCACCCAGCGAAACGTGCTGACCTACGTGAGTCGCTTCCGAGAACGACTGCACAATGCTTGCCGTATTGCTAAGGAGAGTCTCTCTGTTGTACAACAGGGTATGAAGCGGCGGTTCGATAAGAAAGCACTTCCACGTTCTCTTCAAACAGGGGACTTGGTGTTAGTGTTGCTGCCCATTCCAGGTACTTCCATGAGTGCTCGATTTTCAGGTCCTTACACTGTTGACAGGAGGTTGAGTGAAACTGACTATGTTGTCAGGACCCCTGATAGAAGGCGAAAAACCAGAGTATGTCATATAAACATGTTGAAAAATTATTACACCAGAGGCGACGTCCAGCCTGAAACACGCGGTGCGCCTCTTGTGGCGACTGTTGCGGCTGCGGTGTCAGTAGCTGTGAGTCCTACTGCAGTGAGTGATGAGGATGGCTTGAGTTTGCGCAATGCCCAGCAACAGTCCCCTCGGTTGTCAAACTCAGAAATGTTGTTGAAACTTCCATCCTTAATGCGTCATTTAAGCAGGGAGCAGGAAGCAGACCTACTCGGCCTTATCTCCGAGTTCCACTGTCTGTTGGGAGATGTGCCTACCCGCACTACGGTGCTACAGCACGACATCGATGTGGGTGAGTCCCGACCTATTAAACAGCACCCATACAGAGTAAATGCGTACAAAAGATCTCTAATGAAAAAAGAGGTTGATTACTTGCTGGAAAATAATTTAGCACAGCCCAGTTCCAGTCCATGGAGTTCTCCGTGCTTATTGGTTCCAAAGCCTGACACTACTAACAGATTCTGCACAGATTTTCGAAAGGTAAACAGTGTCACGGTGCCTGACTCATTTCCTATGCCCCGCGTAGATGATTGCGTGGATACCATAGGATCAGCTCGCTATGTCACAAAGCTGGATCTGTTGAAAGGTTATTGGCAGGTTCCCCTTTCGCCCAGGGCTTCTGCTATCAGTGCTTTTGTGACTCCTGATAATTTTTTACAGTATTCCGTGATGGCTTTCGGGATGAGAAACGCTCCGGCCACTTTCCAGAGGTTGGTGAATATTGTGTTTAGTGGTGTGCCTAACTGTACTGCATATTTGGATGATGTGGTAGTACACTCGTCAGAGTGGCCTGCTCATGTGGACTCGTTAAGAACAGTGTTTCAGCGACTGGCGGATGCGTCTCTGACACTGAACCTCGCGAAATGTGAGTTTGGGAAGGCAACTGTGACCTACTTGGGTAAACAGGTGGGCGGAGGCCAAGTGCGTCCCTTGGAGGCCAAGATCGCAGCTATCCAGTCTTTCCCAGTACCCACCACTCGGCGGGAGTTACGCCGATTCCTCGGAATGGCTGGTTACTACAGAGGGTTCTGTAGGAATTTCTCTTCCGTTGCAGCCCCAATGACTGACTTGATCAGTCCATTGGTGAAGTTTGTCTGGTCAGATAGGTGTCAAATCGCCTTTGAATGCTGTAAAGCACTATTGTGTAATGCCCCAGTACTAAGCGCTCCTGATTTTGATAAACCGTTTTCCATTGAAGTCGATGCGAGCGGTATTGGTGCTGGTGCAGTTCTGACTCAGATGGATTCTGAGGGTTTGGTCCACCCTGTAGGATTCTTTTCAAAAAAGTTCAATAGTAGCCAGATGCGCTACTCGACCATAGAACAGGAGACGTTGGCTTTACTTCTCGCGCTCCAATTTTTTGAAGTTTATGTTGGGTCTAGTGCGGACCCTGTGGTGATTTACACAGACCACAATCCGCTGGTGTTCCTGCATCGGATGCATAATCACAACCAGCGACTAATGCGTTGGTCGTTGATTATCACGGGTTACAACTTGGTGATCCGCCACAAAAAGGGCACAGAAAATGTGTTTGCGGACGCTCTGTCTCGGATGTAGCCACTGTAGGTCAGCGGTTACTGGGGGCAAATTTTGGAGTTTTTTGGTTTTAAGGGATGGTTTGAGGTATCGTCAGCCATGGGCTGACTCTTTATGGGGGGGAGTGTTACGGACGGTGTCCTATGTTTCTGGCCTGCATACATGTATTGTGTTTTGTGCTATTGCTTTGTTGTTGTTTTGTCTCCCCCTCCTGTTGTCTCTCATACTTCACAGATGTACACACCTGGTTCCTGTCATCCAATCACCCCACCTGTTCCAGATCTCCAATCAACCAGTCCCCCTGTTAATAGTCCTCCGTTTGTTTCGGCACCAGGCCCTTTGCCTCAGCACTCTGCCTTGGGTCTCCGGCCGTTGTGTTGCGTTGTGAGCTGTGGCAGTGGCAGAGCTCGGTTTGAGCGCTGCCAGTTTGTGAGCGCTTGCTGCTTGCTTGCTTGCCTGTTTGTTTTATGGTTTGTCTTTAGTTATATCCCCCTCGTTTAAACTTTATGTCTGGTGAGCAGCCTACTTTCCTTTGGTTGTTGTCTTTGTCAAGTCCCTTTGTTGTGCGCACATGGTCAATGAGGACAGGTAAGATACCCTGGGGTTTACATACTGCATACACGTAGGTTTACCTGTTGTTAATGCCCTAGGTTAGAGTGAGCACCACCTCCTGTACTTTTGGGTGCAAAGCACCTGTAAATGCGGGGGAATGGGTTTTTGTTAAGTTCTTTTCTTTGGTGCCACTGACAGTCCTTGTTGTTCCCTGTGTTGCGTTTTTTTTTGTAAATAAATACTTTATTATCATCTACGGACCCCGGCGTTTTGTGTGACTGTACCCTCCCTTGTCCTAACCTGCTGTTTTTATGTTGCGTCCCACTCCGAGCCACCACAGGGCGTAACACACATACATAGCCATACTAAGGACAAAACAGACGATGCACTCTCCAACGAAGAGGTAGACAGGATGGCACAAAATCGAGATGATTATCCCCATTCTGTAGGCACAAACATGGAAGTAACTGTGCAAAGCGCTTTGTATAAAGCAATCTGCATTTTCCCTAAAGAATGGGAACAAAATGAACAGATTGTTATACCTAAAAGCGAAGCACAAAGAGTTTTGTTGAATCTCCACCAATCTTTGGGTCACATCGGTTTAGAGAGAATGAGACAGTTCCTCAAAGATCGAAAAATAACCTTTCATAAATTAAAACAGATTTTTAATATTATGAAAAGACGATGCGAAGAATGCGCGTTAAAAGGCGGGATGCCACGCGTAAAATGTGACATGAGACATATTAAAACTCATAAAACTAGAGAACACTATTCAGCTGACGTGGCGGGACCTTTAATCCCATCAACCCTGGGTAACAAATATTTTGTAGTTATCACGGAAAATGGGGGTGGAGATACGAAAGTGTATCCTGTTCGTACCGCAAGAACCATTTGCAAAAGATTGGATTAGAGCAAATTCCAAGAAAGATTTGGACGTTCCAGTTCAGCAACTAAACCTGAACGAACATTTATCTTTGCCTAAAGTAGTTGCTTATATCCCTGATAGATCTAACCATGAACCCCCCTGCTTAAGACAGGGGACCAGGTGTGGGTAGACAGAGGGAATAAACAAACCAGGACAACCAATACAAATAACTTGCAAAGGCACAGACAAAGTGATTCTCAAAAGGGGTAATATTGATGATCTAAAACGACTCGGCCCAGTTCACCCGTTTCAACTTCGGAATAGATAATGGCAGAGGGTTCAGATTATTCAGTTTACCATCCACTCAGACGCACTGCATTTGTTTTGTCTCACGGAGGACAGGGGGGATTCAAATAGGGAAGATGTCAAACCCTGACGATCCCACTCAATATCTCACATGGAGTGAGTATATACCAGGACAATGTATAAATTGTGAAACTACAAAGGCAACACTAATATGGCAGGGGGTCAGATCTGGGAGGAATAGTTTGCCTAAGAAAACCCCCGCTCACGGAGCCAGAGAAGGCCCAGGGGACTGCAGAGTTACCATGTGTGATGTCTGCTTTGCAGAAGTAGGCATTATGGCTAATTTAGTCAGAAAGGATCATACCTACCCTCCAGGAAAATGCTGCAGGGGAGGTTACATAGGACTCACCACATGTGACAGACAGATGTATACCTGTCTCAAATCAGATGTCCTGACCAGGACAACTTCAATCCTTACCATGATGGAATTAACTGAGATAATTCGCCATCAATGCACAAGGAAGGCAGAATAATCCTAACTGCAGTGAAGCAAGATAAAGGGATAATGAAACCCTACAAAAATACCCAGTTGGGGGATTTTATTGCTGACACCTGGCAGACGTGGAGACATGTAGATAAGCCTTTTAGGTACTATGCATGCCCCATTACCTCACATGACTGGGCAACGGACCTTTCATGTGCAGGGGACAAACCAGTGACTTCCCGACAGTATGAGAGGAAGTTAGAAATGAAATGGCAAGAGGAGAAAAAGATATTACAAGTCATTATAAACATGACTTTGACAGAGGCCGGCACATGCTGTGCAGCTAGCCTTCTGATACTCCAGCTGCAGCCAGGTCAAGAATAAAATCAAAATAAATAACTTAGGGTGCTCTTGTGTCTTCTCTAGGATCAGTGAGGAGGATGGGGGTAATAAAACCTATAGAGGATCTGGAGAGCCCACAGACCCCATCAAAAGATCCAGACCGACCGGAGTACACATTAAATAAGGAAGGAACAAAATGGAAATGCAAACTAATCAAAACCTTAATAAAACTATTGTTGCTTGTAAGTATAGTAGTCATCGCCTCGGTCTTCTGGGCCTCTTTGGGTCAGAGGACTATGTGGAAATATACCACCCAAACTACCGTGTATAGACAAACACAGATTATAACATGGGAGAAGGTCAACGTAGATATACCGACTACTGGATGCTTACAAACCTTAAACACTTCGGCTGCATGCCATACAAATAGGACGTTATGGAGGAGGAACTTCCTTTTAATGGTTCTACATCTGTTAGATATTTCTAAGTTAAATGTCACTAAACCAGACTGCACAAGCTCGAGCTGGATCGGCTTCAAAGCCCAGTGTAAGTTATTGGAGGATCCCCCTCAGTTGGCCTCTTCTAATTGGCAATGGCAATCCTTAATACGACTATGGGTCCGCAGTGACACCATGGAGAATACTAAATCATGCATTACTCACACCTTTGGCTATGGAAAAGGAAAATTAGACCTGATATTAAAATGCACAGATTCGGATGATGCAGAACCGATTCTTTCATGCTCTGATATACACGTAGAAGGACAGACAGTGACAGGTTTATCCTTAAATCAGAAACAACATAGAACAGTTTTCAGTAATTGCTCTTGTATTAACAACAATAAATCAACACACTGGGAGTGCCAGAGAGAATCTTGGTTTCCAGGACAAGAAGAGATTAAGCCATGGCCGCAAAAAGCCACAAATCAGTCGTTTACAACTTTCGCTTTTCCCCCAAGCTATGTCCATGAAACCTTAGATCTGCTCCAACACATCAAACCCGACCTCTCGACACCCTTGCAACAGATAAGGATCCCTAAGAGAGAGCGTCGACCCCTAAGCACTGAGATACAGGAACAAGCATGTAAATATTGTGCATTAAAACCAGAATCTCTCCAATCAGAGGGATTTAACTGGACTTTATTTGTTACATACTCAGACACACCTTTATGGATAGCTCAAGGTCAAACTTTGCACGTACATACGCAGGATAATGCCCACTTTGAACATTTCATGTGGGTTCCTGATTACAAGAATACCAATGTAATCACATGGCATCGTAGACAGCTTCCAATATGGGAGAGAAAATTAGCGTTCTGCCTGAAAGATAGTAAAGGAGAAGGAACAAACATGTGGCCAATGTGGAGAGTTCAGGGGACACAGAAGGGGAGACATGAATGTGAAGGTGATAGACAATGTGGACTCTGGGAGAGCAGGAAATGATAATGTATTACACTGACGCTAACGACCGCCCACGTACTAATGGCCCAGGGGGAAGCATTGAATGGTTAAAAAATCTAACTACCTGTATAGAACAGAATCAAAACCCATTAGGAACTCCTTTTGAGCAAAAAATGGAGAAATATTGGAGCAATCAAGTATTGGGACTTATTGGAGAATGGAATGCAACCAGAGAAGGAAGCATAGCTTTGCCTTACATCAGTGTTAGAGACAATAATGAACAACTAATATATCGCCTACTAGTTTCAGAAACAACCTGGTGGCCCCACTCATTGTGGCAAAACCCAGGGAAAATACCAGGATTAAAATATGGATATTACAAAGAAGTTGATAGTCACAGTCAACCAGGTGATTTCTGGTACTCCTATAACTACCTTACCAATTATAGAAAACAGAACATAGATTCTTCTGACTGGGTAAGGGACATACTTTTGAAAAGAACCCTGAATAGAACCCATATTAAAGAGAATAGAGTGTCCTTTGATCCCCAGCTAGCGTATCCCCGTTACAGGAACGGAACAATATGTGTAAACTGTGTCAGCTCCTACTTAAAATGTATCACTGGAATAGATGCTACCAGATGCACAAAAAGGAAAATAAAATTGGAAACAAGTGCTAAAAACATAGTAAGAGATTCAACTAATTGGCCCAGTCTCGTTCCATGGGATTTTGAATGGAAAAGGGGTTATCAATTATGGGCTGAAGTATGTGGAGAATCGGAATTGCAATGGATACAACCAAAAACAAATTTACCACACAAAGAAGTTATCTTTAGAGGGGATACAATAGTTCTAAATAAAAGATGGGAATTTAAGATGGGTTTTGGAACTTGTATCCCTAATCGCATAGGGAGAAATACAAATGAAATAAACAATTGGAAAGTGATCCAGGGCGTATTTTATGCAGCAGGAAAAGGCCTGAGAATCATAGGTTCCTCCATAATAGGAACAGCACAGGATGCAGTTAATGGAGCACTGAGTATAGGCATTGGTTTAGTATTGACTGTTCTCAAGAATGCAGCTATCGGCTTAGGATGTATTATAGGGGTTGTTTTGCTCACAAAACTATTAATATACATTTTAAAGAAAGGTTTTTGGAGGATACAAGAGGGGAGATACAGCAAGGATCCCCTCCAATAAGATGACACCTCGGACCATAAAACAGTGACCCCACCTACTTAGACTGAAGAGGGTGGGCCTTTTAATCTTTTAATATGTATATGAATCAATGAGAAAGTGGGACAAATCACACCAACACCCTGTGCCAAGTTAACAAGATGGAAGGACTTCAAGTAGAAAAATATTTGCACCATTTACAGATGGAATTGATTGATCTTCAGAGCGCTGTGACAACGCCATCCAGCACGACCTCTTGAGGAGGACCAAAGGCCAAGAAGAAGGACACAAAGCATTCTAAACCTGTTATTGCAGGCTGCATGCGCCTTATCAGCACTAGATCTAGGAAGGCCTGCAATAAGACCGAGAGGGAAGGTCTTGAGTTGAGTTTAGGGCCCTATCAAACCCAAGTTGAATCTCCGACAGATTGGGAAGAATTAAAAGATGTGCTCAATTTAGTACCTACACCTGATTATGAATGCGAGAGAGTCTAGTTTAGGTTCACAGATAACCTCCTATTCTGAGGCAGTTAATTTCCCAGAATCGGCACCTGGACCTGAACCCACTGGAACCTGGACTAGGGGCAGTGAACCCACTGAAACCTGGACCAGAGGCTGAGCCGATGGATCAGGCCCCAGAGAAACCAGCACCAACCGGGACGACACCCATCGCGCCGGGACAGCATCAACAGGTCAAGGACGCAGGACCCGCTTCTCAACTCAAAGCCCTGATGGACCGCAGGCAATCTGGAGTGCGTGATAACAGAGACAATTGAAAAATGTGACTTTAAGGGTCCAAAGACTTTGTTACTTTCATGAGGAGGATGTTGAGTGATCGAGGAAAAATATGAAAGTAAAAAAGTCTAACTATTATAACCGTATAATCATTTTCTTTTTATATGTAACCATTTGAGCATATATATAATGTTTGGTTTTTATTTTTATTATAGTTTGTGATTAGACAGTATAAAATCCATAGGACACTATAAGTTGCTATGTTATATACTCTTTTTGAATGAGATGTGTTAAATGTTCTTTCCTTTGTTAGAAGCATGCGTTGGCAATCTAACCAGATAGGGTAGTAAAACCCCCTCTGTCCAACTCTGGTGACAGCATGACTGATGTACTCTTGTGTATAAAAGAGGGTGTAGAATGCATGTTTTTCGGGGTGCCTGGCAATTCTGTGCAGGAGGATAGAAGAGAGAAGAGGTGTTTATTCACCAGCTCTAAAAACTTAAACCCTTTCTCTTAGTTATTTGAACATTTTAAACTGTTTGATTGAATTGAATTTTTTTTGTGTGTAAGATAATCTTTAAATAAAACTCAGCCTTATTCGTAAGGTACTGAAACCAAAACAAAGATTCTGGTTCTTTAAAACAATTTAAACCCTCTTTCCCTGTCCATCCACCGTGAGATACAGAGGTGACGACTGAATCTACCAAAGAAACTTAAGGTAAGTATCTTTGGTGAAGACTTTTGCAGTGTTTGTCATAATGATGAGATGGTGTCAATAGGTAGAGAGAAGGTATAGACGATATACGTACTCGCTTGATAAGGGTTGAGAGGAGTTACAGCCCACCGCAGGGGACCTCGAGCGCAAGCTGTAAAACACCCTCGACAAAACCTATAACTTATTTCGAAAATAAACACAAAAACCTAACGATTTAGCACGGGGCGAGATAAAAGACCGAAGGTGTTATACCAATATCGGATGAGGATTGTTATTTCCTCCGGGATCACTAGGATAATTAACCGACGGAGTGCCACCGAGTTAGGTGCGAGGTCTTGCCTTTACTAACCAAACCCCCCCTTCCCCTCCTCTTCCCTTGGCAAGACCACCGTTCACGCTACAGTTCATTAATCCATAAACTTCATAATCTCACATCTGGAGGTTTGAGATAATAAATATAATTGTAGTTACAAACAGACATTAACAGACATCTAGCTCGTGGATGCTAACCCCCCAGAACACGAGTTGTTTTGTTTGTTGTCTTTCTCTGGTAACCTCACAGTTCCGCTATTCTAATCTATTTTGAAAGCTTTATTTTGAAGGTCGTCACCGGAAGTAGTAGTATGCCATTAAATCTGCCTGGACGCACATCGTGTTGATACTCATGAGTGTTCCGCGCCCTCTAGCGGCCGGTGAGTGTACCTGCAGCTGATGTTTGTAGCTTCCGGTGGTCATAAAGTAAAACTACATCTCTCTCTTTAATAAAAGTTTATTTTTATATAATTTCTCCTGAATATTATGTGGTTGTTTGTAGCGGAATTAGCTAGAGCTAACGCTAAAGTCAAGAGCATAGAAATGTGATTTAATGCCAACGAGTGTATACACTGCCCTCTAGCAGTCACAGGGAGGAACTGCAACGCAACATTTATTAAGTTATCGTCATTGCAGACGGGACAGGCGCACTATCACTTCCGGTACGGACTTTCAAAATACAGTGACCAACACAAATTATCACGTTAATGGGTTTGTTAAATGCTGTCAAGTGATTTATTTACACATGTCAGTGAGCACAATTAGAACATAATTACTGAGACGTGAGCTTTTGTCATTGTGTATCTACAAGATAAAACTTATATATATAATATATATATTTTACAAATGTTTTGTTGTAAGACAAACCGATTAAAAAGAGAATATAGTTTGATATACCTCTAAATAATATTATTAATTAGTACACATATATGTTTGATTCTCAAATGACAACCAACGACAGTTACCTTGATCGTTTAATATTAATTCATTAGTTTGTCTATGATCGCTTCCGTTAAATCTTTATTTTGAAGGTCCAACCCGGAAGTGTGCTGTTTTGTTGCGTTGACGCTAGTTTTACTAATACTGCCGTTCCCCTCTGTGGCCACTGGAGGGCGCCAAACACTCGTGATTCTAAACCAGTTGTTGTTCTTTTTGTCCCTTCCCGGACCCCGTTCTTCCTGGTGTGGGTGTGGCCGCCAGAACAGATGACTACACGAATAATGGAGGAGAAGCTACAGCAGACTTCCTCCTACAAGTTGTAAACAAACAAACAAACAACACAAACAGCGAGAGCGCGGGTCCCGGTTGCGAGTCGCAGCTGGAATGCTGCGTCAGAATGGGGAATCTTTTTGGGAAAAAGAAACACAGCCGCGTGACGGAACAAGACAAAGCGGTGCTGGTGAGTGTCCGCGAGCTAACGGCGGCTAACGGCTAACGTTCTGTTCTGACGTCACGCCAAACCGCTGTAAAGAAATGCGCTATTTTAACAACATCGCGCGTGAGTGTTCCGTCACCTCCAGTTTACGAAACACAACTTTATCTCAGTTAACTCTTCAAGTTCCTCTTCGGTTCGGCGAGGATGTTAAACAACATATCCTCTGGGTTCATGGATTCATCTCTGGATTCATGGATTCATCTCTGGGTTCATGGATTCATCTCTGGATTCATGGATTCATCTCTGGATTCATGGATTCATCTCTGGATTCATGGATTCCTCTCTGGATTCTCCAGATGTAAACTTCTTTTAGCGAAGTGGTGCTCAGATTCTTTACTGCCGAATTTATCTAAGAGCGTTTAACGTGAGTCTGACTTCACTGTTTAACTTTAATAACGTTAATAACGTTAATAACGTTAACAGTTTAACTTTAATAACGTTACCTGTTTAACTTTAATAACGTTAATAACGTTAACAGTTTAACTTTAATAACTTTAACTGTTTAACTTTAATAACTTTAACTGTACTAACGTTAACAGTTTAACGTTAATAACGTTCAGTGTTTAACTTTAATAACTTTAACTGTTTAACTTTAATAACTTTAACTGTAATAACAGTTTAACTTTAATAACTTTAACTGTAATAACGTTAACAGTTTAACTTTAATAACTTTAACTGTAATAACTTTAATAACGTTCAGTGTTTAACTTTAATAACATTAACTGTTTAACTTTAATAACGGTACATGTTTAACTTTAATAACTGTAATAACTTTAATAACATTAACTGTTTAACTTTAATAACATTAACTGTTTAACTTTAATAACGGTACCTGTTTAACTTTAATAACTGTAACTGTTTAACTGTAATAACTTTAATAACGTTAACTGTTTAACGTTAATACCTGTTGTACGTTAATACCTGTTGTACGTTAATACCTGTTGTACGTTAATACCTGTACCTGTTTAACTTTAATAACGTTAATACCTGTCGTATGTTAATACCTGTCGTATGTTAATACCTGTTGTACGTTAATACCTGTTGTATGTTAATACCTGTTGTACGTTAATACCTGTTGTATGTTAATACCTGTTGTACGTTAATACCTGTCGTATGTTTATACCTGTTGTACGTTAATACCTGTTGTACGTTAATACCTGTTGTACGTTAATACCTGTACCTGTTTAACTTTAATAACGTTAATACCTGTCGTATGTTAATACCTGTCGTATGTTAATACCTGTTGTACGTTAATACCTGTTGTATGTTAATACCTGTTGTACGTTAATACCTGTTGTATGTTAATACCTGTTGTACGTTAATACCTGTCGTATGTTTATACCTGTTGTACGTTAATACCTGTTGTACGTTAATACCTGTTGTACGTTAATACCTGTACCTGTTTAACTTTAATAACGTTAATACCTGTCGTATGTTAATACCTGTCGTATGTTAATACCTGTTGTACGTTAATACCTGTTGTATGTTAATACCTGTTGTACGTTAATACCTGTTGTATGTTAATACCTGTTGTCCGTTAATACCTGTCGTATGTTTATACCTGTTGTCCGTTAATACCTGTTGTATGTTAATACCTGTTGTATGTTAATACCTGTTGTACGTTAATACCTGTACCTGTTTAACTTTAATAACGTTAATACCTGTCGTATGTTAATACCTGTCGTATGTTAATACCTGTTGTACGTTAATACCTGTTGTATGTTAATACCTGTTGTACGTTAATACCTGTTGTATGTTAATACCTGTTGTCCGTTAATACCTGTCGTATGTTTATACCTGTTGTCCGTTAATACCTGTTGTATGTTAATACCTGTTGTACGTTAATACCTGTTGTACGTTAATACCTGTTGTACGTTAATACCTGTTGTCCGTTAATACCTGTACCTGTTTAACTTTAATAACGTTAATACCTGTTGTCCGTTAATACCTGTTGTATGTTAATACCTGTTGTATGTTAATACCTGTTGTACGTTAATACCTGTTGTACGTTAATACCTGTTGTACGTTAATACCTGTTGTCCGTTAATACCTGTACCTGTTTAACTTTAATAACGTTAATACCTGTTGTATGTTAATACCTGTTGTATGTTAATACCTGTTGTACGTTAATACCTGTTGTATGTTAATACCTGTTGTCCGTTAATACCTGTTGTATGTTAATACCTGTTGTACGTTAATACCTGTACCTGTTTAACTTTAATAACGTTAATACCTGTCGTATGTTAATACCTGTTGTACGTTAATACCTGTTGTATGTTAATACCTGTTGTACGTTAATACCTGTTGTACGTTAATACCTGTCGTATGTTTATACCTGTTAATACCTGTTGTATGTTAATACCTGTTGTATGTTAATACCTGTTGTACGTTAATACCTGTCGTATGTTTATACCTGTTGTACGTTAATACCTGTTGTATGTTAATACCTGTTGTACGTTAATACCTGTCGTATGTTTATACCTGTTGTACGTTAATACCTGTTGTATGTTAATACCTGTTGTACGTTAATACCTGTTGTATGTTAATACCTGTTGTCCGTTAATACCTGTTGTATGTTAATACCTGTTGTCCGTTAATACCTGTACCTGTTTAACTTTAATAACGTTAATACCTGTTGTACGTTAATACCTGTTGTACGTTAATACCTGTACCTGTTTAACTTTAATAACGTTAATACCTGTTGTATGTTAATACCTGTTGTACGTTAATACCTGTTGTATGTTAATACCTGTTAATACCTGTTGTCCGTTAATACCTGTTGTATGTTAATACCTGTTGTCCGTTAATACCTGTTGTATGTTAATACCTGTTGTATGTTAATACCTGTTGTCCGTTAATACCTGTACCTGTTTAACTTTAATAACGTTAATACCTGTTGTACGTTAATACCTGTTGTACGTTAATACCTGTACCTGTTTAACTTTAATAACGTTAATACCTGTTGTACGTTAATACCTGTTGTACGTTAATACCTGTACCTGTTTAACTTTAATAACGTTAATACCTGTTGTATGTTAATACCTGTTGTATGTTAATACCTGTTGTATGTTAATACCTGTTGTCCGTTAATACCTGTACCTGTTTAACTTTAATAACGTTAATACCTGTTGTACGTTAATACCTGTTGTCCGTTAATACCTGTACCTGTTTAACTTTAATAACGTTAATACCTGTTGTATGTTAATACCTGTTGTACGTTAATACCTGTTGTATGTTAATACCTGTTGTCCGTTAATACCTGTTGTATGTTAATACCTGTTGTATGTTAATACCTGTTGTATGTTAATACCTGTTGTCCGTTAATACCTGTACCTGTTTAACTTTAATAACGTTAATACCTGTTGTACGTTAATACCTGTTGTACGTTAATACCTGTTGTATGTTAATACCTGTTGTACGTTAATACCTGTTGTATGTTAATACCTGTTGTCCGTTAATACCTGTTGTATGTTAATACCTGTTAATACCTGTTGTCCGTTAATACCTGTTGTATGTTAATACCTGTTAATACCTGTCGTATGTTAATACCTGTTGTATGTTAATACCTGTTAATACCTGTCGTATGTTAATACCTGTTGTATGTTAATACCTGTTAATACCTGTCGTATGTTAATACCTGTT
>JBAMJR010000149.1:42500-67500 GCA_038501785.1 Myoxocephalus aenaeus | reverse complement strand
GCCCTGCGCCCGACCGTCTGCTCCTCTAGTGTTCACTAAGTCACTCCTCACACACGCGTCTGCTTCCTCATCCTAGTTCATCAAACGGCTCCTCGGCTCCTCCTGCACTCGCGTGGTTTCACCTCGTCGCGTTCTGGTTTTTACTGGACGGGTTTTTTTTTTTTTTATTGGGACTTCTTTCCACCAAAGAACTACGAAGATCTGAAAACTGTTTTCTTTTGGCTTCACCGCACACACCTGCTCTGTAAGTCACATGACCTGTTGAGAACAAAGATTTATATTTCATCTCTCAGTCTAGTTTGAGAACTTTCCCCTTTTTTAATAATAAAGAAAACTTGAAGAATAACCTTTTTAACGAATAAGAAAACACTGACATTATTTTAAATTGAATAAAATGACGACTTTAAACAGGCTGAGATCATCAAGCCAGTGGAACGTGTCGCTACTTCCTCATGTCCCCCGTATGTCTGCTGTGCAAAGCATTGTGGGTCAGAATGTGCCGGAACACATTCCTGGTGTTTTTGCCAAAACTGCATGTGACCTCCCGTGTGTGTGTGTGCGTGTTTTTGAAGGTGCAACGTATTTCTGCCTCCAGCCAATCGGAGCAGACGGGTGTTTTTTTTGTCTTTTTAAAGAGACAGGCGCCAAAATGGAGCGTTTGAGTGAATGCAGACGGTATGAGAACAATAATGTGTATTAAAGCATGTAACGGTGTTCTAGATGTGTCCTTTAACCCGAGTGATGAAACGTAGTGCGCTGGCCCTTTAAATCATAACCCACCGAGTGTTGTCATATCGAGGGGCCTGTCATTTATGTCACTGTTCGTCTGTGTCGCGTCGCCGCAAGAACAAAGATGGCCGACATCCATGAAGCTTTCTTTAAGGATCCGTCTCACTAATCTGTAAATCAGTTAATCTCCATCAACCTCTCTCTCTCTCTGTACATCCTTTTCACAATAAAAGTGTTTCTTTTTCATCGCCATCCTCTCGTTGCCGCCCTGCAGGTCTCGGTTCTCGTGTTCCTTCAGTCCGACACAAGGTGGAGACAAAGGTTCTCCTGCAGCTCGTTTTATTATCTATACAGAAGTGATGTAAAGAGCCGGTTACTTAACATAATCACACGTGGGCCATCTGAACATGTCTGCCTTTATTTCCCGGTAAAGACGTTGGAAGAAGGTTAGAAGCTCAACTCTGTCCACTAGACCTGAACGCTATCACAACCTTCAGGCGTTTCCATGGCGCTAAGCTCCGTTGTTCAGGCCGTGTGTGTCTGTGAGGCTGAATTGGTTTCTTCGTGAGGTCCCTGAACCCCTCACGCCCATGGGACTGGTCCTGAATGCAGCGGCGTGGGAGTGGAGCCGCGCAGACGGCGGCGTGAATCACGGCGTGGATCTGAGGCGCCGATTGGCCGAGAGGACGATGGTGAGTGGGACGGGCGAGGAGGCGGGACCAAGCGCTGCTGAATGGAGGCTGCAAGTGTGAGGGTGTGTGTGTGAGGGGGTGTGTGGGTGTGTGTGTGACTGTGTGTGAGGGTGTGTGTGTGTGTGTTTGTATGTGTGTGAGAGTGCTTGTGAGGGTGTGTGTGTGTGTGCATGTGTGCTCGTTTGTGTGTGTGCGGGTGTTCGGCATCTGCGTGCGTGTGTGTCTGCGTGTGTGTGTCTGTGTGTGTGTGTTTGTATGTGTGTGAGGGTGTGTGTGTGCTTGCGTGTGTGTCTGTGTGTGCGTGTGTGTCTGCGTGTGCGTGTGTGTGTGTGTGTGTGTGTGTCTGTGTCTGTGTGTGTCTGTGTGTGCGTGTGTGTCTGTGTGTGCGTGTGTGTCTGTGTGTGTGCGTGTGTGTCTGTGTGTGCGTGTGTGTCTGTGTGTGCGTGTGTGCGTGTGTGTGTGTCTGCGTGCGCGTGTGTGTGTCTGTGTGTGTCTGTGTCTGTGTCTGTGTCTGTGTCCGTGTGTGTGTCCGTGTGTCTGTGTGTGTCTGTGTCCGTGTGTGTGTGTGTGTGTGTCTGCGTGCGTGTGTGTGTGTGCTTGTGTGTGTGGCTGTGCATGTGTGAGTGAGTGAAAGCGCGCTGCCCACCCAGATACTTGCCTACCTGACTACACCCCCACAGTGTACTGAACACACACACACACACACACACACACACACACACACGCGTTCCTATCTGTTAAGTCCCAGACGACTCAAAGCTCAAGTCTTATGTAAAGGTTCAAGTCCTAAAGAACGAGTCACATGACCAGTTCATTGACGACTCGTCTCCCACTTGATGTGCCGACGTGTTTCTTCTCTTAAAGGGATCTGGCGCCACCTAGCGGCGAGGATTCAGATCGCAGCCGAGAACGACGGCGTCCGCCGAGGCGGCGCGTGGTTTGTCCCTTCAGGGCTTCTGTAGGAACACGAAGAGGAACGGAAACTCAAGGATTCAACGTCAGGTGTGTTTTACCCCATAAAAAATACATATATTAAAAAACAACAATACATGGCAAATTGAAGTACTTTTATTTCCCCTAGACGACGTCTCATAAAACGAAAAAAAGGTTTTCACAAAGATTTATGAAAAAATTAAGGAATCATTCAGGAAAAATTCCCGAAAAATAATTAAATAATGGAGCTGGGAACTTGTTCTCTGGTCCATGTCTAAAATATGTTCCTCTCAATCACTGACTTCCTGTTTGAAACCTGGGACGAGAGCAGAGAAACAGGAGTTTTTTTTACCTGAAACCAAAACCTTTTCTTGCACAGACCTGATGATTAAATATTATATATATATATATATATAATATTCTGGGTCCACATGTGAGACCTGACTCGTGCTTGTTGAACTCACTGTGATTAACAATCATTAACTTCACTCACTTGTGTATAATTACACTTCAAGATGGATCGGCAGTCCACAAACATAATGAAAACCAACATTCAATTCTAGAAACTAATTGCAGGGCCTGAATGCCCTCAGAGGAATGAATCAATAACCCGACGGAGGGAAAGAAAACACGTCGATGGATCGAGTGTTCGCTCTCTCTGGTTTGTTTTAATCGGACGTGACGCTCAAAACTAAACCGGTCCCTCTGAGGTTCCCCTTGGTTCCACTTGGTTCCCCTTGGTTCTCCTCCCGGCTCTAAAACATCCCAATAGAACCGTGGAGCGGAAGAGAAAAAGGCTTTTGCCTTCTGCTTTTTCATGAAACCCTCAGAGGGCCTTCAGATCGTGATGCGTTCACTTGTGTGGGATTCCCCAACCCCCCCGCACAAGGCTTTGAAATAAAGAACATGTGTCTCCATCCCACTCGTGTCCCACCAGAGGAGAGCAGCCACGCGGATATATATATATATATATATATATATATATATATTATATTATATTACATGTTAAATGGGACAATGTCAACCCCATAAACAGACCTCTGTGTGTATCTCAGCTATATTGTGATTTATTAATAAATACTAAAAACCCAGCCACAGACGCTGCAGGTGAATATGAGAATATCAGGATGATGTTAGACGTGATTATTCAGAATCATATGGAGACTAGAAGCTGCTCAGGTCTGTGACACAGAGGAGGAGGCGGGGCTTTTAAATGCCGTGCTGCGTTCAGGGACTCACCGTTAAACACTAGTTTTTTGTTCAGTGTCAGTTGGGGTTAGTTGATGCCAGAGAAGCAGAGGACGATACATCGTTATGATTAAATTATTAAGAAAACGCGATATGCCAGTTTGCTAATTTAAGATATTTCTGTTGTGAAAATAAACAGACGTGAATATAAATGACCACTGCTTGTGTATTTATTCACAACGCCGCACCGAAACATCTTTACTAAGTAAATACATAAAACAAAATATGATTGTGTCTAAATTAAATGAACATAATTCATACAGACCATGGAGAGAAAAGAGGTATCGCTTCTATTCCTTCTGTTTTCATGTAGAAGCCTTTAAATCGCTCGCTGCTTCATTCCCTGCTCACTCAGCACACCTGTACCCAGGTAGCATGGATGTGCTTACTGTAGGTACACCTCTTTATTTTTGCTTTGATGTGAATTACTTTTGTCTTTACGTTACTGTCTGTCTATCCACGGATCTTAGTTGCATTATGTTATTGGACATTTTTTATTTCAGGCTGCCATAAAAAAAAGATGAAAATCAGCCTCTCTGGCTCACTGACAGTTTTACTGTTGATTAGTGTACAAAATAAAAAGATAAATAAATAAAATATATTAGCGTAACAACGCGTAGGAGTCAACAGGGAGCTGATTGGTTGTCCAGGTCACGTGACATGTCCAGAGCAGCTCAACGAACAACTCTGATGATCACTTTGTCTTTTCGGAGCAAACATCTGGTGAAAAAAACACAATTTATTAGTTTTTTTTCTGTTCATGTATGTCCTCTGCCTATATGGTGACATTCAAATACACAGATATCTCACATTTCATCCCACAGTGTCATCTTTAACTTAAAAAAAAAGAAAAATAATTTAACCCCGTCCTGTCTTTTCGCCAGAGCTCTCGTTTCCCGCGGTCCGTGAAGGCAGCCCCGCCCCCTCCTCTGCGGAGGACTTTCCTATAAAAGCCGGGATCCCTGCGGCCAGCCGCCGCTCGTCTCTCCGTCTCCCGCAGACACGAGCCGCTCCTCCGGGACAGCCGCGTCCTCCTCCGGAACCTGAACCCAGAAGAAAGAAGGATTCTCAGTCTGTGGTCGACACCGCGCCGCCCGCAAGATGTCCCGCACCGACGAGGTGCACCGCATCACGGAGAACGTGTACAAGGTAAGAGGACCGCTGGTCTCCCCGCGGAGGGACACCTGCGGACCGGAGAGGACTTCCGGTGGTCAGGAGGTGTCATGATGGAGACACGCGTTTTATTCCCCGTGTCAGTGCACGAGGCGGCGCCGCGCATTCCTGCAGAGGTTAAGGGTCAAGAGTCGGTCTAGAGTCACCAGTAGAGCAACAACTATTATGTGTGTGTCTTTTTCTCACCGACAAAGTCGCATTAGTGACGTTGCAGCAATAAGACACGTAACCAAAGATCTGCTCATGGAATACTTAACCACCGAGTCTCTGTTACAGTGCTGCTTTACTTTCCTTTCTTTTGCAATATAATGCAGCGTCATGTCAATGAAGTGTTGCCCCGGGGCCAATCAGCTGAAGTTGCTCCACACGTTGCCGCAACGTTCATACTGAAGCAGCTGCTCTATATTACCTGTGAGAGGGCGCGGATCATTCATTACATGGCTGGGTCCTATAGGGGTCTCCATGGGGGTCTTTATTCTGGGTAAAGACTCCATGCCAACATGGTGGTGGTGTTGTTGTTGTTGTTGTTGTTGTGTAAGCAGGACATCCCTGTGGAATGAAGGGGAACTGTAACTTTGCTGTTGACCCCGAGCTCCAAAAACCCAAATGTGAGGTTCAACAAGTGAAGGTGACAAATTGTGGAGGAGGAGGAGGAGGTGGAGGAGGAGGAGGATGGTGATGATGATGATCATGTAAATGTGTGCTGGTACTGCAGCGTATAAGGAGGCAGCTTCTGCATTGAATTAGTGATGAAGTGATTGGGAAAAGATGAATTGTAACGGTATTTGAGTTATGGATTATGCATCAAGACAAAACTAAGTTACTCTATTATTATTATTATTATTATTATTATTATAAGCGGAGTGTCTCTGGGTTCAGGCAAAACAAACCCTGAGCAGAAGCTGCTGCTCTGAGACGAGACTCTTCGTTGTAACCAGAAGACTAATCGATACCATGCGAGTAATGTCAGGGTGTGGAACAGCTGCGGGGTTTCTCCTGTCAGCGGGAGGCTGAGGGCGCTGTGGTGCCCCGCCTGCCCCCAGAGGAGCCGGCTGCCTTCAGCTAACTGTAGGTCACGGGGACAGACGTGGAGGCGCTGCACGTCTCTGGGTCTTAAGAAGCGTGCAGCTGGAGACCAGGAGCGTCCCTTACAGAGCGTCCTTTACAGAGCGTCCCTTACGGAGCGTCCCTTACAGAGCGTCCCCTACAGAGCGTCCTTACAGAGCGTCCCTTACGGAGCGTCCTTACGGAGCGTCCCTTACAGAGCGTCCCTTACGGAGCGTCCCTTACGGAGCGTCCTTTACGGAGCGTCCTTTACGGAGCGTCCTTTACGGAGCGTCCCTTACGGAGCGTCCCTTACGGAGCGTCCTTTACGGAGCGTCCCTTACGGAGCGTCCCTTACGGAGCGTCCCTTACGGAGCGTCCTTACGGAGCGTCCTTACGGAGCGTCCTTACGGAGCGTCCCTTACGGAGCGTCCCTTACGGAGCGTCCTTACGGAGCGTCCTTACGGAGCGTCCTTAGGGAGCGTCCCTTACGGAGCGTCCCTTACGGAGCGTCCGTTACGGAGCGTCCCTTACGGAGCGTCCCTTACGGAGCGTCCCTTACGGAGCGTCCTTAGGGAGCGTCCCTTACGGAGCGTCCCTTACGGAGCGTCCGTTACGGAGCGTCCTTACGGAGCGTCCCTTACGGAGCGTCCCTTACGGAGCGTCCTTAGGGAGCGTCCCTTACGGAGCGTCCCTTACGGAGCGTCCTTACGGAGCGTCCCTTACGGAGCGTCCTTACGGAGCGTCCTTACGGAGCGTCCTTAGGGAGCGTCCCTTACGGAGCGTCCCTTACGGAGCGTCCGTTACGGAGCGTCCGTTACGGAGCGTCCCTTACGGAGCGTCCCTTACGGAGCGTCCCTTACGGAGCGTCCCTTACGGAGCGTCCTTACGGAGCGTCCCTTACGGAGCGTCCTTACGGAGCGTCCCTTACGGAGCGTCCCTTACGGAGCGTCCCTTACGGAGCGTCCCTTACGGAGCGTCCCTTACGGAGCGTCCTTACGGAGCGTCCCTTACGGAGCGTCCCTTACGGAGCGGTAGAGGAAGAGGCAGGCAGACGCACTCAGTTCTCTCCCAGCTGGTTCCATGCGGACTGACGGACGACCTTTCCCTTGATCAACAGCCACTCTGTTGCTGCCGCTCCGTTTGCTTTGTTTGTTCCGCTGCCAGAGCACAATAACACAATAACACAATAACACAATAACACAACGTCTACAATAAAGGTCTGAACCGCCCTGCTGCTGAAAGCAGAGACGCTCAATGCCATTTATTTTGGGGATGACTCACACTGGCCTGTGTGTGGGCAGTGTCTCACGACTGTGTGTGTGTGTGTGTGTGTGTGTGTGTGTGTGTGTGTGTGTCACCATATCACATCAGAGAAATGCAAACGCCCCGAGGGTTCAGCGCCGGGTGTCTCACGTTAGCGTTGTGTGTACGCTGTGTGTCCTCAGGTTGTTGTGCTGCTGAAGAAGCACCATCTGCATGTTTACTCTGCCGAGCCCGTAATCCCCTGTGTGTGTGTGTGTGTGTGTGTGTGTGTGTGTGTGTGTCAGTTGATTGGACAAAACAAGACATTTTAAGATCTTAGCTTCCGGAAACCTGACTATTTTGTTCGGGTTGGGCGACACATAAGTAAAGAAAATCATGATATCTTTTATTGATATTGTGGTGTTGACCATTGGTGCTTTCACCAATATTTACACACAATTGACATCATTTTACTGTAATGCAGCCTTTAAAACCAAGAAGACACGTATGAGATATTCTGGGATCACGATGTCATCATAACTGGGCTCTGGTGATCCAGGAGGTTTCCTCTCCCGTGTGGTTGTGAGTAATGCTGCAACACAATAAACAATCTGCTCCGTTTCCCCTGTAGAGCATTTCTGAACCGACGTTGCAGCCATTTTCTCTCACATACATGAACGGAGGTCACTGGAGGTGAAGCCCCGCCTCCAGCTCCGCCTCCGCGCTGCTAATCTTTGGGCAGCGTCGCTGTCTGACAGGTTGAGTTGTCTAAGAGGTTCAGCGTTAGCTCCCGGTTTTACGGTTGAGTCTCTTGGCTCTCATGAAACCGTAAAGACTTTACTCGCTCGACCTCGTGTGGTTAGTTCGCGTCATTCCCTTTTTTCGCGGCGGGAAACGTCTCCGACTCCTCCAGGGACTGAGTCCGAATGACCTTTCGCAACGCGTCACGCGAAATCCACGCGTTTCGCAAACCATTCGCTGTGCCTCGACTCTGAATGCCATCAACTCGCGAATAGTTCTCAACTCCTTCGGTGCGAACGCAGCGTTAGAAACGAGCTCAGATGTTCGTCAGCAACCAGCTGCTGAAGACGCTGAGACTTGAAAACACACACCTCACACACACACACACACACGTGATGATGGAGACGTTGAGACTTTGTAACAGAATTAAGAGTTGGCGTTCTCACGACTCTTTACAGATGAATATAATATTAGTTTTTAAGCAGCTGGACCCAGAATCAACATCCAGGAGGAGCAGGAGCCCTTTTCTATTATTCAGTGTTTCACCAACTGCTGTTACAACTGTGTGTGTGTGTGTGTGTGTGTGTGTGTGGTTAGCCCATCTGTAAGTTATCTAACTTGAGATGGAGGCTGCCAGGGAGCAGGAGGATAAAAGGAGGTGTGCTCCCTCAGTGGGGTTTTAAAGCTGAAATGCATCATCATCATCTCTCCGCTGTACTTTGCTGCTTCCTTTTCACGGTGAGACACACACACACACACACACACACACACACACACACACACACACACACACACACACACAGACGCCCCTGAACGCCACGCAGCTCGTCCTGGTTCACCTCGTACCTTCAGTCTTTATGTTTTATTAAGTTCCTCATCGTGGCGTCGATGCTGTTTGTGAATGAACCCACGCGCTCGTGTGGAGGTAGAATCTGAGGCGATGATGATGATGATGATGATGATCCACTTGGCTCCCTCCCTCCCTAACCTCCTCACCACAGCGTCAGCGTTCCTGCATGAGCCGAACGTGAGGGGAATAGAGATGGGCAGCTCTGTCACAGGGGGAGGGAGAGAGGGGGGGGGGGATTCCAGCACTTCCATATATGGACGTGCTGGAATCCCATATATGGAAGTCCAGCACGTCCATATATGGGCGGCGGAAGTGCCCCCTCCTTCCCGTCTCCTCTAAAGCTGCATCCGTGGAGTCGGGGACGCCGGCTCTGCCTCGGTTCGCCTGCCTGCAGATAAGAGCTCCTCTGAAAGGGAAATTGGCTGAGCGCACACACACACACACACACACACACACATTCAGACACACACACACACACGCTCTCCGACAGCCAGTGAATTCTCATCTCCTGAGGCCGTTGAAGCGGCGCAGCTTTAGAACAAACAATGTTTTGCTGGGAAACAGAACAATGAGGGACATAATGGACATAATCCAGCAGCTCACCACACACACACACACACACACACACACACACACACACACAGTGTGTGTCCTCTGCTTCCAGTGCACAGTGTGTGTGTTCGGGTGCACACGTTACGGCAGGTTGCAGGTTGCACAGGTGTACCTAATAAAATGGCCACTGGGTGCACAACATGTATGAAACGGGTTTCTGATACTTCTGTTCTCACGAGGAGAGGAGACGACTCCTTGTTGTGTGTGTGTGTGTGTGTGTGTGTGTGTGTGTGTGTGTGTGTGTGTGTGTGTGAATACATGTATGACACACGGCGCATACATCCAGCAGTAAACACTACAGCGTGTGGGCTGTACTCGTGGTGTAACATGCATGAGCAAAGCGGTCACATGACCTCCTCACGTCACGAACACGCGTGTTCACTTCAAAGCTGCAGCTCAGGGAGGTTTGATCTCTAGAAGTTCTGCTTCTCGTTACGCAATATGGTTCATGAACTCTGGGAGGAAAGGTGTGTGTGTGTGTGTGTGTGTGTGTGTGTGTGTGTGTGTGTGTGTACACCTGTGATGAGCGTTTGAACCCCAGCTGACACCTGAACACGGTGAGAAATGGGAGTGTGAACACACACACACACACACACACACACACACACACACACACACACACACACACACACACACACACACACACACACACACACACACAGGGTCACCTTGACCTGACTGGCAGCCAAACACATTCCAGTGCAGCATGAGCTCTCACTGTTTCCAGGGCGACCATCTAGAGTAAATGGCCTTTCGTGTGTGTGTGTGTGTGTGTGTGTGTGTGTGTGTGTGTGTGTAATCTTAGTAACCTTCACATCCCGACCAGTTCACACACATTTAAACAGCGGGGGAACAAACAGACTTATCGTCTCTGTGATTACAGCGACGTTCAGGTTCACCAGCGTCCTCCTTTTTAATTTAAATAAAGTTTCCCTTGAAGAGTCTGGTGGTGATGTCGTCACTCCTGTCTGTTGAGCTGGAAGTGACCTTTAGAAGAGAAAAGAAGAAAAATCCATCTTTAGCAAACTTACACAGCAGATTGTTGCTCTGTTGGAGACGGACATCTTGGCTGTGTGTGTGTGTGTGTGTGTGTGTGTGTGTGTGAGAGACTATTTGCTCAATAATAATAATTAAGAGGACGGTTTCGGCCGTGAAACCAGGAAAGATGATCTGAAGATAAAGGACCTTTTTAACCAAATGTATTTATACTTCTGTCCCTTCACCTCTCTGGGGTTGCCAGGTCCCTTCGCCCTCTCTGGGGTTGCCAGGTCCCTTCGCCCTCTCTGGGGTTGCCAGGTCCCTTCGCCCTCTCTGGGGTTGCCAGGTCCCTTCGCCCTCTCTGGGGTTGCCAGGTCCCTTCGCCCTCTCTGGGGTTGCCAGGTCCCTTCGCCCTCTCTGGGGTTGCCAGGTCCCTTCGCCCTCTCTGGGGTTGCCAGGTCCCTTCGCCCTCTCTGGGGTTGCCAGGTCCCTTCGCCCTCTCTGGGGTTGCCAGGTCCCTTCGCCCTCTCTGGGGTTGCCAGGTCCCTTCGCCCTCTCTGGGGTTGCCAGGTCCCTTCACCTCTCTGGGGTTGCCAGGTCCTGTGCGCTCGTGGCTCAGCAGGTTGTAATGGCGCCACATGGCCGGCTCTGCTTACAGCAATTTACGCCCCGACATGATATGAACCTGCTGCTGCTTATGTCGGCTCTGACTCACACACACACACACACACACACACACACACACACACACGAGCCAGCTGGGTCACAATGTTCCTAACGTTGCTTGTTTCCTTGCCTTACACACTCTGGTGTTTCACATGTGTCGTGCATGTGAGGGAACACGCGTGTGTTCAGTGTGACCGTGACGACCAGGAGAAGTGACTCCAGCTGTGGAAACACGACGGAGCAAGAAATACTGGAGCTGCTTTCACGGATAAACACTGAAGAGTAACAGGCGCACCTCCAGAGACACACACACACACACACACACACACACACACACACACACACACACACACACACACACACACACACACACACACACACACGCATATGCCTCGCTGAAACGTCCTTTCAGTGAGACAAGAGGAGCTTGTTTTCTTCCTTTGGAGGATAAATATTTCAGATGGTGCCCAGAGTGTGTGTGTGTGTGTGTGTGTGTGTGTGTGTGCTTCCAGTCTTCCACATTACCTGGAAGGCTGCAGTAGGACTGGGTTCTAGGTTGAAAGGAATGAATATGAAAATATTAAGCTGTTGATTGTTTAGTTTTTTTCTTCAAAATGTCAAATGTGATTCATCTTAAAGTCGTGCTTCATCATAACAAACACATCTGAGATTAACTTGACTTTGATCCTGAGTCAGCGAATTCTTTATAATATCTCTCTCTCTGCGTGGGCTGCAGCGGAGTCTGGTCCAGGGAGTTAAGAATGCTGATAAAAACACTTCATCATCATCATCATCATCTGTGGGCAGACTCAGTGGACAGAAGTTGCCTGAAGCGCGTTCACGAGCTGCAGCGTGACACACAACCCTGGTATTGTTCTGGAGTTTATTTTATTGGCGACGTGATTTAGCCGGTCATTAAAACCCGAGTAACTAAATCCCTCCGGTTTCCACACTAATCGGCCGAGAGGATTACACTGGGACCGTCCCATCAACTGGGGCAGAACTGGGCTCACGAGTTGGTTCCTCATCCCCGTGTTCAGTAATGACGGTGACTGACTGAAGCAGACTCCGAGGTAACGAGCTTTTCAATTGGACCCAAACTGGTGATCGTCTCCGTAACGCGTTCTGATTTAAAGCGTTCTGATTTGGAACCGCCCCTCAAACGTGCTTCCCTTCCTGCCGTTGTCATGACGGATGTCCCGCCTCCTGGTTCTGATGTTTAGTCCAGCTTCGTCACATCTTATGGCACAGATGAGACTTCATGCACTGCATGTGCCGCTTTGCCTCTGGAAAGGTTTATTTATTCATTTGAATGTTTGTTCGTGCAAAAATGAAACAAACAAGATATTTTGTGAGCTTAAATTTTGGACGGACTCAGGCTAGCTGTTTCCACTGGATTCCAGTAGTTATGCTAAGCTACGATAATCTCCCGCTGGCTCCAGCTTCATACTTAGACATGAGGAAGTTACTGATCTTCTTCTCACGGTAACGCTCTGCTTTAGTGAATATGTTTGTTTCCATAAAATAACTCTATGTAGAGCACGTCATGCAAAAATGCAGCCCAATGAACAATGAACTATTCCATGAAGTAGCTGTTGATGCTTATGGCTCCCCAAATAAAACAATCACTTTTTATAACTTATTTTGAATAACTATGAACATCCAGCATGATATGAGCAAGATTCCCCAAAATGCCTGCTCCTTCAAACTGTATGGTTCAGGGCCTTAACAACAACCCACATACTAATAAGACACCTTTTTGGAAAGATTAGCACCTAAAGAAAACAAAACACTGGCCTGTTATGAAGGATATTCAGTCAAAAAACTGTGTCGTTCGGTTCAAAAATGGAAAATTACTTATTTTATGCCAAGACATTGTCCGATTTGGGCATGCTGGGTATTGAAATGTTGTGTATGACGCGGTTTTAGACATTTGGGAGGACTCGGGATAATTAAGGAAACGTTAAAGAAACCTGTTGTCCGAGAATGGGCGCTTGGTGCTTATAAGCTTAAAAAGAGGTTCTTGTTGTGTCGTCTGCACTTCTTCTGACTTGCGAACCTCCAGTGTGTTTATTCTAAAAACACTGGAGGTGTTCTAACAACCGCCACGCCGAGTTCAGCAGAAGAACGCGACGCGTGAGGCCCAACCGGTCGGAGTGAAAACACTCCGGTCTGTTGAGTTGGACTCGAGAACCGGGCCGCTCTCCATCTTCTCTCTGTTCTTCTTGTTGAGCCCTTCCCTCCTGCCAGGCGGCGCCGGTGATTGCCGCTGCTGGAGCGCTTCCACTCGCCGGGTTTGTTCAGCAGCCGGCGGCTTTTTACGTAACGGAAGATCCACCCGGGGACAGCAGAGGGGGGTTCTGGGTATAAATAGCTCTGTTTGTCCCCAGAAATGCACAAAGAGACGGCGCTGACCTCTTTTCCTCTTCTCCATGTGGGACTGTGACATCACACGTTGTATCGGCGCTAGAAACATCTCCCAGAATGCATAGCACCAGTGCTTTTGAGCAGAGGCACCGCCGGTACCTTCTTCATCATCGGTCCCTCTCCTCTTCACTTCCACCTGATTCATGCACCTTGAAGCTGCTCTCTCTCTCTCTCGTCCCGCCCTACTTCCCTTTCTGGAGTCGTGGAGACGTTCGTGCACCAAGGTGACGGTTGTCCGTCAACCTCAAATGTCCCCTTTGCCTCCCGCTCCTCCGTCTGTGCTCTGGCTTGAAACCATTGAACGGGTCCTGGAGGTGAGACCGGGTCCCTCGTCTCCTGAACCTTCTCTCTGCTGCCGTTTCAAAGTTACCAAAGAAAGAGTGACTGGGTGTTAAATTGCTGGTTTTTGTTGCCGGCGACGCAACCGAAGTGAAAGGGCAGCTTGGACTGAGGAGGCGTCATTGTGTCCGTGTGCCGACCGACACTCGCTCTGTCGTGAGGTGGCTGTGAATGTCTGGGGATGTGTTGGTTGAGTAAACCGGTTCTCTCTGACGGGGTTCCCACGGTCATGGAAAACCTGGAGAAGTAATGGAGTTTTAAAATGGTTATTTCCAGAACCTGGAAAAATCATAAAAAAAATAAATAAAAAAAAATCCCAAAAGTTTAAGTTGTGTTCATGACGTTCATTTACGCTGAGTTTGAAATAATTAATATGCTTTTAAAAGAAAGACGCTCAAAATATAAGCAGGCATACATACAGGCATCTATATAAATGTTTATTCTTTTAATCAAACTATTGTCTCATTCATTTGAGTCATTTAAGGTTTACTGTATGCTTTGTATTCTCATTGTTAGTTTAAATACTACATTTACTCACTTTTTACTGTTTACATTTGATGTTTGGTCATGGAAAAGTCATGAAATGCACTGGTCAGAATGTGTATGAACCCTGCTTTGAGCCTTTTCTCCCACTGGATCATGCAGGAAACAAAGGAAACCGTAGAATCTGCACCGATCACCACAATCCTCTTTCTCCGAGCTCTTTGCTGCTCCTGGAGGTGGAGTCCTTCCTCTGTACATCTCAGCCAAACAGATTAAATGATGACGAATGCAAGAAAACAACAACGTAGTTACGCTCCTCTCTGCGTATCTCGATCTGAACCCTGTTGACCTTGTTGACCTTGTTTTGTGCCACGTCCTCCCGTGGAGCGTCCCAGTGTTGGTGACATCACTGACCTCTGGTCGTGTGGCGCCATGCAGAGGGTTTCAGTTTGAGACACCTGAGATGAGTGGAGAAAAAAAATAGGTTTTATTTATAAGTTAGTGGAAAAAATCAATTAGCAGGCGCAGTGTGCTGGAGTGCAGAGAGACGGGAGGAAGCCGCGATGCGTTCAGGTGCCGCTGAGCCGAGGCGGGTCGCCGGCCAAAAGCAGGTTTTACTTTCATGCGGACAGCGGACAGCTGAGAGGAAGCCATCATCAAAACCTCCAGTCCTGAGCTGAGTCTCCTCTTCCTCCTGGTTGGCTCAGCCGTGTGTGTGTGTGTGTGTGTGTGTGTGTGTGTGTGTGTGTGTTCATGCCCCAGTAAAGAGTGGTGCTCCGTCACTGTAGCTCACATCAGTGTGTATCCGTATCTTTCCTGCTATCCTAACTAACCACAACGTCTCTTCTCTTCCAGTCCATCATGGAGCAGTTCAACCCCTGCTTGCGGAACTTCATCGCCATGGGGAAAAGCTACGAGAAGGCGCTGACCAGTGAGTACACGGCGTTCCCGCTTCCCTCTCTCCGTCTCCGTCTCCGTCTGTCCGTCTCCGTCCTCATTGCTCCTGTCTGTCCAGTGGTCCAGGCAGAGGGCCAACAGAGGCGCTGCTTTCACCTCCTCTTCACTCCTGTGACGACAACGCAGATGTTCAGTAGCTTCTGCTGCTGTCTCTCCAGAGCCTCTAACCCACAGCAGCAAAGTCTTTTTCAAATGTTAAAGATCTGCCGGTCAGAGACACTCTGGTGTCCTCTGGTTGTCCCTCTGTGATGATGTCCATCGTCCTCAGAAACCGCTCCATTGATCCTAAATGTGTCGCCTCTGTTGTGCGTCCGTTGCCATTGCTTTTCGCGGCTTGCACAGGGTGTGTGTGTGTGTGTGTGTGTGTGTGTGTGTGTGGCTCAAGGTTAAAGACGGACGTCTTGGGGCGCTAAGTGGAGCGTAAGCCGATGGGAAGTGGGACAGGAGGAGTTCCCCACGGGAGCCAGGAAACGAGAACGAGCCGGGAACCAGGACACATAAAAAAAAAGAAGGTTGAGAGACTTTTTCAGAAACATGAGGAGGAAGTGACTTTAACATGAATAGAAGGTAACGGCCTCCATCGCTGTCCTGCATTCGGACAGGACAGGATGTGGTGCTCAGCCGGTATTCAGTCTTTGTTAGAAATCTTTATTGCAGCACTGTGGCATGCTGGGAAATGGTGGAGAGAGCAGAGAGATGGTCTCACCTGGCGACATTTGTGAGAGGAAGGAGAGGCCGGTTCGTTGCTTTTAGAGGTCAGAAGACATCTCGTAGAGGTCAAAACTGCGTTTCATTTGGCTCAGAGATGTTTTAATTTAATTATTATATTTCAATCGGCGGGACAACTAATGATTATGTTTATCTTTTGAATAATATACCAACTATAGCGAGCATTGGATCACTTCCTGTTCCCTCAACTCAACGTCAATGTGTTTTAGTTCAGATGTCTGATTGTAACGTTCTGTTCTACGACATAAAACGGGTCAGTGAACGCCCCTCTGAAGTTAAACATGAGGTCCTGTAGCTTAGTGGACACGTGAGGTCATGTGACCGCGCTGGAGCTCCTAGCTGCTAACGTTAGCGTCTTTCCTCTGCTGATCTGTGTTCACATCTTAAAGCTTTGTTCATTCGTGAAGTTTAACTTGATGAACAAAAGGTGTCGGTGTCATAAACGCTTGTTTGCCTCACAGAATATTTTCAGATATATTTTTGGAAAATGGAAAAATCCCATTGATCGTTTGTGGAGGGAAACCAGTGCAACGCTAACTTCCTGTTGGCTACACAAATACACCATGCCTGCTGCTCTCTATTGTTGATTTAACTGTTAAATGTCTTGTTTGTTTGTTTTTTGTTAGTTCGATCGAAATGAGAAACAATAAGATATTTAATTAACAACTGCAGCACAGCCTCACATTTAAGAAGCTGGAAACAGGACTTTTAAATAATGAATTGTCTAAAACTGTCATTTAATCATTGTAATGTCACTGTGATGGTAACTACACACAATGTATTGCTCAGTTTTAGTTTTCAGCTTCAGATTGGTGCTCACTGGGAGTGATGGACGTGGTGGAAGAGCGGAGTTACTGTGGCTCTCAGCTGAGTTCCACTTCTTGTTTGTGTTTCATTTACACGACGCACTGCGCTCTGTATCGGCTTTATATCGCTGTTCTAATCCTCTTTACAGGGCAGCCCTCCTCCTCCTCCTCTCTTCTCCCACCTTCCTCCCTCGCTGTCACTTTTCAACTTCTCTCCGTCATAGTTTCACCGCTGCGTAGAGAGAGTTACCGTCTGTTATCGCTGGTTCACGGTTGTCATAAAGAAGTAAAAGCAGCCTTCATTTCATCCGAACAATAAATAACACATGCGTATGTAGCAGCTCAGCGTCACTAAACCAGACGGAAGCTGAAAATAGATTTCCATTGTTTTCCATGTGCAGGGTTCTTACGGTCATGGAAAACCTGGAAAAGTCATGGAATTTTAAAATGGTTATTTCTAGAACCTGGAAAAGTCCTTGAAGAAAAGAAAATCCCCAAAGTTTTGGAAAAGTCATGTAAATGTGTTATATTCATGTCGTTCATTTAGGCTGAGTTTGAAATAATTAAAATGCTTTTAAAAGAAAGACGCTCAAAATATAAGCAGGCATACATACAGGCATCTATGTACCGTAAAAGTCGGGTTACAAGCCGCTCCTACCTCCGGTCAGTGTCCCCGCTGTAGCGAGCTAGCGCTGCTCCTAGCTAGCGCTGCCGCTGCTACTGCTCACTGCTGCTGCTACTGCCCGCGTCCCCTCTGCCCAAGTCGGGTGTCGAGCCTGGTCCCGCTACCTTTGGTGGTTTTTGGGGAGCTAGCAGAAATTAGCGGGGAAGTAACGGAGCGCTAGCAGGAGCCCCAGCTGGCTACAGCGGGGAGCTAACGGGGACACTGACCGAAGGTAGTAGCGGCTCGTCACCCAACTTTTACGGTAAATATTTGTTCTTTTAATCAAACTATTGTCTCTCATTCATTTGAGTCATTAAAGGTTTACTGTATGCTTTGAATTCTCATTGTTAGTTTAAATACTACATTTTCATGAAATTTTTCAGGAAATGTGGTTTAAAGTCATGGAAATCCATTGGTCAGAATGTGTATGAACCCTGCATATGGATAATGCACTTTGTAATTACCTGCATGAGTGTCCTCTGGCAGTTCTCGGCACAAACCCCCATCAACATGACGGCCATGTAATAAACTCAGCCCTCATCCATCCTCCGTCATCCGCTGCTGCTGGCGGCCATCTTGTCGCAGCGCCTGAGTCACGGTTGCGTCGCCGCGTCCCTCTCGTGTGTCGACGCACCGCGGAGAATCCTCGCTGCCCGACGCTCGTCTTATGAAAGGAAAAGTGCTGCGACATCGCTGCTGCAGAAAGTCGTTTGTCAGCGTTCCTTCAAGTACGAGCTGCTGCTGTTCTGCATCGGCTAATGGGGTCCTAATAAAAGGCAGGAGTTAGAATGGTGCCGTTCAGGGATTTTAAAGATTCAGTTCATCCAAATGACATAAAAAAACACCCATAGTGGTATCTAGCCACGTCGATAGTTTTGATTTTTCTGCTGACGCGTCGTTTTTTTGAATGCTTCAAGCCGCACATATTGAACTCCATTCACCTCCGGGGCGTTTGCTGCAGTCGGGGTTTTATTACATTTCATCAATCCCAGGATTGAATCCCACAATGTTTCAGATCGCAACTAAAATATCTTCAGCCGTTTTATAGGCACAATAAACTGGCTTATTGGTATTCTGTCTAACTCGTTGAAATGACTGAGACGTGACGTCAGGGTTGTTGTGCTCGGTCTGCTTGCAGAGCGCTGCCTCTTCCTCCATCCAGCACATGTTATTTGGACTTTAAAACAGACTTTATGGAAGTTATTCACTGACTTAATGTGAATTAGTGACATCATTTTGGACGTGTGATAAAGAGGTTTATCGGATCTAGAGTCCTTGTGATGGCCATGGATTAGATCTGACAAGTGTCTGCATGGCTAGATACCAATATGGTTAAAATATGTATCTCAAATTTGGGTAAACTGATCCTTTTTAAAAGGGTTTACTCCAAAGTAGCTTGTGCTGAAGACCTAGTAGTTTACTCGCTTGAGATTAGTCTGTCCAGCTCTCTGTTTCCTGTAGTTGCCTCCATAGAGCTTTTTCTTTTCCTGCCTGGTCTCCATTTCCGCCTGTCGCTCCTTTTTTTTATTTCCCAAGCCCGACCTTACCTCTCTGGGCGGTGAGAAGATGTCCGCTCTGCACCCCGTGGTCTGACGCCCAATGCTTCCATGTTTCCAGGTGTCACATATGCTGCAAAGGGCTACTTCGACGCTCTGGTGCGGATGGGCGAGATGGCCAGCGAAAGTCAAGGCTCTAAGGATCTTGGTGAGTCCTCGTAGTGGCTGTAGCACCCCTGGTGGGGTGGAGGGGGGTTTGCACCAGCAGATGGGTCCAAATGGGGTGGCTCGGGCTGTTGAGCAGAAGCAGCTGACGACCGACCTGAAACCATACACTCGCACACGGACATTTCTTCTTAAAATGATTTGGAAATCTTAAAAATAGAGCTTTAATCTGCCTTTTACTGCAATTGGGAGCTTAATTTATGCTTTATCGCCCACCAATCAAACACATTCTTGAGCAGAATAAATTCTGCATGTTTGTCACAGCATGCCCAGTTGTTTAATCTCTTATTTCCTCACACATTCAGGAACAATTAAAAAGGCTCTCCGTCGTTTTTGTACGTCGCACCGCCACGAGCAAATGCTAAATAACAAAAATGGCGTCTGGTATTTGATATTCACAACGTGTCGGTCGGATCAGCCCTGGTTCTGCTCATGCCGGTCTTATCCGGAGCGATAGGCTGGATTTTAAAGGCGCATTCGGCACGTCGTTGTCGCGCTCTGTGCTAAGTTGTGTCATAGTTGTTGACCCCTCGCATGGCGGGGTAGTGTGGACTGGAGCGTAGGAGAGGGATGAGGGCGGCGCTGAGAGGATGGTGGAGCGGGGACATCCGAGTGAGGAGGATAATAAAAGCTGCATTCATTATTCATGTGGAGACCTTTTGGGATTCTCCCTGGCACTTTTCTTCTCTCGAGCCTCATCAATTAATTTTTCCTCCCCGTGTCTCTTTGACAAATGCTCCGCTGGGCTTGTGTGCCCACTGTGATTTTGAACAGTGAAACTATTATCTCATGATAATTACTATATCTCCTCCATTCGGCGGCTCCGACTTCGTAATTCGTACACGGATCACGGATGTCCACTTCCTGCTTTAATCCTGCGGCTTCAATGAACGCGCAACCCATGACTCTTCTGAAACGTTAAATTAATAAAATCCACCCAGAGAGTAACGTAAATGCCTTCGTATCTCAAGACCGTTACTTTGGTCTGAAAGTGTAAGACGTTAGAAAGTAAATACACTTTGTTCCTTGACCGTTGAAACACAGTATACATGTAAATACCGTAAAAGTTGGGTTATAAGCCGCTACTACCTTCGGTGGTTGTCCCCGCTAGCTCCCCGCTGTAGCCAGCTAGCGCTGCTGCTAGCTCCTCGACAACCACCGAAGGTAGCGGGACCAGCCCCGGCTCGACGCCAGACTCAGGCAGCGGGGAGCTAGCAGCAGTGCTATCTGGCTACAGTGGGGAGCTAGCAGCAGTGCTAGCTGGCTTCAGCGGGGAGCTAGCAGCAGCGCTAGCTGGCTACAGCGGGGACAACCACCGAAGGTAGTAGCGGCTTATAACCCGACTTTTACGGTATGTTTTTCTGCATCACGATGACAAACTTTTGCCTCGGTGAGCAAACGTCTCGATAGAATATCCCATCATGCATCTGCACAGCCCCCGTTTCCATCAGCTGTTGTGCATTTCATGCTTCCTGTCTTTTTTGACGTCTCCCGTCTGCATGCGTGCTGCAGTTGCCCGTTCCGTGTTCCTGTTCCTGGCAGTTTAGCGGTGACTCAGCAGCTTTGATCGGTCCGGACCGAAGGGGAAGATCGCTCTCACGATGCTCGTTGTGTTGTGGACGCTTTGCCGTAGTTCATTGCTCGTGTTGAGCAGTAAATTACCATTGGGAAATGCTAATTACCTGACAAAAGGTTACATAATAATATTATGTCATGCACATAAAAGCTCTGCCAAATGAGGCAGAGCTTTTCTTTTTGCAGGGACGCCATTTTCCCCCTCGTCTCTCCTGGTGCACATGAACGCGCTTGTGAGACTCACTGCTTTACCTCGCAGTTCACAATTATAGAGACAAAAGCAGGTTTGTCAAATTGCAAAACTTTAAGTGTACATTTAATTGGGTTTTGTTGAGGGGAAAAGACTTGAAGCTACTCGACCTCTGAGGTGGCACCTGCCGTCTGTAGTCGCTGATGCTGTCCAGACTTAACGGATGACATCATTAAGAGGGAAAGTTTACAAACTATAGTCGGAAGAAGTGAATACTGGAGTCATGAATTACAACTTTTGAATCCAATAAATTAATCGGCAACTCTATTTTGCTAAATGATTACGATTATGTTTCAAACTGTTTGAGTCAGGGGAAAAAACAGTTAAACTTCTCTGATTGCAGATTCTTAAATGTGAATATAATCTGGGTGAAATGAAACATCTAAACAAGACATTTGGGGGCTTTGGGAATAACTGATTGATCCATTCGTTGTTTGGTCTATAAAATGTCAATCAACAAAATAATCAACCGATTTATTAACGATCAAAATAAACGTTAGTTGCAGCGCTACCGAGGATCCACATGGTTTAGGTATTATTTATACTTTATTCATTCAGATTCTTAATATTCTTTAATATTTTGCATCCATTACTGGAGACATAATAAATTAATAAATATATTGTAAAGCCGAGGCAGGAAAGTAAATGAATCCTCGGACTTCAAATATGTACATGGAAGGTGGTAATAAGTACACTTTCAAGTTCTCAACAAAGGAGGGTGTGAATGTTAAATACAGTAATAAATAGTCCTCACAATGTATAATACATCCTCACATGCCAGGCGCTGCTCAAACTGTGTAATTAGGACAACAGCAAACAAAAAGATGACGTGATTATTATCCACTTTCGGAGCCCAAAATAAACTCGTCTCCTCTCGGGGACGCTTGTTTACGCAGAGCGTCGTTGTTCACGCTGAGGATTCCTGACAGGAAGAGGAGACGCCGCCTCGCTCGTGTTTTCATTCTTGCTTCACGCCACGCTGTCGGCGTCTGAACGGCGTCCTCCCACTCCTCCTCCTCTCCTCTTCATCATCACTACGCTGCTCTCCTCGTCTGTGAAAACGCCCCCGTGGGTGATGTGGGCGCGCAGGCAGCCCTGCAGGACACGCCAGCGCTGCACACGGGTCTAAAAATAGATGAAACGGAACGCCTCGACCGGGAGGAGGAGGATGAGGAGGAGGGGGGGAGGATGATGATGATGATGAGGGGGGGGAGGGGGAGGAGGGCGATGCTCGAGCCACAGCCCAAAAATGGCTCGTCGGTGATGTCAGTGTGGATGAAAATGCCATCATCGTTCTTCCGCGTACTAAATATGGACACGGCTGTGAGGAGGAAGCTCCTGCAGTTCCGGTTCCCCTCTCTGCCCATATAAGGGCTTCCTCCATTCAGATGCACATCTGAGCTCTGGCTCAAAACATGAAGGAAAAACGTCCATTTTGGCTTTGCTTTATGTAATGTGAGCTGCATGAGACTGATTTTACATCAGAAGAGGGGAACCGTTGCTTTGTACAGTTAACACATCCAGTTCATCTCCACCTGTCACCTGCAGCTGCTGCTCATCACCGCCTGATGAGGAAAGACGTCACATGGCAGGATGTGTGGCATGAATATTCATGTGAGAGAAGAACTTATTCAACGTTTCCCCAAAAAGCCTCTAATCTAAAATGATAAAATACAATAATTTTATAATGGATTAGATTCCTGGATCAGAAAGAAGCACCTTTTGTAAAGTCCCTTTTTATTGTGTGCCCCTATTTAACAATGCAGTCACACAATGACAATGTCGTCGTATTTTTAATATGAAAATATATCATTGTTTCTTTATGTTAAGCTAAATATGACACGTACGATAATATCATGACTCTGTGTGTGTGTGTGTGTGTGTGTGTGTGTGTGTGTGTGTGTGTAGTCCTCTGTAGCTTTATGAAATAAAAAATAACAAGTCCTCTGTAGCTTTATGAAATAAAAAATAGTAAAAAGTCCTCTGTAGCTTTATGAGAAAATGATTTTAGGAATCTGATCTTTACCTATTTTTAATAATTTCATAGACGTTTTATTTATTAAAAGCCTAAAATCAGACACATTTCCCCACTACCTCAGCTGTGAACCGACTAGATATGTCCTGCTTGTCCTGTCTATGAGTAAAGTAATATAATGGATATAATCTTTATCTCCTTAGTACATTATTCTCTCCCATGTTCCCCCTGAAGACGTCCATCTCATTAAAACAATTTAAGGTTCATTCAAATGTCCAAATCTGAGCGTCCGGGAAACGATGACTCTTTCGGTTGAGGGGAGAAAGACGGTCTCATCAGCAGGTTTCACGGCATCGTTTCCTCATTGGTTTATACTTCCGTCTGGAAGGGAAGAGGTTGCTGAGGGTTATCTGAGTGACGCGTGAGGCAAAGGAAACGGAAAGCGATACTGAAGAGACTCGTGAACAAGAAGAGGAGCCGCTCTGAGGCGGCGGGCCGCTGTGTTGCCCCGCATCACTTGGGGGGAGATTCCTCCACAACATTCACCGGTGTGTTTCTCTCCATTTGAAGTTTCTCCGTTTTGAGGACGTAAAGAAAGCCGGTGACCTCGGGCCGACCCTCGTTTTCTCCCGAGTCGGCAGAGTTTCCCCCTGGAGCTTGAACCCCCGATCTGAATCCAGCCGGCGTTCGCTCTGCGCGGAGGGAAACTGCAGCGTCAGCGTTCTCAGAGCCATCACCCAGCAGGCCTCCTGCTCGCTCCCCAACATTAAACCCCTTCAACTGTGGAGCCCAGATGGCTCCATGGCAGATATCGCTATAAAAACTGTATAATTCACTTCTTCATGTACTCATAACCAGCAACATATAGACTGATATTTACACATCTGAACACACAGCTCACATTATGCTCTTTTATTATAACACCAACATTATTCAAACAGCCCTAGTGGTTGCAGAGATGCACCTTTTTTAGTTTGGGGATGACATTCTCGACAAAACTGACTGGAACAAAGTCGTGCCCGGGCGACATTATGTGAGTTTAGACTTCATTAGTACAATAGACGGCTGTTTGGTGTTTTTAGTGCCCGCTTTGTTCCCTGTTTTTGGGGGAATTCTCAGTTTCACGCACGTTTTAAACAATCCCCCCTTTCTGTGGTCCGTTTGTGAGCCTGACTTCCTGCTTCCAGCCCGATTGAGTCACGGCGAGATCTCCAGAGAGACAACCTGGACCAGGTGATGGATCACTCCATGAACCGGTGAACAAAAGAGAAGATCTTTCCTTGTCCTCTTCCCACTGAGAGCGGCCGTATCGACCGGCTGAGTGCGTTCTCTACTCTGCGCCGTAATGATTATGCATCGCTAGTCAACCCGCTTTCTTTTTTATTTGTAAGAAGGAAAGCCATGTGATCACATGACGTGCTTCACGTGGAGTGTAAGGATGTGTTGTTGTGATGCATGACGCTCTATCTTTCATCAACGTGCAGCATCATGTGCATGCAGATGTACGACATGCTACGTTGCTTCTGCAGCCGAGCGCTTAAGATGAGGAGGAACCGAACGATCTGTCGTAGGCGGACGTGTTTTATTCCGCGCTCGCGGTGTTCAGAGACGTGGACGACCCAGAGGAGCGCGACAATAACGGCGTCAGCCGTGCGGCTTTCAGGAGGACGAATCTCCTGCAGCACCTTGTCCTCCTCCACTGCAGGGATGAGTCTCTCTCTCTCTCTCGCTCGCTCGCTGTATGAATGCTGAGTAGTTAAGCCCACGTAGTGTTTTTAAAGATCCAGTTTCTTTTGCCAGAATGAACTTTCCTCCAGTTTCTAGTTTCCTGAGGTGATGATGATGATGACGATGCACAAACCATAATTCTGTGCTCCGTGTTCTGGAAGCTGTTGCCTAAACCTCTGAGTCTCAGACTTAGTTAGCGATGGACCAACAATGACGGCCCTCTTTTCTTTTGGGTGATTGGGTGGAGCGTTCAGTTCCAGATTTTGAAATCCCACTTTCTGAGTTTCATAATCTGAGACGCTGAGAGGAGAGCCGGACAAAGTGCTTTCCTCCTTTGAGCCTCCGGTGAGCTGATGATTATCAGTAAGCAGCTTATTTGTTGCCGGTAGAAGTCCAAACATTTCCCAATGCGAGGTGGAGAGGGTTTTTAGGGTT
>JBAMJR010000149.1:0-40000 GCA_038501785.1 Myoxocephalus aenaeus | reverse complement strand
GACGTGGTTAAAATGTGGGCGGACCAGGATTCAGGACTCAGAAATGTGCGCCAAAAAAAGAAAAAACAACTCCGTCCGTTTTGTGACTGTACAGGTACTAATACTCCCACAAGCCCGCAGGTTACGGGGAGGTGTCTTTTATCGAAATCCGAAGTTGTAAATGGTGTCAACGCTTTAGTGAAACGTTACGATCGCCGCGGCAAGTTACGGCGTTTACGTAATTAATTAAACTTAAGGGTTACTTGCCTGTTTAACCATAGGTCTCTTCTCACAAGGGTTACGGTATTGTAGACATTTAAATGAAGTTAAACAGCCATGTGGTTGCGGAGATAATTAAGGAAACGTTTAAAAAAACTGTTGTCCGAGAATAGGTGCCTGGTGCTTATACGTTTTTTTAAGGACGGGGAAAATGCAGAAAATAATTCCCCCACTGGGATTAATAAAGGATTATAAATGAGAGAAGAAAAAAAAAATCTACATTCCTTCTCCTCGCGCCCCACTTGTAATACCTCCGCGCCCCACTAGAGGGTCGCGCCCCCCTAACTCCTGGTTCGTTTGCTGGTCTTCTGAAATGTTTTGTTCTGCCATTACAGACTGAACACACGTTTCATCCACTCACCCAGAAGATGTTTACTTGAATCTTCCAAAAACAGTAAATTGGCCAATTGTGGAAACATTAGTTGAGTCGCTGAGAGGAAGTGAGGAGCTTTGATCTCAAAGATGAAGCTTGTCTTTACGTCGCATGCCAGCTCTTCCTTTATCATAAAGGCTGTCCATGATCCAAACGGGGATTATGAAGTATCATTTACCAACCAGGCAGAGAGCAGACGCTTATCTTTCATCCACAGAGAGATTCTGAGACCAGGATCAGTTTATTCCACAGCGTGGACTCCACCATCAGCAGGAGCTTTTAGATTGAGAGGAGTTTAAGGAAATATGAAATTATAAATATGTCTCCCATCATGGATGGTGAGAGGTCACTAAGCGCTCAGACACGTTCCACTTCTGTTGTTTTCATTTGGAATTATTAATGTCTTAACAAAAGTAGTAATTTAAGCCAAACCACTGTTTTGTTGTTGTAGTAGAAACCAACCAGTTCATTTATTTATTACTTTAAAACCTTGAAACTGAAAACTGCGAACGTCAATCCAGGAGAAAATGATTTCCCTGGAAGTGTAATTAATAATGCAGTTTAGTTGTATGGTAATCACACACACACACACACACACACACACACACACACACACACTCTCCTCCTTCTTCTTGCGTCCTCTCCTCTTCCCCCGCGGTGGAGAACCTTGCTGCTGGAGGTTGACTTACAGCTCATTGTGTGTTCCATTGTTTGTTCTATTCGTTCCATTGTTTGTTCCATTGTTTGTTCCATTGTTTGTTTTATTGTTTGTTCCATTGTTTGTTCCATTGTTTGTTCTATTGTTTGTTCCATCGTCCTGAACGTTTGTGTTCTCGTGTCTTTCAGCTGAAGTCGTTCCACAACGAGCTGCTCACGGAGCTGGAGAAGAAGGTGGAGCTGGACGCTCGCTACCTGAACGTGAGCTTCTTGAGAGACACACACACACACACACACACACACACACACACACACACACACACCAGTTACTGTTGTTCCGTCTCCATCGCCGCTCTGCAGTCATCTGTAATATATGAAATGTCTCGCTGGCTTTCATCCAAACCTCTGCAGCAGTTACATAAGTTACATAAATCACTTCCCACTCTGTGAATTATGACTCATTCGGTGAAAATTAGGAGTTTTACCAAAAAAAAAAAAGAAAAATAATAATATTTTTTGTCGATCAGTAGTTTGGAATCAGTCCCATACTTGGTGTGCTTTGCCCTGCTGACTCTGCGCTGCCCCCTACAGGCCGCGCTGAAGAAGTACCAGACGGAGCACAAGAGCAAAGGGGAGAGTCTGGAGAAGTGCCAGGCGGAGCTGAAGAAGCTGCGCAGAAAGAGCCAGGGCAGCAAGCACCCGTCCAAGTACGGAGACAAGGAGATGCAGGTCAGTGTGTGTGTGTGTGTGTGTGTGTGTGTGTGTGTGTGTGTGTGTGTGGAGCCAGATTCTTGCTGTGCGTATCGGCCCTCAGGGGAACCGGCTCTTGGCAGGATCAGGATTCAACAGCAGTCTGCACCACCAAGCTCAAGCTAGACAAAAAGGGACAGATTTGCCTATTTAAAAATGACAACATGGCATATATATATATATATATATATATATATATATTTATTTGTTTGTGCATGATGAGGCTGTTGAGTGTCCTCCTCTCTTCATGCGGCCCTCCACTGTACCTCACTGCTGCCTTTTGGAGCCGAAAGAAAGAAAATGAATAATAAAACGCAGATTAAAGTCATCCCCGCTGGCTCCTCCTGCTCGTGATTGATGTTGATATTAAAACTGCAGGCGACGGGGAAGTCACCCGTTCACAACGGTGTCCCTCAAGGGCCATAAAGCACCGAGCTGCTGGTGTGTGTGTGTGTGTGTGTGGCTTCAGACGATGTCATGTGAAAGAAATCACTCGTGTCCTGCTGAACGCTTTAGAATGAGGAGTGAATGTTTCTCTGATCTCCTTCCAGAAGAAGGCAGTGAGATCTGCACCATATTGCAAAAAATAAATTGACATTGCAAAACATTCTTGCGATATGTATTGATCTGGAAAAAAGTTAAATGTTGCGTCAGTCTGGTGCCGTTTCATCTGGATCTGGTCGAAGGACGTGATGAGAAGTGTAAACACATGTAGAGTTCAGACTGTAGGTAATTAATGGATTCATAATATGAAATGAGAGATTTCCTTTTGCATCGCGCGGCGTTATTCGGAGTGGGAAGCATCATCACCACCGCTACATTATGACCTCTTAGCTGCATCCTGTGGTGGTTCCCAGCGCGCCGACAGAGCGGAGTGACACCAATCACACACACGATTGTCATCCCGTCAGAAGAAAGGATGAGGGGAAAGTGTGGATTTCCTGTGAAACGGGTGTGAAATGATTCGTGAAAACACTTCCTGGTGTTTCTAGTTCATGACTTTATCTTTTTTTTTTTTTATGGGATGAGATCAGAAGAGATGGCGGCACGTCATGAGATGAGCTGTGTTTGTGTCTCAGAGGGAACAACGAGGAGGGATGAGAGGATTCCCTCAAGACGTAGGATCAACATGGTGGCAAAGTCATCTTTATTTTTTTTAACCAATCCTCTTCTAGGGATCAGACTGAGCAAGTGTTATATACAACTGTAAATTATAGCTTGTTTTATGAATAAATAAAAAAAAAAGCCCAAAACTGCTGTATTTGGATGTATTGAAAACCATAAGTAATATACAAGTGAAATATATGGTTTGGTACATGAGAAAATTCAAATGCGCAAATGTGCCCCAATGCAAATTTTGGAGACCTCGCCTGAATGTTCTCTGTTCTAAACCCTCTCTAACTTTGTTCTGCTTCACTTTATCAAAGTCAACCTTTGCAGAGAGAATGTTCACATATTGTGTTATGATTTGGGTTAGAGAATGTTCACATATTGAGCTATGATTTGGGTTAGAGAATGTTCACATATTGAGCTATGATTTGGGTCAGAGAATGTTCACATATTGAGCTATGATTTGGGTTAGAGAATGTTCACATATTGAGCTATGATTTGGGTTAGAGAATGTTCACATATTGTGCTATGATTTGGGTTAGAGAATGTTCACATATTGAGCTATGATTTGGGTTAGAGAATGTTCACATATTGTGTTATGATTTGGGTTAGAGAATATTCACATATTGTGCTATGATTTGGGTTAGAGAATGTTCACATATTGAGTTATGATTTGGGTTAGAGAATGTTCACATATTGTGTTATGATTTGGGTTAGAGAATGTTCACATATTGAGCTATGATTTGGGTTAGAGAATGTTCACATACTGTTTATGATTTGGGTTAGAGAATGTTCACATATTGTTTATGATTTGGGTTAGAGTTAGACCTTACAGCTGCATCATTTCAAAGAAATAATCATCCTGAAAGTGATTTTTTTATAGGCGAACCTGAAACCTTTTCATTTCTTTCTGTGTGTCATCTTCATTTACTCTTAACCAGTAACATATAGACTGATATTTACACATCTGAACAACATCTCACATGTGTACCTTTTATTATAACACCAACATTATTCAAATAGCCCTAGTGGTTGCAGAGATACACCCTTTTTAGTTTGGGTATGACATTTTTCGAGCAGAGGCCTAAAAATAGATTTGTTTTTAAAAGCTGCAAACCAGTATCCAAAACATCAAGTTTGATTTCTGTCCAGAGAGTTTTCTGCCAGCGGCTGAGAACTCACTGTATTATTATTGTTATTATTATAATATAATAATATCCGTGTGTGTGTGTGTGTGTGTGTGTGTGTGCGTGTGCGTGCGTGCGTGCGCGCGCGCGCGCGCGCGCGCAGTCGGCCTGATGTGTTAAACTACTTAATAATGGAAAAGGAGCTCGGCGGTGCTGGATTAATGGATATCAAAGCAGCGGCGCTCTCCGGGGAGCCGGTGATAAAACTGTGCTGTGCCGAGTTTATGGCTCTGAAACATTCCTCGTCCTGGAGACTTTATGATTCATGATCTTCTCGCACAAAATCACAGCTAATAACCTCAGGAATCCTGATTCCTGAGGTTATTAGGGTTTTCCCTCTGGGAAAAATGTAGCCATTGACTCCTTTTTCATGTATGTATGTATGTATATACATATACACAGCAGACCACACATAGTTTGTATATTATACATATATTGAGGTTTATGCACCAACTTTCATAAAACGGGGCCATTAGGATTAGTCATTTATTTAAAGGTACAGTGTGTAGCATTTAGGGGATGCTAAGCTTCTCAAATGTTCAAATTAGCTGTTTGAAAAACAGAATATTTGAAGTTGCTAGCTAACTCTGGAAGCTTGTGAAGGCCATTATTTAAAATGTTTTTATTTTTATTTATTTTTAAATATGACAATGAATGAATTCATCCCCCAAAAAAATCCTTTCACAACATTTCACAGACCAAATGGATTTCATAACGCCGACGTTCAGGACTCGCAGCGTTAAGAGTAACATTGCATCATAATTCATGTACTTTTTTGAGTGGGAGGAAGCGGTTTAAAAAACATGACCTCCATTTTGTACTCAGTGTGAACTGACACCTCCACCTGATCCCAGGTGGACGGCGTTATGCTCGGGGCTAAAGAGTAAAGTTTGTACCTTACGTGGTGTTTAGTTTCCTTGTCACACACACACACACACACACACAGCTGGTAATCACCGGCTGCCTCGCGGCCGCCTTGCAGCACAGCATGCTGCTCTGAGTCGTGTGTGTGTGTGTGTGTGTGTGTGTGTGTTCGTTGGCTACCTGAAAGCCTCTCCACCTCCGCAGTTTGTATGACTCATAGGCGGCCTTCATCTTCCTCTTCCTCGTCCTCTGCTGCTTGTTGTTTCCCGGCGTACTTCACTGGAGGTGATCACGGCCCACATGAAGGACGTGGGTCGCTCCTCAGAAGTGGTTCTTTGTTTACTGACAGATGACCAAATTCTAGCAGCTGATTTTTATTTAACTTTTCTTTCAACATTTGGAGAATGAGAGATGAAGAGAGCTGAATGATCAAAACCCAATCTCTGAAAGACTTGAAGATTAGAAGAAGTGTGTATTTTATTTTTGTATTTACATATTTACATATAGATATTTTTTAAAATATATATATGAGATGAATGCATGAATTAGCTTAATTAATTCCCTAATTAGCACGTCTGGTTATGCTTAATAAGTGACGGTAATTAAAGCACAGCGTTTGGTAACGTAAGTCCCTCGTTTAAAATAATCCCTTTTGTTTTTTTTGCATCTCGACTTTCGCCTCCGGCAGACCGGGGATCATTTGGACCGTGTGTGTGTGTGTGTGTGTGTGTGCGTGCGCGTAGGCCGCTAAGCTCTCCGACACCTCTCACCGTCTGGCACTCGGAGAATACGTCTCGCGTTACTCGACTCCGTGGGAATCTTCAGATGCTTTCGGTTGCATAAGTGGCTTTGAGGGCAGAGTGGGGTTCTGTGTGTGTGTGTGTGTGTGTGTGTGTGTGTGTGTGTGTGTCGAGGGGATGTGAGACGAGTGGCTCCACTCGTCGAATGGAGACGAGACTCAGGAAGAGGACTCGGTGGGCGGAGTCGTTTAAAGGCTGAGCGAGACTCTAATTGCGTCCCCATCATCACATAATAGACTTTGATCAGTGGAGTTGGACTTCTTTTGTTCTAATTCATGGTTGTCAGCTCTGATGTGCTGTGACATTCTCCAAATGTGCAGCCGTTTGACTTTTAAAGCGGCGCATAAATGCACAGTGCCTCTGCTTTTTATGTGTCAGCAGTGTGACGCGCGACGAGTCCATTCATGAAAATCTATAATCTGCTGTTAAAGGGTGCATTCACCCAATTTACACAATGGGATTTAGTTTGTGGCGCTGAAATGTCTCCAGTCTACTCAACTTAATCGGGACATAATGGAGGCGAGTTGCTGTTGAATGTTTAAAAGTCATTTTGAGGCAGATTCGATCCCTTAGCTCCAGTTTGTGGCCTCCTACTCTTCAAATCTTGTCATTTCCACCCTCTCCGAACAGCGAGATCCATTCTTCAAAAGGACGTGCAGCCATGTTGTTTTTCTCCCCCTCCTCTCCCCAGTATGTGGAGGCCATCAGCAACAAGCAGAGCGAGCTGGACAACTACATCGCCGAGGGCTACAAGAACGCTCTGTCCGAGGAGAGGAGGAGGTACTGCTTCCTGGTGGACCGCCAGTGTGCCGTGGCCAAGAACAGCAGCGTCTACCACAGCAAGGTGAGGAGCGGGACCGCTGCAAGTAGAACTGTATCGATATGTGCCGATATGTGCCGATACGTATCGATACGTTTCGATGTGTATCGATACGTATCGATGCATATTGCTATGTATCGATACGTTTCGATGCGTATCGATACGTTTCGATGCGTATCGATACGTTTCGATGCGTATCGATACGTTTCGATGCGTATCGATACGTTTCGATGCGTATCGATACGTTTCGATGCATATCGCTATGTATCGATATGTGCCGATGCGTATCGATACGTGCCGATACATATCGGTATGTATCGATATGTGCCGATACGTATCGATATGTGCCGATATGTGCCGATGCGTATCGATACGTTTCGATGCGTATCGATACGTTTCGATGCGTATCGATACGTTTCGATGCGTATCGATACGTTTCGATGCGTATCGATACGTTTCGATGTGTATCGATACGTGCCGATACGTATCGGCACGTATCGATACGTGCCGATACGTATCGGCACATATCGATACGTGCCGATACGTATCGATATGTATCGATACGTGCCGATACGTATCGATATGTATCGATATGTGTATCGTAGACTGTATGCACAGGATGTGCTTCATGCTACCATGTTGCCTTGCTGCCATCTTTCTTTCTCAAACAAGTTTTCTGCCGTTGCATCGCCGCTGTGTCACGTGCTCCAGTGCAGCCGAGAGCTTATTATCCACAGAAAGTGACTCCTCTCACCCCTTCACACCGGGTGAAGAGAAGTGAGAGGGATGGAGGGTGAGTGGGTGAAGTGGGGAGGCAGCGGCAGAGAGCATGACCTACTTCTGCAGGAACACTCTCTTCACTCGCCGGGTGGGCGAGAGAGCGTCTGAGCGAGTGATTGATAGACGGAGGGAGGAAGCACAGGAAGCACAAACGGCCGACCTGGAGAGGAATTGACAGCAGGAAGTGATTTAATTAGTCTCGCACTCGGTTTGCGAAACACAGTTGAATCTTGAATAAATACCGTGGGAGCAGATCTATTGATTAGACCAGTCCTCTTCAACCACTGTGCCGCAGTGTGCCGTGGGGAAATGTCCAATTTCACTTAATCGGTCCAAAGAAAATATTATTTAATGTCGGAATTGAGAAAATAGTCAGCAGATTAATTGACAATAAAACTAATCTTGAATATGAACACCCGGGACGTGACGCCTGAACTTCTTGAAATTGCAAAATACTGCTGGCAATATTTTTGCATCAAAACTATTCATACCAGCAGTGATGGTTTGAATAGATCGATATCCACGTCTTGATTATTATAAAGTCTGTAATTGACAATAATGAGTAATCCACAAGCATTATGTCCGACATTAGAACGTGGGAACCTGGCCACCCACTGTCACTGAACATGTTGAGCTATGCTACGCTATGTTAGCATTCAGCACAGGAGGAACAAAAATCTGGGGATTTTGTTCTCATTCCTCACTTACTGGGTATGTTTACAAAGTGGCAGATCTCCCACTCGCTGAGGGAGGATGAAGATGGAGGAGGAACGTCTGCTCGTGGGTTTTATTGTCCCGCCTACGCTCCACCTGAGCTGCTCCGACGAGCTAACCGAGGTCGTGGTGACTCACCGTTCCAACAACAACGCTGAGAAAGACTTTGTTGCACACACACACACACACACACACACACACACACACACACACACCCAGTGCGTTTCATATTTCTATCAGTCGAGCCTGAAAACTAATGACCGAGAATCTTTCACAGACGTTCTCTGAAACGGAGTGAGCTCGGAGCAGTTTGAGAGCGTGAGTCCCCGGTGACGCGGCGCTCTCACCGTCTGTGTGAATGCGTTTGTTGTGCGCGTGTGTTGGTTTTTATTTGATCGCCGTGACGCTGCGGCCTTCGACGCACTCGGCGGGGCCTCGCCGGTGGAGTCGAAGACGTTTGAGCAGCATCTTTTCCAATATTCGTGGTGTTCAGGACCGACGCAAACGAGAAGCGTCTTTATGTAACTGGGACTACGGATAATATTATGAACCCAGACACCACGGAGTTTGATGTTCCCGTTGTGGAAGTTACACAACAAGTATAACGCAGAACTAGTGGTTATTTCCACGGTGGATGAAGGAAACGGTAACTGTTTTTACGGAGATAAGCCACGCCCCCTTTCAGGCGCGCGTAACGTTCGCGGCGCGTTTGTTGTGAACGCAGCTTCAGGCCCCGCCTCTTCTCCTCCTGCCACCAGACCTTCTGCTTGGATGAACAATGTGTTTCTGTGTCCACATTCACAGAGTAGCGGACGTTTTCTGGGATCTAAATGATTTATTTGCGTTTGTGAACATTGTCCCATTTTCCAGCATGAACTCCTCGGATACAACTTTCTTTTGAATGAAATAACGTATGCTCGTCTTTTACTCACTCACTCTCTCACTCACTCTCATTCTCACACACTCGCACTCACACTCTGGTTCTTTCACACTCTTGCACACACACACTCTCACACACACTCTGTTTCTCTCACTCTCACACTAACACTCACTCTCACTCCCACACCCTCATTCTCACACTATCACTCTCACACTCACTCTCTCACACACACTCACTCACTCACTCACACTCACTCTCACTCGCGCACTCACTCTCTCACTCTCACACACACTCTGTTTCTCTCACACTAACACTCACTCTCACTCCCACACTCTCATTCTCACACTATCACTCTCACACTCACTCGGACTCACTCTCTCTCACACACACACACACACTCACTCCCACTCACTCTGTTTCTCTCACTCTCACTCTCACTCCCACTCTCTCACACTCACACTCACACTCACTCACTCTCACACTCACACACACTCTGTTTCTCTCACTCTCACACTAACACTCACTCACTCAATCTGGTTATCTCACTCTCACACTCTCACTCACTCACTCACACTCAATCTGGTTATCTCACTCTCACACGCACTCTCACTCGCACTCACACTCACTCTCACACACACTCTGTTTCTCTCACACTCACTCTCACACTCTCACACTCTCACTCTCACACACACTCTGTTTCTCTCACACTCACTCTCACACTCTCACACTCTCACTCTCACACACACACTCTGTTTCTCTCACTCTCACACTAACACTCACTCCCACACTCTCATTTTCACACTCTCACTCCCGCACTCTCATTCTCACACTCTCACTCCCGCACTCTCATTCTCACACTCTCATTCTCACACTCACTCTCTCTCACACACACACATACACACACACACCACACTCACACACACACTCACACCACACTCACACACACACACACTCTCACACTCACTCTGGTTATCTCACTCTCACACTAACACACACACACACTCACTCACTCTCACACACACTCTGTTTCTCTCACACTAACACACACTCACTCACTCACTCACTCACTCTCACACACTCTGTTTCTCTCACACTAACACACACACTCACTCACTCTCACACACACTCTGTTTCTCTCACACTAACACACACACTCACTCACTCTCACACACACTCTGTTTCTCTCACACTAACACACACACACTCACTCACTCTCACACACACTCTGTTTCTCTCTCACTCTCACACTAACACTCACTCACTCTCACACACACTCTGTTTCTCTCACACTAACACACACACTCTCTCACTCTCACGCTCACTCTCTCACTCTGCGTCTCCTCCTTCCCTCCTGGTTCAGGGTAAGGAGCTGCTGTCCCAGAAGATCCCCGCGTGGCAGCAGGCGTGTGCCGAGCCCAACAAGCTGCCGGACCGGGCCGTGTTCCTGGCCCAGCAGATGAGCGGCGCCATGCTGCCCGGCGCTCACCACGCGGGCGCGTCCGTCTCCGAGCCCGTCCCCGGAGCCAAGCCTCTGCCGGTGCCTCCGGAGCTGGCCGCCCTCAGGGCCGGCGCGATGGGACAGGTGGGTTCCACGCTGCAGTCTTTATGGACCTTTATATGAACATGCACGGTTATGGGATCACGGGTTTGTGTTTATCCTTATTTTGCAGTAAAATGTCACTGATCACAAATATTTTTTAGGATTCACACACATTTTTTTTTAAGCCCTTAAACTAAGTTTTAACCCCAAATATTCCTTTTAAAAAGTGAAGACAAAATGTACCCACTTTCCAAACATGTCTTCACTCTCGAGGCAAAATCTAAAATTGGTCCTCCATAGAGATGGACACACACACACACACACACACACACACACACACACACACAGAGGTAACTGCTGTCTAATGAGACCTGGAACAAGGACCTGGAATGTGTTGAGAGGCCTTGATCCCTGCTGTGCCTGTTGCATCATGGGAGCTCTCGACGCATCCTCGGAAAAAACGAATGCAAATGAACGTGTTAGCGAGACATGCTAATTAGCTCGTCCCCCACATCCTGGGGCCTCTTCCTCCTGCAGGCCTGGTTACGGCAAAAATAAAACTTCTTTACATTACACTACATTTTTAATTAAAACTGTGGTGCAAAACTCAAAGTGTATTTAATCTGGGAACTTAAAACGCCACTGAAACTCTTTGCCGTCTCCCGGTAGTCGCTCCGTATGTTTATCTCTTAACATCAACTCAGATGCAGTCTCTTCATTAAACAGCACACGCTGACCCAGATTCCCTCTCCTTGTTAACGAGCTGGTGGATGTTATGCAAGGGAGAGGCGGGGGAGAGAGAGTTTTTTTTTCAATTGCCTGCATGCAAATGTGCCTCTTCTCTGCAGAGGATGCTGGGAGGTGTGGAAGGAGGGATGAACGGCAGCGCTCACGGAGGAGAGGACTACCAGCAGTGGATGGAGGTCAAGGTGGCGCAGGGCAAGGCCTCCTCGCCGCAGACGCAGCGGCACGGCGGCGAGGTCTACTCCAACACGCTGCCCGTACGCAAGGCCGCGCCCGCCAAGAGCAAGACCACCCTGAGTGAGGACACGCGCCGTGGAGGGAGCTCTCATTCTTGTGCTTTCATGAAAAGTATCATTTAGGGTTCTCACGGTCATGGAAAACCTGGAAAGCTCATGGAGTTTTAAAATGGTTATTTCCAGGCCTGGAAAAGTCCTTGAAAAAATTAAAATCCCAAAGGTTTAGTAAAGTCATGTAAATGTGTTATATTCATGTGTTCATGTCGTTCACTTACGCAGAGGTTGAAATAATGAATATGCTTTTAAAAGAAAGACTCAAAATATAAGCAGGCATACATACAGGCATCTATATAAATGTTTATTCTTTTAATCAAACTATTGTCTCATTCATTTGAGTCATTTAAGGTTTACTGTATGCTTTGTGTTCTCATTGTTAGTTTAAATACTACATTTACTCACTTTTTCATGTTTACTCCCAGAGTTCACTAAATGTTTGCTCATGGACATTTGGTTTAAATTCATGGAAAAGTCATGAACTGCACTGGTCAGAATGTGCATGAACCCTGATCATTGCACTTCAGAGATCAAAGTCACTTACATCAGCTTTTAAAGTACTGCTATCTTGTCTGTGCTCTTTATTTTAACTTTAATTCTATATTCTACTGTAGATTTAATTGTAAATATTCATGCTCCCATTTATTGCACTCTGTTTATTGTTAAATGTTATGCAGCTCCCGCCAGGACAAATTCCTTGTATGTGAAAACATAAATGGTTTTGGTTCTGATTTGGAAAACATCTGCTTTGATGTGAGACCCAACCTGTGCACTTTTAATCAGAAACAGAGAGCGGGAATAGGAGGAAAAGGGAAGGAGAGATCAGGACTAGAATAGATGTAGTGCACGGACAGGTTCCACAAAGAAACTGAGTAGTATATGGAGGGCGCTCCTCACCATGCTGCACACTAGAGACTGAACGCTGTCCGTCTTCCTCTCTCTGAACCAGCGGAGACCCGCACGCTGCCCCGGTCCAGCTCCATGGCGGCGGGCCTGGAGAAGAACGGGAGGACTCGGGTCCAGGCCATCTTCTCCCACGCGGCCGGCGACAACAGCACCCTGCTCAGCTTCTTCGAGGGCGACGTCATCACCCTGCTGGTGCCAGAGGCCCGCGACGGGTGGCACTACGGAGAGAACGAGAAGACCAGGATGTGAGTTTTCTTTTTTTGTGTTTTCTTTTTCTGAAGGTCGTACTTCGATTTTAGCTTTTTGCTCCAGATGCCACCAACAGGGTGGAAAACCTGGAAAAGTCATGGGATTTTAAAATGGTTATTTCCAGGCCTGGAAAAATAAAACCCCCAAAGTTTTGGAAAAGTCATGGTTTTTTTTCATGAGTTTGAAATAATTAATATGCTTGGAAAAGTCATGGAAACCCATTGGTCAGAATGTGTATGAACCCTGCACCAATATTTATGTATAAAGCACTTCAATTATAGTCTCAAAATAATAAGATTGCCTCACATTGTTTTAATGTATATATTACCATATTTGGTGCATACTAGTTTTCAGTGTTTATTTCTTTTATATTGCTAATTCTCCGTCACCCCCTCCAGGCGTGGCTGGTTTCCCTTCTCCTACACCCGGCTGGTCTCTGAAGGCGACACCAGCTCCATGAGGCAACTCCGAGTACACAAGTATGTTCTGGAGCTTTTACTTAACCACTGTAGCTAATATATAGCTTGTGTTGGTTGTTTATCACAACATGTGGCTTCCAATCAAAGCTGAGAATGAAACCACCCGCTGATGGCTCCCTGCAGATCTCACAGCAGAGCAAAAATGGTGTTTCCTGATTGACCTTGTCCTCATCTGCTGCACACCTGTGTGTGTTTTCCAGCCTCCACGGGAAGAGCAGCAGCACGGGCAACCTTCTGGAGAGGGAGGACGCGGCGCTGCCCGTCCCGGATTACGGCACCCGCTCCCGCATGGCGGCGCAGAGCGCGGCGGCGCTGCACGGCCGACAGCAGCGGCCCTACAGCGTGGCCGGGCCCGGCTTCTCACAGGTGTGTGTGTGTGTGTGTGGGAGGACAGACACACATGACGTCTCTTCCTTTACGAGCACTCGGCTTACGTTAGCAACCCGTTCTCCTTCACTTCCCTCGCTCCTGTTTTCAGAGGCTCGAGTGAAAGATTGGAGAAGTCTCCCTCTGTTTCTGGTGGCGTCCGAGGGAAGTGCTTCTGACAGTTGAGGAGGAAGGGAGGAGGTGGAGAGGTAGGGAGGAGGAGGAGGAGGGAGGAGACAGGTAGGGAGGAGACAGAGGAGAGGTAGGTAGGTAGGTGGAGGAGGCAGAGGAGAGGTAGGTAGGTGGAGGAGGCAGAGGAGAGGTAGGTAGGTGGAGGAGGCAGAGGAGAGGTAGGGAGGAGGGTTAATTTGTTAAAGGCTCAACCTGGAGTAGAAGTGAAGTAGACTTCCTTTCAGCGTCTCCATCAGCTCCCACGCCTCACCTGCAGCAGAACATGTGGGCGATGCTTAATTACCTCGTTGGCCGTAACAACTTCAGCTGTTCCTCCACCTCGCAGACTTCAGGGACGGACACCTCTGCTGACGTTAGAGAAGATCTCTTTGTCTTCGGCCTTGTGTGCACTTGAAAGTGTCCGGAATGTCGTGTCAACGTTTGGTTAACGAGAAGCTACATTTGGTTCGGAAGCATTTTACTGAGTATATTTTAATATGCAGTTCATTTGGATATTGTAAACTGTCTAATGAAAGGCAGTATTGTATCTTTTCTATTACATATTTAATACATGTTTCGTGTAGTTCATCAGTCTTGAGCCTTAAGGTTTCTGCGTGTCTGTTTGCTGCCACCTGCTGGCCGCCGTGGTCGTTGCACCTTTTCCCGTTTCAAAACTATTCATCGTGTCGGCTCAAAATGAATTGCCTGACTGAATCTCATCTGTTTTTGTCTTTCCAGCAAGGAGTTGAAGAGTACGAGCCCCGCTTCCCCACAAGGTAAGAACCACCTGTTGCAGTTTATTTATTTATTTTCTACTGAAACAAGAAGTATGTTCAATTCAGTTCCAGTTCTGTCAGTTCAAGCTGAATATCATCCGAATTGGATATGTTGAAAAACAATGTGAGGATGAGACCCAGTGGATGGGAAGCCAGTGAGGGATCAGGGTCCATTCTGTACTGACGGGACCAGAACTGACCTGGAACCATGAAGCCGCTGCGGGCGGAGGCTCGTTTAGTGGCCTGTAAAGTCCAGACCAGCAGACGCAGCACCAGGTTTTGGTTTGTGAGGTTTTCTTTGTGCTCGTCTCTGTTTTGCATTCTGTTCGGTTTGCTTTGGAGAACGGCGTTTAGTGTTTATTCTGCATATTGGAGGAATATTTAGCTTTGTGTTTGGCTGAATGCCAAGTGGTCCATCCCATCCTACACGGGACCATTTGACCTTTTGTTTCCTTTTAAGATAAGATAGCTTAAATTATAGGCATGCTATTTTATTGTTATTTTATTACTCTATTTCTGTCTTAAGCCTGATTTTGATTTAAGTTTTCTTTTTGCTCATTTATGCCGAAACACTCGTGCTTCGGCCTCCCAGACCCCCTGTTTTTTAACTTGACCAGTTGGTTGGTGTGAGGTCAGGGGTCACATTTGTGTCATTTAAGGTTTACTGTATGCTTTGTATTCTCATTGTTAGTTTAAATACTACATTTACTCACTTTTTTATGTTTACACCCAGATTTCACAAAACGTTTGGTCATGGAAATTTGGTTTAAAGTCATGGAAAATGTGGTTTAGTCATAGAAAAGTAATGGAAATTTGGTTTAAAGTCATGGAAAAGTCCATTGGTCAGAATGCGTATGAGCCCTGTTCTAGAGTGTGGGGCGTGTGTCTCGGGTCGGAGCGGCGCCGTGGTTTCTCTGCGTCTCCTCCGTGTTTTCCTGGTTGTGTTGGCAGCCCAGCTGGACGCCTCTCCCTCTCTTGTGTCCACAGCTCCTCAGAGGTCAAATTGATTTCGACAGTGTGAGGACAGACAGAGACAAACAGACTCAGCCAGACGATGCGATAGGACAGGCACCTCGCTGAGCCAAACCCCGCCCCCTTCCTCTCTCCTTCCTCCCTTCTACGGCAATAAACTCTCCCTGAGTCGATCAATGCGAGGAAGAGGCTTTGGTCGGTACCCTCCCACCCTCCCATCCCGCTCTGTCTAACCGGCCGCTGGTGAAGCCGCGCCAGAACCAAACGGACTCTGTGCCATCCGAAGTCCGTGCGATGGACGTTTTTCTCTTGAGGAAAAATGTATCTTTTGCTCGTCTTTCATGCATGTACATTTCTTTTACACATTGCTGGGGATTATATTGTTTTTCCCCAGCAAAGGAAACCTAATTTTCCACAAGTGTCAGTGCTCTCCATCTGGAATGACGACGTAAAGGATTTGTAAATCAGGCGTGTGTGAAATCAATGATGTTGATCCCAAAGAGGATTATTATTATTTGTGTAAAAAAACAATATCAATATTTTACTGCGTCGTTCAGTATCTGCCAATAATTGTACCTTTTTCATGCTGTGAGGTTTTGTATTCCTCTGAGATGAGATGCATCACGAGTAGTGACACGTTATTGTAAATGTTTTAAATTTATGGAACGGAGGCGATGTGATGGGAATGTTAACTGTACATACAATGTGCCATACGGAAGTGCTCGGCATAAAAGTGTCTATGATCAGTTCATGAAAAGAAGAAAAAAAACGCACCTTATGAAAGTAATAATCTATATTTCTGACTTTCTGTGAACAAACCTACTGTAATGTGTTGCCTTTGAGGGACACTGTGCTCACACACAGACCCAGGTGCTCCATGGTGGTGTGTGAACATCAAGCCCAGGCTGAATGGGGTCCGCTGGGCCTCCGACCCGAGCGACCTGCAGGGCTCCGGGTTGGTTTTAGTGCGGGGAGCGGCAGGAACTTCTGTAATTTACTAAAAGGCTCAACGTTTCGCTGGCTCCAGCTTTTTTTTTTCTGTGATATTTTTATTGTCAATTCTAACAAATCAAATCAACAAGAAGCCAAATGTTCTTAAAAAAACAATTGGCTGATTAATTTATATTGAAAATAATGAATATTTCTGTCAGTTATGTCAGCTGCTCCCGTTTGGTTTGATGCAGATCTGAAAACCACGCTTTTCTTTTGCAGACGTATACATCCTTTCTGCACATTCAGACGTATTACAGTGCCTCTGCAGGGGATTACATTACTTAACCTTTCGTACGGCAATATTATTGTCAATAATAAATATGCGGATGCACTGAAAAGGAAAGTGTTGTTTCCACGGAGCCGCATCCAGCCAGGGCTCCTCTGCAGGCTCCGGGGTGGGAGGAGCTCATTCAGCCTTCGTGTACTGTTGTCTCTTTGATATTAAAGGCTTGGTTTTCAAACCCAAGCGAGTTAGAGAAAAAAAAAAGCATCATGTTTTAAAGATACAAAAAGAAGAAAGTGTTTGTCTGATTCTCTCTGTGCTCAATAAAGACGCTGGTCTGCTTGTCTGCTTATGGGTCCAGTTAGTGCCTCTCTGGTCTCACCACCTGACACCTGAAGGTCTCACCACCTGACACCTGAAGGTCTCACCACCTGACACCTGAACGTCTCACCACCTGACGCCTGAACATCTCACCACGGCCTGCCTCCCAAAGAGAGGTGGACCTTCTGCCCACTATGCAAAAAAGTCTGTCTTTAAAGTCAAGAGTTTAAAGAGATTTCTTTAATTTTTTTTTGCCAAATTACTGTAAAAGTCGGGTTATAAGCCGCTACTACCTTCGGTGGTTGTCACCGCTAGCTCCCCGCTGTAGCCAGCTAGCGCTGCTGCTAGCTCCCCGCTGTAGCCAGCTAGCGCTGCTGCTAGCTCCCCGCTAACTCCCCGACAACCATCGACGGTAGCGGGACCAGCCCCGGTTTGACGCCAGAGTCTGCCGTCGAGCCTTTGGTGGTTGTCGGGGAGTTAGCGGGGAGCTAGCAGCAGCGCTAGCTGGCTACAGCGCGGGGAGCTAGCAGAAGCGCTAGCTGGCTACAGCGCGGGGAGCTAGCAGAAGCGCTAGCTGGCTACAGCGCGGGGAGCTAGCAGAAGCGCTAGCTGGCTACAGCGCGGGGAGCTAGCAGAAGCGCTAGCTGGCTACAGCGCGGGGAACTAGCAGAAGCGCTAGCTGGCTACAGCGCGGGGAACTAGCAGAAGCGCTAGCTGGCTACAGCGCGGGGAGCTAGCAGAAGCGCTAGCTGGCTACAGCGCGGGAGCTAGCAGAAGCGCTAGCTGGCTACAGCGGGGACAACCACCGAAGGTAGTAGCGGTTTATAACCCGACTTTTACGGTATTGAAAGATGTGAGGAGGATACTTTTTCATTTTTTTAGCATGAAACTTCAATCTCGACTGTTCCTTTTTAGAGGTTCAGTGCTAGAAATGTTTCCAATTTTAAATGTTGAGGCTTTGGACTGTCGGGGGAGATGCTTGCATACACTCCACACAGAAGGTCCCAGACCGGGAATCGAACCCGGGTCCTCTTGCTGTGAGGCGACAGTTCTAGCTCCTGCAGTCCAAAGCTACTTCTTCTAACGATGAAGATGATCTGGTCTCTTTCCATTGTGGTTGTTGACTCCAGACTGACCCTTTTTGCGCCGTAGAAATGTTTTCCTGCTGCACTTTTCTTTTTTCCCCGCTCCCTCCTCTTCGTCTCTAACCCTCGTCTTCCTCCTCAGCTTTGTCAACAGCCCTTTATTTCCCCGATCTCTGTTTTGATGAATTTGGAAACGGCAGTCGAGTGCAGACGCCTGGAAGCTGCCAGTGTTTCTTCTCCCTCCACTAGAATAAGCCCAACATCACCGACGTCAGCTGATGTGCTTTTAGTTTTTTTTTAAAATCAAATGGTGATTTTTCTACTAAATTAACTGTTTCTGTTCATTAGTTTTTATCCAAAAGGCCTTTACAGCCAAAGAGTTTCTTCCTTTTGGCTTTTAAATCAGCTTTTAAGAACCAAACGTGTAATTCTTCTGCTTTTCTTTTTTTTCTTTTTTAAGCTTTTAAAGTTTATTTTAAAGTTAAGATGCTTCAGTCAGACGGAGCAGAAGGAGCTCCTCTGTGATCGCTCTGTAACGCATCAACCACCAGCTTCTTGGTCCCATCTTAACCTGCCACCAGAGAGTGTGTGTGTGTGTGTGTGTGTGTCTCTGTCTGTGTGTGTGTGTGTGTGTGTGTGTGTGTGTGTGTGTGTGTGTGTGTGTCTGTGTGTGTGTGTGTCTCTGTCTGTTGCACAGTAGTTACGCTGCATCCTACCTGACCTGCCTCTGCCAAACCCCCACTGGCCTGCTCTCTCTGCTGCTATAAGGTACCTTCTTCTCCGTGTGTGTGTGTGTGTGTGTGTGTGTGTGTCCTCGTCACAGCATATCAATGTCATAGTGTCTGTGATTTGTTTACTGTGTTGTTGTTGTTTACTGTGTTGTTGTTGTTGTTTACATGCCCGTCTGTGTGCCAGCGGGTTTCCTTTGTGTGGCGGTTCAGTCTGAGTCCTGATGTACGTGTTGACTTGTCTGGGTTTCTCTCCGTGTTGACCTTTGACCTCCAGTAGAAGGTCATACGTGACGATGCATCAGTAGAACACGAGCTGCAGCCGTAGATATCGTAAAGTATGACATTAAAATGTCATAAAACGTGCGTTTGAACTTGAATTAAAGAATCTTTCTCTGCCTGTAAATCACGACATCTGGTTACTTTATAATATTGTTGTCAAATGAAGAAAACAGATATCTTTGGTAAAACATTTAAATTGTAAATTATAAAATACTAACCCCAGTCTACTGCAGTAAATGATCTCAGTCATGGTCTCATTTGTTCACATACATACAAAGTGCTTTTAATATTGATCACAACGTGTGTTTAAAGTGATGAAAGACGAGTAAAGCCATGTAAGAACACGCTGTTTATACTAATTATTATTATTATTATTATTAGAATATAATCTGTCACTTATTGGTGTCTGAGAAGATCCTGAATGTTGACGCGTGGGGAATGTCTCTGCCTTTCAGTTCAGGGCCCGACCACGCCCGCTTTTGAGTGACCCCAACCATCGTAAGTGAGCTCGGGTTCTGGGGTCTTCATGCAACACTTCCTGTTTCCTGTTTCCTGTCACCGCAGAAAACCGCTTCATTCATTATGTCGGCTTTGGGTGACGGTCGGCTGCTTTTCGGGTTACTTCCATCGTGTGTGTGTGTGTGTGTGTGTGTGTGTGTGTGTGTGTGTGTGTGTGTGTGTGTGTGTGTCTCATAATGTGCGTTTCAGAAACCTGTTGCATGTTCCAGCATCATGCTCAACTTTCCCACTTTCTTTTTTTGTTCGACTTCTTTTTCAACTATTGCAAACAAAGGAGCCGTTTCATCCTGTGCGCTCTTTGACCTTTTTATTTTATTTAATTTTTTATTTGAATTATTCATAATTTGCAGTACATTAATCATTAAATGTCGTTTTCCCTCCCAGCATGCATCCCCCTTTCGAGCCGCACCTGGAGGCCCCAGCCAGACCGCCCCTTTCTGACGATGAAGAGGAGAAGGAGGAAGTGGAGGAAGAGCCGCCTGACGAAGGTCACTGTGACTCCTTGGAGAAGGCCTCGACTCCCCAGGCGGAGTACTGAGCTGTGCCTCACTTCAAACCGCTCTGACTCAACAGAGCTTCTGCATAACCATGATTATGTTCACACTCAGTCACAGCTGAGACGTAATGTACTGTAAATAACCGCTAGAGTTGATTCATTCATAATCTTTGAAGGCCAGAAAAATCAAAGAAAATCCGTCTTTGCCTCCGATTGTTTCTCTCTGAGTTGTATCTCTGGGCTCACGTTGCTGGTGATGAGTCATGAGATCCATATTCTTTAATGATCACTATAAGCAGTAACGATGCACTGTACTGGTTCTCAGATTACACTGATTTGATGTTTGATTTAATATTGCGTACGAGCAGTTTTAAGGTCGACATCTTCAAAAGAGAAATGAAATCAAACACAATATAAATAAACGTTGTGATTGCATATTTGCCTTCTTCCATGTTTAAGATAACTTTGAAAACAATGAGACGATAAATCAGGATTACACTGATGCAGGTTGGACTGAGCTGATATTGGCCTTTTGTTAAAATTGTAAATGATATATTTTTTTAAATGTACCTCTCACCGTGTAGATATTATGGATCAGTGGAGATGAGTCGGGTTTAAACATTCAGTACAACATACTCACAATCAATGTTCTGTGCATTATTTTATTTACTGAGTTGTTCAATGTGAGTAAGAAAGGAATCCGAGGAGCACATCTTTACTTCTGGACATCATTTGGACACCGCTGGGTAAATCAGATGTGGTTTCATCTTCATAATTTAAGTGAACCTATATTTTAACCAGAAATAACTCTCCAGTGAATTCCCCTTCACAATAACATTAACATTATAGACTAAGGTCTGAGAGGTTGAAAGTACATTTAAAAAAATGTAAAATAGAATTTTTTTTTTTACTGAAGCAAGATTTGAATGTATAAAAAACTAAACAAAAAGCTCCATATTCAAAATGTTATACAGTGTAATGCTTTCAATTAAAACGATTAAAAAGACGGCCCACAGTTCCAAACATACCTCGGTATTTATCTCTTAAAAATCTGTTTTATTAACTTCAGACCGTGTGTCATCACAGCTTTGTTCTTGTGATGTTGCGCTGCAGGTTTTCACATCGTGGAGAAGCTGTGAGGCGCGTAGCGAACACTAGAGGGCGACGCACACTGCATCTTCTGCCTGGGCGTGGTTATTAAATATGATAAAACCTGTATCAGTGTAAAACATGACGACTAATTAAATACAAATATGATTTTGACAGTCATATATGTGTCGTGTCTGTTTTTCAATTTCAATAACGGAACAAACCATATAATTCATCTTTTACGTCTGTGTTGTATCCTTATCGCACGCCATATGGTCATGAAAAATAATGGTATTTCATAGAAATGTAAAAAAAAAAAAGAAGTATGGCATAACATAGCAATAGTAAAGTATGTCTTAAAGTAAAGTTGTAGTATAGTATGCCATAAAAAGAAAGATATGGCATAACCTTATGGCATTAAGCCCTGTTTTCCTGAAGATCCCAATGATTAATATTCCCGTACTAAATACTGATTATCTCCACAACCACAAGGCCATTTGAATAATTAAAAAATATATAATATACAGAAAACCCTTGGGAACATGGATAATAAGTTCATATATATGTTACTGGTATATTGGTTTATCATAGTGCACAGAAAAGGAATAATAAATATATTTAATTTTTTATAAATTATATAAAAAATAATTAAAAGTTGTATTTTCCTATCGTAACTATATTTGCTATATGTGAACGTAATATATAACATAGCTCTAGATGTTAAGAGTATTGGCTTTGATTGAGTGAAGTTACGTATTTTCAAATCAAGATATATAGTATGTTATGAAAATGAATGAAAACTCAGATATCTTAAGATGTGTAAAACAGACTTTATTGATATTTGATAGAAGGTACAGAAAGTAAAGATGTGAGCAGGTTTTGGGGGGAAACATGTTACCAACAGCATCCAAACCAAAACCTTCATGTTTTCTTTCACGACCAGGCCGAAGCTCTTTGTGGTCCGTCTCCATGTTGGGGTGAACGCAGCACCAGCTGCTGCTCCTGAACACAACTTCTCTTTGGCAACGATAAAACACGAGGCGTGGAACCTTCGCTCGCACGCCGCCGCACGGCACGCCGCCGCTCCTGAAGGACTTCCTGTCCAGAGACAAGTATCACGCACAGCCGTCTAGAAGGAGACGCTCCACTGTTACAGAATGTTGAAGACGGACACTGAGGACGTTTTGAAAAGGAGGCGACCGGCAGCTCATCCAGCAGCCCTCAAGGTCATCAGGGGTCACTTCGCGACCACGGCCCGTCAACTCTGGACTCGTCTGTCCCGCCTAAAAGCCACGAGGCTCCACGCGTTTTCTTTATTTTTTATTTCAGCTTTCAAGTGCCGTTAAATCTCATTCTGTTACCGCTCACCCAAATTATAACGAGAAAAAAAAGTCACAGTGCACGCGACACTGTGCCGATATACGGCGAGCAGAAGCTGAGAAATACTGTAAAAATAATGTGCAGATTTACAGACGCAAAAAGCAAGTGTGTTCAGACTGATGCGCAGGCAGAAATATGATTTATTTAACAGCTTTTTTTAATACCGTTTGTGTTTTGAAACGTTGGCCTGGAGGGTCGGGCGACACGGTGATGAATACTGAGCGTGAATAAGAAAATTATCCAGCAGGGTGTCTTCCATATCTCTGGTGGTATTGTGAATATTGTTGCAAATGAATATTAATACTACCGCTTATTGGATTTACTTGATCTTTGCATCAATGTGATGACGGACCTTGATTTGCCGAGTGTTATTTGGTAATGATGATAAACAATATGACATATATTGTGATAAGGATTTCATCCATATTGCATTACGTCATTATTATTATTATTAGAGAACTATTGTTGTCATGTGGCGGTCCAGACGGTCTCAGACATGAAAAAAAGGATTTCCCTGACTGTGTGTGTCTCTTGTTTCGTCTCTAGTTTACATCTGAAGGTCGTCCACGTTGTGCCGGATGTTTAGGACAAAGAGCGGTTGGTCGAGATGGTCTGGTGGAGAGCTTGAGCCGCACGTCCACCGGTACAGTAGTGGTCCTGATACAAAAGACAAGAGTCACAGAATATCACATTGTCCAGGTTCCATCAGCTGTTTCCTAAAAAAACCAAAAACATTCCGTAACCAAGCGTGACCCATTTGCTTCCTTCGTCTCTGGATGAAGCCGAATATTAACAATATATGACTCGTGATACCTAAAGGATTCTCGTTGAGATTTATTAAGACAAGTAAAGCAGTTTCCTAAAAAGTACAAAGTCCGTTTTCGTCGATCCTCTGATGAAAAAGTGGACGTCTTTAATGACACGGTACCAGTTTGACCAGTATGAACTAACCATCAGAGTCCGGGAGGTTCCACTCTTGAACGCTTCCCCTCATAAACTAAGAAGTGAAAGAGGTGGCAAATGTGATCTGGTCTGTCCTTCCATTGTGTCTCTTTGATCTGAAAAATATGCACAATTCAAAGTTCCTTCCTGCTTTCATAGATTCTTTACACCATACATACAGTATATATTAATATTCTGTAAACTGTGTATATATATATATATATTAACCATTCTCTTCTTTTCAGCATTCTAAAACAGCTCAGGTCGGTAAGTCGGACCTTTCAAAAGTGTCCACGGGCGGCAAGAGGCACTGTCTTGTGTTTCTACAAAATAAATAGATCAGAAGTCATGCTAGCAGGCCGAGTCGTCGTCAGGGAGAGAAATGTCCACGGCTCGTTATTCTTTGTCGCCGTCCTCGCTGCTTCCTGCAAGCGACAGAACAGAACGTTCATAGACAACAATTGCATCTTTAACCCTAGAACACTAAGGTCTTTAACCCTAGAACACTAATGTCTTTAACCCTAGAACACTAACGTCTTTAACCCTAGAACATTAACATCTTTAACCCTAGAACACTAAGGTCTTTAACCCTAGAACACTAATGTCTTTAACCCTAGAACACTAACATCTTTAACCCTAGAACATTAACATCTTTAACCCTAGAACACTAAGGTCTTTAACCCTAGAACACTAATGTCTTTAACCCTAGAACACTAACATCTTTAACCCTAGAACACTAACGTCTTTAACTCTAGAACACTAACGTCTTTAACCCTAGAACACTAACATCTTCAACCCTAGAACACTAACATCTTTAACCCTAGAACACTAACGTCTTTAACCCTAGAACACTAACGTCTTTAACCCTAGAACACTAACGTCTTTAACCCTAGAACACTAATGTCTTTAACCCTAGAACACTAACGTCTTTAACCCTAGAACACTAACATCTTTAACCCTAGAACACTAACGTCTTTAACACTAGAACACTAACGTCTTTAACCCTAGAACACTAACATCTTTAACCCTAGAACACTAATGTCTTTAACCCTAGAACACTAACGTCTTTAACCCTAGAACACTAACGTCTTTAACCCTAGAACACTAATGTCTTTAACACTAGAACACTAACGTCTTTAACCCTAGAACACTAATGTCTTTAACACTAGAACACTAACGTCTTTAACCCTAGAACACTAACATCTTTAACCCTAGAACACTAACGTCTTTAACACTAGAACACTAACGTCTTTAACCCTAGAACACTAACATCTTTAACCCTAGAACACTAACGTCTTTAACACTAGAACACTAACGTCTTTAACCCTAGAACACTAAGGTCTTTAACCCTAGAACACTAACGTCTTTAACCCTAGAACACTAATGTCTTTAACCCTAGACCACTAACATCTTTAACCCTAGAACACTAATGTCTTTAACCCTAGAACACTAACGTCTTTAACCCTAGAACACTAACATCTTTAACCCTAGAACACTAACGTCTTTAACACTAGAACACTAACGTCTTTAACCCTAGAACACTAACATCTTTAACCCTAGAACACTAACGTCTTTAACCCTAGAACACTAACGTCTTTAACCCTAGAACACTAACATCTTTAACCCTAGAACACTAACGTCTTTAACACTAGAACACTAACGTCTTTAACCCTAGAACACTAAGGTCTTTAACCCTAGAACACTAACGTCTTTAACCCTAGAACACTAATGTCTTTAACCCTAGAACACTAACGTCTTTAACCCTAGAACACTAACGTCTTTAACCCTAGAACACTAACATCTTTAACCCTAGAACACTAATGTCTTTAACCCTAGAACACTAATGTCTTTAACCCTAGAACACTAACGTCTTTAACCCTAGAACACTAAGGTCTTTAACCCTAGAACACTAACGTCTTTAACCCTAGAACACTAATGTCTTTAACCCTAGAACACTAACATCTTTAACCCTAGAACACTAACGTCTTTAACACTAGAACACTAACGTCTTTAACCCTAGAACACTAAGGTCTTTAACCCTAGAACACTAACGTCTTTAACCCTAGAACACTAATGTCTTTAACCCTAGAACACTAACATCTTTAACCCTAGAACACTAATGTCTTTAACCCTAGAACACTAACGTCTTTAACCCTAGAACACTAACATCTTTAACCCTAGAACACTAACGTCTTTAACACTAGAACACTAACGTCTTTAACCCTAGAACACTAACATCTTTAACCCTAGAACACTAACGTCTTTAACCCTAGAACACTAACGTCTTTAACCCTAGAACACTAACATCTTTAACCCTAGAACACTAACGTCTTTAACCCTAGAACACTAACATATTTAACCCTAGAACACTAACGTCTTTAACCCTAGAACACTAACGTCTTTAACCCTAGAACACTAACGTCTTTAACCCTAGAACACTAATGTCTTTAACCCTAGAACACTAACCTTTAACCCTAGAACACTAACGTCTTTAACCCTAGAACACTAACATCTTTAACCCTAGAACACTAACCTTTAACCCTAGAACACTAACGTCTTTAACCCTAGAACACTAACATCTTTAACCCTAGAACACTAACCTTTAACCCTAGCACACTAACGTCTTTAACCCTAGAACACTAACCTTTAACCCTAGAACACTAACGTCTTTAACCCTAGAACACTAACATCTTTAACCCTAGAACACTAACCTTTAACCCTAGAACACTAACGTCTTTAACCCTAGAACACTAACATCTTTAACCCTAGAACACTAACCTTTAACCCTAGAACACTAACGTCTTTAACCCTAGAACACTAACATCTTTAACCCTAGAACACTAACCTTTAACCCTAGAACACTAGCGTCTTTAACCCTAGAACACTAACGTCTTTAACCCTAGAACACTAACGTCTTTAACCCTAGAGCACTAACGTCTTTAACCCTAGAACACTAACGTCTTTAACCCTAGAACACTAACGTCTTTAACCCTAGAACACTAACATCTTTAACCCTAGAACACTAACGTCTTTAACACTAGAACACTAACGTATTTAACCCTAGAACACTAACATCTTTAACCCTAGAACACTAACGTCTTTAACCCTAGAACACTAACCTTTAACCCTAGAACACTAACGTCTTTAACCCTAGAACACTAACGTCTTTAACCCTAGAACACTAACCTTTAACCCTAGCACACTAACATCTTTAACCCTAGAACACTAATGTCTTTAACCCTAGAACACTAACGTCTTTCACCCTAGAACACTAACATATTTAACCCTAGAACACTAACGTCTTTAACCCTAGAACACTAACATCTTTAACCCTAGAACACTAACGTCTTTAACCCTAGAACACTAACGTCTTTCACCCTAGAACACTAACATATTTAACCCTAGAACACTAACGTCTTTAACCCTAGAACACTAACGTCTTTAACCCTAGAACACTAACATCTTTAACCCTAGAACACTAACGTCTTTAACCCTAGAACACTAACATCTTTAACCCAAGAACACTAACGTCTTTAACCCTAGAACACTAACGTCTTTAACCCTAGAACACTAACATCTTTAACCCTAGAACACTAACCTTTAACCCTAGAACACTAACATATTTAACCCTAGAACACTAACGTCTTTAACCCTAGAACACTAACCTTTAACCCTAGAACACTAACATATTTAACCCTAGAACACTAATGTCTTTAACCCTAGAACACTAACCTTTAACCCTAGAACACTAACGTCTTTAACCCTAGAACACTGACATCTTTAACACTAGAACACTAACCTTTAACCCTAGAACACTAACGTCTTTAACCCTAGAACACTAACATCTTTAACCCTAGAACACTAACCTTTAACCCTAGAACACTAATGTCTTTAACCCTAGAACACTAACCTTTAACCCTAGAACACTAACCTTTAACCCTAGAACACTAATGTCTTTAACCCTAGAACACTAACCTTTAACCCTAGAACACTAACATCTTTAACCCTAGAACACTAACATCTTTAACCATAGAACACTAACCTTTAACCCTAGAACACTAACGTCTTTAACCCTAGAACACTAACATCTTTAACCCTAGAACACTAACCTTTAACCATAGAACACTAACGTCTTTAACCCTAGAACACTAACGTCTTTAACCCTAGAACACTAACGTCTTTAACCCTAGAGCACTAACGTCTTTAACCCTAGAACACTAACATCTTTAACCCTAGAACACTAACGTCTTTAACCCTAGAACACTAACATCTTTAACCCTAGAACACTAACGTCTTTAACACTAGAACACTAACGTATTTAACCCTAGAACACTAACATCTTTAACCCTAGAACACTAACGTCTTTAACCCTAGAACACTAACCTTTAACCCTAGAACACTAACGTCTTTAACCCTAGAACACTAACGTCTTTAACCCTAGAACACTAACGTCTTTAACCCTAGAGCACTAACGTCTTTAACCCTAGAACACTAACATCTTTAACCCTAGAACACTAACGTCTTTAACCCTAGAACACTAACATCTTTAACCCTAGAACACTAACGTCTTTAACACTAGAACACTAACGTATTTAACCCTAGAACACTAACATCTTTAACCCTAGAACACTAACGTCTTTAACCCTAGAACACTAACCTTTAACCCTAGAACACTAACGTCTTTAACCCTAGAACACTAACGTCTTTAACCCTAGAACACTAACCTTTAACCCTAGCACACTAACATCTTTAACCCTAGAACACTAATGTCTTTAACCCTAGAACACTAACGTCTTTCACCCTAGAACACTAACATATTTAACCCTAGAACACTAACGTCTTTAACCCTAGAACACTAACATCTTTAACCCTAGAACACTAACGTCTTTAACCCTAGAACACTAACGTCTTTAACCCTAGAACACTAACATCTTTAACCCTAGAACACTAACGTCTTTAACCCTAGAACACTAACGTCTTTAACCCTAGTACACTAACATATTTAACCCTAGAACACTAACGTCTTTAACCCTAGAACACTAACGTCTTTAACCCTAGAACACTAACATCTTTAACCCTAGAACACTAACGTCTTTAACCCTAGAACACTAACATCTTTAACCCTAGAACACTAACGTCTTTAACCCTAGAACACTAACATCTTTAACCCTAGAACACTAACATCTTTAACCCTAGAACACTAACCTTTAACCCTAGAACACTAACTAACGCTTTATGCTGCTCACAGACGTTATTGAAGGTGGGCGTGTCTTATTGAGGTGAGTGTGTCTTATTGAAGGTGAGTGTGTCTTGTTGAAGGTGGGCGTGTCTTATTGAAGGTTGGCGTGTCTCTCTGATCCAATCCCTGTTTTTTTCAACCTTCACGTGTTCGGGTGATTTTCCCCCGACGTTAGTGATAGAGGGTGAACAAATTCCGGATAGGTTTTAACATTGAAGGAGACTTTTCCTTCACAGGACAAGACTCACATGTCCCAGGAACATGTGGACCAAAGAACAAGTTCATTTATATTTTTAATCATATTTTATTGACAATTCCCTAATTTTTCACCCGATTTTGAGCCTTTTTTTCAGGGTCCCCCCATGAAACCTGTTTTTCGTTTTATGAGAATAAAAGAAGAGTACTTCAATTTGCCTTGTATTGTAGTATTTCAATATATTTTGATGAGAAGTATATTTTATCAGGTACATTATATCGGGTGAAATATACCCGACGTTAGTGATAGTGTGACTATTTTTAATGTTAGTGTTCTAGGGTTAATGGGCCAGTATCCCAGTCGAATACAAGATTACATATGTTTTTCTTTAATAACCATATTAGCTAAAACATGTCCAAACATGATTTGGAATTCGTCTTTCTACGTGATGTTTTTATGTGATGTTACGTTATGAGGAAAGATGGTGACACCCACCTCCTGCGGAGTCCATGTCAGAGTCGGAGATGTGAGTGATGGAGAAGCGGGACACGCTGGACGGGGAGACGGTGAAGCGGGAGAACTGCACGGCCGGTTTGGGGTCCGGCACTTTGGGGGCGTTGTGTGGTGCGACCGAGGATGTGGACAGAGGGAGCAGGGGGAAGTCGTCCTCCCACTCATACCCTGCACCTGGGAACAGACCATAATACGACATTTAGATACTTATCATCTCTGTGTTCACATCAGCAGCATATGTCCTTTAAGGAATGCCTTCCTGTACTCACTCTCCTCTGAGACGTTCCCGTCTGAGGACTCGTCTGAGGTGTTGAGCCTTTCTTGGGATTTGCTCCGTGAACTCTGACCCTCCGCTCCGAGAGGGAAGTCACGCTCAGCCAGCTCTTTAGTCGGGCTTTCCTAGAGGCGGTGAAGATAATAAACTGTGAGATGCACTTCAAATCAAAGAAAGCTGCACAGATACACAGACTCTACAACTTCACTGGCTTTCCAGATTGTTACAGCTAACGTATTAGCAAAACTAGCATTAAGTCAGTCATAATACTCTCCTGATGAATGTAATCTTTGCTCTGCTTTTGATGCCTATGGAAGCCCATTTCCACCAGTAAAAGAAAACATTCAATGAAAATGTAGCTGTGATAAAAATAACCCCATGGTAAGTCATAATTATCGTGTGTTTTAACTGCTTTTTTTCTTCTCCTTCCTGCTATCTTCCATAGATACATAGCACAGATGACAGCAAAACAACAAAGCTAGAAATGTTTATTTTTTATATACAGCTAATTAAAAAAAAATAAAAAATACTTTCAGAAATGGGCTTCCATAGTTTCCACTAACTTCTGAGAAAAATAACCTGTTTTTTAGCTTCTCGGTGCTCAAATACATTGTCTACCATTTGCTGTTAGGCAGACAGTAGTGGGTTAATTAAAGTCTTGTTTGTTATTGCATAATAACAATAATTACATTTAGGGCTGCCCCATAAAAGTCAATGAGTTGAGTCATCTGTAGGTGACCCCAAGTCGAGCTGTCGTTTGCTATTAAAAGGCTAATCTATGAAACGCTTGTGTAAACAATTTAATCACAAAAAAAGAGAGGAGCAAATAGTCGTGTCTTTGTATTGAAACACAAATTCATGCAGGTTTGAAACATTAATTAATGAATTAAACCGTGTGAAGATAATCTCTCTGACACTCACCTGATCGAACAGGTAGACGGTGACATCGTCAAAAAAAGACACCGTCTTCTTCTTGCGCTCCGGCTCCTCCTCCGGGTGCTCCGCTGTGGGCCCGGTAGGCACCCTGAGGAGGCTGCGCAGCTTGAGGTCTCTGCCGCCGTCGTTCACCACGATGGGCACCGGGTGGCACTCGTCTTCACTCTCCTCCCCGCCGCTCTGCTCCTGCACGCTGTAGATCCGCAGCTCCTCGTCCGACTCGTCGCTGTCGTCGGTGTCGCCGTCCTCCTCGGCCGCCGCTTCCCCGTTGGCCGGAGACCCTCGGCCCTCCGTCGCGGCCGGCGGAGGAGTGGGCGGGGCGGCTGGAGGTGGAGGAGAGGACGAGGAAAACCGCCGGGCGCTCGCCGCGTGCTGCAAGGCCACCTCGTCTTTGGGCAAAGTGTGCAGGGTTTCACCGGATGTCCCCGAAGGTCTGTTTTGAATTGTCTTGATCTCTGGCTCTTCTGTTGTCTCAAATTCTAGAACAGAGTCTTCTTCGTCTTCCTCTTCTTCCTCCTCTTCCTCCTCTTCCTCCTCCTCCTTAATGTCGGAGGTGCGATCTCCATTCAGGGCGCCGAGGGCTTCTTCCATGGCCCCCACCACCTCTGCCGCCCAGTCTCCGAGGGACGAGCTCTCTTCCTGAGAGGGCCATTCATCCAGCCCGCCCTCCGCTATAGAAGCGCCGTCCGAGGGCTCTACCTGTAGCACCTCATCCTGCTCACACTCTTCAGTCAAGTATGCGTCGATCTCCAGTGGAGATGACAAGTCTGCTCCTCCTGTTGATATGTGTTTCACGTCAAGTTTAAGGTCTTTGTTCACGATGGCGTCATTTAGCTCTTCCTCCTCCTCATTCTTCCTTTTCTCGCCCTTCCTTTCTCCTGTGCGTTGTTCCTTTTCAACATTTTCTTCATCTATCACTCTCTCCGACAGTTCTTCCCCTTCGTCCCTGGACTGCCTCTCGTTCTCGTAGTCCGAAAAGTAGGCAGAGTCTCTGTATGGCGTCTTATCGCTGAGCGGTAGAAGGCCGTGGTCGCTGGTCTGTGAGGCTCCTGAGGCCGAATCTTCACCCAATGGCGGTTCCGCCTCTCTCTCCACTTTGCCATCGACTTCCTGCTCCTCCAGCTCCTTGTCCCCATCCATTTTCGTATGAAGGGGAGGATTTCCAAGAGGTTGTTCTCGGGCTTCATGAGGCTCTTTGGGTACAAACTCGGGGCTCTCATTATTTTCCGTGTCGTAGCCACTGTCCATAGCTTTGGGTGAGCTGGAAGGGTGGGAGGACGCGGGGCTGAAGCCTTCACAAGACCCGGCCGCGGACGGCAGATCGATGGAATCCATGGAATCGGGAGTCCCCACCTGCTTCTGCAGCGACTTGAAGGCAGGAGAGGCGCTCAGCTCGCTGGACTCGTCTGCGAAGATGCCCGAGGTGACGTCCGTGATGTCGTCCGTGATGTCGTCGTCGTCGCTGCAGTCGAGGATGTCGGCGAGGCTCACGCTGGAGCCCTCGCGGTCGACGCCGCTGTCGCCGGTGTGACTCAACTCGGACTGCGGCTCCGTGAGGGCCACCATCACGTGCATGTTGTCATCAGGGGGCGGAGTGGTTGCACTCATTGTCAGGGTCACCTCTTCTATTTCAGGCTCCGTCGGCTTTTGCGTCATTGGATTTTCTTTGATTACATCCTCCCTCTTCTCTCTGAAGGGCGCTTCATCAGTCGTAAGGTCGACACACTGCTCTCTGCTGTCCTCGGTCTTCATCGAGAAGGGTTTGGCCACAACGGGGCCCCCTGGAGCCGGTGACAGGTTGATCATCTCGTCATTGCTCGGGATGTCGATGACCTTATCGCTGATGTAGCTGCTGTGATCGTAGCTGCTGTGATCGTAGCTGCTGTGATCGTAGCTGCTGTGACCGTAGCTGTTGTTTCTGACCAGCAGGCCCGTGAGCGGGTCCACAAAGAGCGAGTGGCAGCACTCTCCAGATGCCGGCACCGGAGTCTCGCCCTCGTGGCACAGGTAGATGTAGGCGTTGCAGTTGTCCGAGGGCACCATCGCGTGATGTTTGCTCAGACTCAGGCAGGCACTGTTGTCTTTGGCCTGGTGGGACTCGAGATAGTCAACGGGTTTGGGAAGAGAGTGGAAGGCCAGGCTATGCTCCTCTGGCCAGGAGTCTTCGATGTCTGTGCTTGGCATTGTGTAGTGGAAGTCCACGTAAGCGTCCTGTCTGCAGCTGTGGCTCGCGCGTCTGTGGTGACCGACGCTGCTGTGGCGACCCGCACTGCTGTGGCGGTGTTTTGAAGGCCAAGTGTTGCAGGTGTGTCGCTCAACAAATATGTCTTCTTCTTCTTCCTCCTCTGTGTCGCTGTCTCGGTGCCCGATGAAGAGCGCCCCCTCCGTCTCCATGTCGATACTGACCGAGTGGCTGCCGTGGCCGGTGTGTCCGGGCATCGTCTTCCTCAGGGAGCCCATCATGTCGTAGTAGCCCCCCGTCACGTTCTTTCCTATGACGGAGGCCTGACTCGTGTCCATGTATGCGTCTCTGTAGGCTTGTTCAGATGCACTGTTCACGGCGGGGGATCTTTCCAACTCACCCAAGGCCTGCCGCAGGCTCCGGGACCCCCAGCTCTCCTGATGACGCTCACTGGAGGACTGGCGTCCGATCAGATAGTGATCTATTCCCAGAGGGGGCGAGTGCTCATAGTAGTAACCCCCGTCTCTGTCTTTATAGGACACATAGTGACTGGACTCCCAGGGTCGTAGTGGGCTACTGTCCAACGCTTGCCCCAAGAGGGGCTCCATGGTCAGGGAGATAGCGGGACTTGAGTCGTTCGAGTCGTACAGATCTGACTTATGGATGTCTGCTGACCAAAAGGGACCCGTGTCCTTGGTCTGTGACGGGCAGCCCATGCACTCGCCTGAGTCGGCACTCCCAGTCAGAAAGCTCCCGCTGCTGCCTTGGTAGTCTGGGCTGTAGGAGCACATGGTGTAGTCCAGATCAATGTTACAGTCCACCGGCTCTTCGATGCGGATGTAGTATTCACTGCTCACCGAGGGGCTGTGGGCACTGAGGACGGGAAGTATGCCTGGAGCGTGGAGATGTTGTGATTGGTAGTAAGAAGGAGAAAGTCCGTAGCTGAGACTCTCCGTGGGGCAGCCTCCCACGATGCCCCCAGGGGGGTAGAACGCCTCCTGGTGATGATGGTCGACCTGGCACAGGGCGCTGGAGGAGTCCGGGGCGCTGTAAGACTGGTCCGCTCTGGCTTGCTCCCACTTGTACTCAAAGTTCAGGCCGCGGCTGGTCTCCGTGACCGTGAGTATGTCGTCCCCGGACTCCGAGTGGTAGCCGTCACCGGCTGAAAAATGCTCGAGGAGGGGAAAAGAGGAGGAGGTCGACGAAGGGTGGTCCCGTGACATTGCCGAGGCACCGCGGTGGCCATTGAATACGGTGTCGGGACGCAGGGAGTTCCATCGCCTCTCAAAGTCCTCCTCGGCCTCGCTGGCCCCCTTGGCACACAGGTAGCTGAGCAGCAGGTGGACCTCCTCGGCATTGGGTCTCTGCTCAGGCTGGAGCCAGCAGAACTGCATCACCTCGTACCTGAGGAGCCCAGGCACAAGAAAATGAGAAAGTAAAATATACTATAGTATTGCTAGGGCAACAGCTTTGGTCCAAGCTCACCTCCACAAGATATGAAAAGGAAACATGCCACATCTCCAGATATTTCTGTTGCAATACATGTAATGTGATCATTCGTGAAGATAACATATTTAATCAGTCAAGAATAGACTGTAAAGCTAACACAATTAGCAGGATTATTAGAATCTTCAGGAAGCAATGAGAATCTACTTTATTGTGTTTGGCTATGTTCGACCCAACTGTCTCACGATGTTTCTGCATGGGTTCGAGTCTCACCAGCGCTCAGCCAGGGGCACTTTGAGCAGCGGCTTGGGCAGTCGCAGCTGCTGCTCCCTCACGGCGTAGGTCAGCACCTGTCGGTCAGAGTAGTGCCTGTAGGGCTGGTTGCCCAACTCAAACAACTCCCAGATGGTGACGCCCAGAGACCTGAGACACGGGAGGACACGGACGTCGTGAAACAGAAAAACAGCCAACAGAACGAGTGAACGTCATCCCGCCCCTTATGTACAAATACTTCATCCAGCTGCTTGATAATGTTTTATTATCTTGCTTCCTTCACAGTCACAGTCAGGGCTTTATCACTGTACAGATGTGTTTTTTATTAATCTGACTCTTTCATTCTATCAGGTGAGTTCAATGGCAGTTTGTATGTTTTGGGCCAGTTCCCCCAGCCCATTTTAACAAAATGCAGTATGAATAAAATGATCATTAACAATAGAAAATGACCACAAAAAAAGCCCAATCTCAACCGGCCTGACCCCAAAAACAAGCGATCGATGTTTGCTTGGCAATCAAAGTAAATATTAATGATTTATCTTCTTCTATCTCAGTCTGTGAGCACTGACATATACATATAGTAAATACATCTTCATTTTATACCACAAAACATTTTAAAACTACACTTTATTGCCATGAAATCTTTAATTTTAGAGACCAAATGACGTGTGTCTGTGTGTGTGTGCGTGCGTGCGTGCGTGCGTGCGTGCGTGCGTGCGTGTGTGTGTGTGTGTGTGTGTGTGTGTGTGTGTGTGTGTGTGTGTGTGTGTGTCTGCACCTTCCTGTCTTTTTGGATCCTCTCCCCTGAAACCCCTGCATGCCCGCTTCACGTCCTTGTGTTGGTCTCCGTGTACCGGTCACTCCCACTCCGCGCTCCACTGGGTGTGTTTGTGCGTTGTGTTGTGTGTGTGTCTGTGTGTGTGTGCGTTGTGTTGTGTGTGTGTCTGTGTGTGTGTGTGTGTGTGCGTTGTGTTGTGTGTGTGTCTGTGTGTGTGCCTGTCTTCCCTGTGCGTATACACGTCTCTTTCTGAACGCCTGAAGGTTCTGCTGGGCGAGGTGAACTCGGGCCTGTGTGTGTGCGTGTGCGTGTGTCTGTGCGTGTTTGTGTGTGTGTGTGTGTGTGTGTGTGTGTCCTACCACATGTTGCTGTGCTGGGTCTGGTCCGCCACCAGCAGGTTCCCATGCACCTCGTCCACCAGCTCTGGAGCGATCCAGCGCAGCGGCACGCTCATCTGATCGGACGTCGTGTAGTAATCATCCTGACGGGGAGACGGAAGACAATCACACTTATTAAAAATGTATTTCATGTCAGCTGCAAAGTGAAAACAAATGTATTTTAAGGGTACTTTTTCAAATTCTTAACTCATTTATGTAAATGGAACAATCTGCTCGACAGTGTCTGCTAACAACAAACTCTACCTTTGTCATCTATTTCCCCCCAAAAAATACTCCATAAATAAATATAATACTTCTTAAATATATCTTATTAAGTTGATGTTTTCTGTGTGATGAACAGACCTTGTACTTGTTCTGGGCCAGGCCGTAATCTCCAATCTTCACTGAGACGTCGGCAGACAGCAAGCAGTTCCTCAAAGCCAGGTCACTGGTCACAAGGGGAGGAACAGCTGTTACAGATCTTTATTATTCATAAACATACAACACAAGACCAGAACATTGCCGGACGGTCATAGTTCTCGAGGCACAGACGCCGGCTGAAGACAAGAAGAAATAATTCATGATGGAGGCTTTGACTTGCTGTGGAGACGAGGCTCACCGCCTGCAACAAAATCACTGATGCTGGAGTCTGGAAGGAGCACTCTGGCAGCACCAGGATATTGTTCCAGGAAGCAACCAAGAGGCAGGAAGCAGATCTTACTGACCGATAACAGACACCGGCTATGAGGACCTGACGCTTTCATTATTGACACACGTGTGCGTGACGTTTAGTAGCATGCATAGCTCGCTACCTGTGCGTGAAGTTGTGTTTGTGCATGTGCAGGAGCCCCGAGGCGATGTCACAGGCCATCCGCTGGAGAATCAAGGGGTCTGGGGTCATGGCTTCTGAGGACCTGCAGCTCCGGAGGTAACCCTTCACGTCCCCCTGGACACAGGAGATGAAAACACATATATAATATAGAATAATTTCTGTCATATTCATTGAATGTGCTGTAACTACGCTGTTCATTCTGGCCACATGACATCTATTGCTTCTGTCCATCCGGGGAGAGGGATCCTCCTCTGTTGCTCTCCCTCAGGTTTCTTCCCTTTTTTCCCTGTGAAAGGGTTTTTACTATCTCTTTAGGGGAGTTTTTCCTGACCCGATGTGAGGTCCCGGGACAGGATGTTATGTGTACAGATTGTAAAGCCCTCCGAGGCAAACTTGTATTTGTGATGTTGGGCTATATAAAATAAACTGAATTGAATATATGTGTGTGCGTTACAGCCTCTGACCACTGGAGGGCGGTGTTGTCATTGTGCTGCGCTTAATGGGGCCAAGAGTCATCTCTTTGTATTAGAATCTGGACTCTGTGTCCTGTTATATGTAATGAGATGTTTGGGATGAACACATGAGTCCTCATCCTCCGCCGTCTTAATAAATGATTAACTTGCTATGCCTGACTTTCCTCCTCGGGTATAGTTGAACATTTTCTGTTCAGATATTCCTGAACGACCAGCGATCACCAACGTATACCACTGAATTCAGAATGAATGGATTTGAAGTGGAAGGAAGAGAGTTCCTTAAATTACTTAAATATCACCTCAAATATCAGCTTTAAATCTTCTGAGCCGATCAATCCTACAAGTGTAGTGTGCCAAATATTTACAGCAGCTGCCAAGAATGTTTTTATTGCCAACACAACATTAGAAGTGTTCAATGTAAAGCACTGAATGAGTAACAGGATATACTGCAGACTTTAAATTAAGAGTAGAGGTCAATAGACCTGGACTTTCATCAACACATCACACACTGTGCAACATGTTAATAGACTTTACACACCAAATGTGATAAAGACCAATATATATATATATATATATATATATATATATATATATATATATATATATATATATATAAACACAAAGCTGCAAAGGAACAGATATTTTAACAGAGAATATACACAAAACTTCAATTAAATGACAGATTTCCATACAGCGGGGTCGTGGCATCACTCGGGTTTGATTCATCTTCAGATGTTACTTCATGTTTATTCATCTCTGTTACTGTTAGTGGGTTGAAACTCACCAGTGGACAAAACTCCATCACCAGCAGGTACGGAGTGACCTCAGTGCACTGGACCAAACACTGCAGCAGAGCAGGGTGCTGCAGGGCTCTGAGGAGAGGAGGAGAGGAGAGGAGAGGAGGAGAGGATGAGAGGAGAGGAGAGGAGAGGAGAGGAGGAGAGGAGAGGAGGAGAGGATGAGAGGAGGAGAGAGGAGGAGAGGAGGAGAGGATGAGAGGAGGAGAGGAGAGGAGAGGAGAGGAGGAGGAGAGAGGAGAGGAGAGAGGAGAGGAGAGGAGGGGAGAGGAGAGGATGAGAGGAGGAGAGGAGGAGAGAGGAGAGGAGAGAGGAGAGGAGGAGAGGAGGAGAGGAGAGGAGGAGAGGAGAGGAGGAGAGGAGGAGAGGGGAGGAGAGGAGGAGAGAGGAGAGGAGAGAGGAGAGAGGAGAGGAGAGAGGAGAGGAGAGGAGAGGAGGAGAGGAGAGAGGAGAGAGGAGAGGAGAGGAGGAGAGGAGGAGAGGAGGAGAGGGGAGGAGAGGAGGAGAGAGGAGAGAGGAGAGGAGGAGAGGAGAGAGGAGAGGAGGAGAGGAGGAGAGGAGGAGAGGAGGAGAGGAGAGGAGGGGAGGAGAGGAGAGGAGGAGAGAGGAGAGAGGAGAGGAGGAGAGGAGAGAGGAGAGGAGGAGAGGAGGAGAGGAGGAGAGGAGGAGAGGAGGAGAGGAGAGGAGAGGAGGAGAGGAGAGGAGAGGAGAGGAGAGAGAGGAGAGGAGAGAGAGGAGAGAGGAGAGGAGGAGAGAGGAGAGGAGAGGAGAGGAGGGGAGAGGAGAGGAGAGGAGGAGAGGAGGAGAGGAGGAGAGAGGAGAGGAGAGAGGAGAGGAGGAGAGAGGAGAGGAGAGGAGAGGAGAGAGGAGAGGAGAGGAGAGGAGAGGAGAGGAGAGAGAGGAGAGAGGAGAGGAGGAGAGAGGAGAGGAGAGGAGAGGAGGGGAGGGGAGAGGAGAGGAGAGGATGAGAGGAGGAGAGAGGAGAGGAGAGAGGAGAGGAGAGGAGGAGAGGAGGAGAGGATGAGAGGAGAGGAGGAGAGGAGGAGAGGAGAGGAGGAGAGGAGGAGAGGGGAGGAGAGGAGGAGAGGAGGAGAGAGGAGAGAGAGAGGAGAGGAGAGGAGAGGATGAGAGGAGGAGAGGAGAGAGGAGGAGAGGAGAGAGGATGAGAGGAGGAGAGGAGAGAGGAGAGGAGAGGAGGAGAGAGGAGAGGAGGAGAGAGGAGAGGAGAGGAGAGGAGGGGAGGGGAGAGGAGAGGAGAGGAGGAGAGGAGGAGAGAGGAGAGGAGAGAGGAGAGGAGAGAGGAGAGAGGAGAGGAGGAGAGAGGAGAGGAGAGGAGAGGAGGGGAGGGGAGAGGAGAGGAGAGGATGAGAGGAGGAGAGAGGAGAGGAGAGAGGAGAGGAGAGGAGGAGAGGAGGAGAGGATGAGAGGAGAGGAGGAGAGGAGGAGAGGAGAGGAGAGGAGGAGAGGAGGAGAGGGGAGGAGAGGAGGAGAGGAGGAGAGAGGAGAGAGAGAGGAGAGGAGAGGAGAGGATGAGAGGAGGAGAGGAGAGAGGAGGAGAGGAGAGAGGAGAGAGGAGATGAGGAGAGGAGGAGAGGAGAGGAGGAGCTTTGTCATGTTGTAGTTGAATGAAAGTAAAAGCATTCCCACACTGACATGTTGGGAAAATATACGACATCAAGTTCAGCATGTTCACGATTTTTCATCGACAAGAAGTTTTTGTAAAATGATTCAAGTAAAAGTTCTCATTTTGAAGAATGGTCTCTCCCTTCTGTGTTACGTGAAGGAAAATCACAACATATTTTTACTTTAAATATGAGTTACTTTATATCACTGACAGAAAGAAGAACATACAGTAAATCCCAGCAGACAGACAGGAGACAGGAGAGAGGAGTAAATACATGAATGAATAAATACCGGAAAGGCTGCGCCTCCTTCAGGAA
>JBAMJR010000148.1:470000-493436 GCA_038501785.1 Myoxocephalus aenaeus | reverse complement strand
CGTAAAATACTTGGTTAGATTTAGGAAAAGATCGTAAAATACTGGGTTAGCTTCAGGAAAAGATCGTAAAATACTTGGTTAGCTTTAGGAAAAGATCGTAAAATACTTGGTTAGCTTCAGGAAAAGATCGTAAAATACTTGGTTAGCTTCAGGAAAAGATCGTTAAATACTTGGTTAGCTTTAGGAAAAGATCGTAAAATACTTGGTTAGCTTTAGGAAAAGATCGTAAAATACTTGGTTAGCTTCAGGAAAAGATCGTAAAATACTTGGTTAGATTTAGGAACAGATCGTAAAATACTTGGTTAGCTTCAGGAAAAGATCGTTAAATACTTGGTTAGCTTTAGGAAAAGATCGTAAAATACCTGGTTAGCTTCAGGAAAAGATCGTTAAATACTTGGTTAGCTTTAGGAAAAGATCGTAAAATACTTGGTTAGCTTCAGGAAAAGATAAATATCGTAAAACATTCAGGTTTAGGAAAAGATCGTAAAACACTTAAGGTTTAGGAACAGATTGTTAAATACTTGGTTATGTTTAGGAAAATATCGTAAAACATTCAGGTTTAGGGAAAGATCGTAAAATATTTTAGGTTTCAGAAATGATTGTTAAATACTTGGTTAGGTTTAGGGAAATATCGTTAAAAAACTTAGGTTTAAGAAAAGATACTTGATATCTTATATGCATACCGGACATATGCTCCTGAATTTCTTAGAAATAAGTAATTCGGCATGGAAAAACTTTTTCTTAATTCATGATTTTATGCCATAACTCAAGAAATAACTTGCTTATTGACAATTTCTCCACAAATGTCTAAATAGGCTAAAAATTATAAAGTAATGACATTTTGGATACACGGACTGCAACTTGACTTCCACACACACACACACACACACACACACACACACACACACACACACACACACACACACACACACACACACACACACACACACACACAGTAAATGTCATGTTGATTGATGTCCCACTGGAGTCCTGCAGAATCGATGCTCTTTGTTTTGGACTCATTGCCGCTTTGAGGCCTCTGAAACCAAACAGACGGCTCCTGAGGGTTGAGTTCACTGCCTCTGTGCAGAGCGGGAAAATTCAGAGAGAGAGAGAGAAGCTGCATTTATCATCCTGAGGATGATATATGCAGCTTCTATGTGTTGGTTTCTGATTTCTCACTTTTTTTTTTAAACTTTGCTGGGCCGTCAGTGTGCTAGCAGGATTATTATTATTGTAGAAACTCCTCAATGTGTATTCAGGCTGTTTTCTTTCCACTAGTCTGAAAGAAGGACGTGTTATGGAAGCAACATAACCCCAAATCCCCAAATAATTTGATATTCTTTTGATGTAGCATGAGTTTCCCTTTTTCCTGCTTGTCCAAAACTCTGAAAAATAACTTTTGGGATATTTAGTTCCGTCTTCCACTCAGCTGAAGTTATTGTAAAAGTTGTCTCGCTTCATCTTGATGATCAGATTCAAGCAAACATCAAAGTCCCTTAAAATGTATTTTTACTTTGTTCATCGGCTACACACATTATCTTAGTATTAAACTCTTTCAGCTAAGTTGCTATTTGTATACAGTTAAATACCAGAGCTCTCATTTAAGTGTGTACAGGAAACGTTGAAACAACACCTGATGAATCTTTTGGGAGATTTGTATATTAAAAATTCAGACCGACAAAAATATTTTCTTTCCTCTTTTCACCGTGTCACATTACTTCACGCATAGAAGTTATATTTTAATTGGTTGATAACCTCGTCTCAGCTAACGTAACCTTAAAAAGTTTCACTCAAATATAGAAGGAGTCGGCTAATTGTTTGTATAGTTGTATGCTGTTATGAATTATTTAATTTTTAATTTTATGTATTTGTTGTTATTTTGTTGTCTAGTAATGTGAAGTAATGTGTAACTTATAAAATAAAATGATTGAAAGAAAGAAGGAGTCGGCGGAAAGACAAATTAAAACAAAAAGGGGAAATAAATAAGAAATGAAGTTGTGAGACAATTTGATCAAAACATTCACATTTTTTTTTACTTTTTATAAAAAATAAAATAGCACAATAATAACTGTTTATTGAGTCAATCATTATTTTGAAATATTCTTCTTGTGTTATTGTTTTTTAACTTCCACACTGATTAAAATACGGCATTCTTGCGTCGGTGGGATGAATTCTGAATGAAACTCACCTCCGTCCCCCGTCTCCTTTACCTCTGCTCACCTGGTTTCCTGCCAGGTATCCCAGCATCCTCTCTGCTGGGCTGATGAGAGGCCTCTTCCTGCAGCAGAGGACGGGACAAGGACGCCGGCCTCTGCGTCTGCCAGCAAAGCTCTCCGATGCAGTCGGCGTGTCCGAGGCAGACGATGAAGACGATGAAGACGGATGGGTCTGATCCGGCGGGTTGGAGCGCCGGCCTGCGAGGCGACAGCCACACAGGTCTTCCTCTAACGAGATAATCACAAACCGCTGGAGGTTCTGCAAGTCAGCATGTTTTGTTGTTTTCTGTTCCTTTGACCTTTACACCACATTATACGTGAGACCTAGAAAATGACATCACCATAATACAAGCCGACCTGACGACAGCAGTTTATCGTTTAGTTTTGTCGCACAACTTCTCCTTGCCGTGGACGGGTTGATGTGTGTAGGTCTAAGTGTGAGGAGCCACTCTGGCATTCACCAAAAAATGTCCCTCAAACAGACACACAACCAGGTAGAGACTAACACATGACCACAAAGAGACATAAGATGACCACGATGAGGCATAACATGACTAGAAAGAGACACAAAAAAGACGACAGACAGACCAAACTGACTACAAAGAGACTGACAATGACTATGAAAAAGGGCAAAACAACCAAAAAGAGACGCAACACGACCACAAAGAAACATAAAATGGCAACAAAGAGACACAATAAGACAAAACAATTACTCAAGACAAAGAGACACGACTACAGAGAGATCATAACAACTACAAAGAGAAGCAAAGCAGCCGCAAAGAGACACAAAGACTATAAAAACACCAAGACAACCACAAAGAGACACAATAAGAATACAGAGAGACCAAAACGACCCCAAAGAAATACAAAACAACCACAAAGAAACAGACAATGACAACAAAGAGACACAGCAAGACCACAGAGAAACCAAAACAACTAAAAAGAGATGCAAAGCAGCCGTAAAGGGAACGCAAAGAATACAAAAATCAGAGCCAAAAACACCAAAACAGCCACAAAGAGACACAAAACAACCACACAAAGAGACAAGAGGCTGAAACAAAAAGACGACAGAAACCGAACCGACTACAAAGAGACTAACAATGACTACGACAAGGGGCAAAACAACCACAAAGAGACACAAAACGACCACAAAGAAACTCAATGAGACTAATAAATGACACAAAATGACGACAAAGAGACACAACACGACTACAAAGAGATCATAACAACTACAAAGAGACACAATGAGACTAATACATTTCACAAAATGATGACAAAGAGACACAACATGACTGCAGAGAGACCATAACAACTACAAAGAGACACAAAGCAACTTCAAAGAGACACAAAGAGACCGACAACGAACACGAAAATGGAAAAAACAACCACAAAAAGACCGAAACACAAAGAGACACAACGAGACGAAACACAAGTGTGAAAAGGGGCAAAACAACCCCAAAGATACACAAAACAACCACAAAGAAACATACAATTACAAGAGACACAACAAGACTACAGAGACAAAAACAACCACACAAAGAGGCGGAACAACAACAAGCTGCTGGCCTTTTGAATGTCTGAAGCTTTTTGTACGATCAAACTGTGCCGGTGGTTCGACTCCTGGTGTTTTCACTAGAGGGCGCCACAGAGCAGAGAGAGAGAGAGAGAGAGAGAGAGAGAGAGAGAGAGAGAGAGAGAGAGAGACCTCTGTAAAACACCTCTTCAAATGGAGCGAAGGCATCTTTCATCATCTGTTCATCTCATCTTCTCTTCTTCTGACTTTTCCCACAACTCTTCTTCTCTTTTCATCCTCCAGAGAGTGAGAACATTTGCTGCTTTTTATCTTTAAAATGTGTTTTATTTTACTCAAAGTTTGCATGAAAAGTTATTTCTGTATCCTGATTTAAAACCCAGATGAGGAGTTTAAACTCTTATCACACTTTCAAATGGAAAACCTCCTTAAAGCGACGACGTCTCCTCCAAACCAAACTGCTCTTTCAATTACGCTTCAAAGGAAAACTTATTTTCTCCTAGTTTACAATCGCAGTTTTTGAACAGTTTGATAACGTGGTTAACGTTGTAAATAAACAAAAAAAGAAAAAAACGGACCAAAACTACTCGGTTAAGTTGAGGCAACATAATTACTTGCTTTGGTTTTGTAGAAAACATGAAGGTTTGTCTTAAAATGAATAAGAAATGAAAAAAAACGCAACAACACGGGACTTGAACAGCGGTCTCCTGGGTGAAAGTCCTGTGTTGTTGTTGTTTTTTCACTCATTTGAAACCTGTTTGTGGCTCGTCAAAAGCAAACAAGAATCCACGACAAAATACGTTTCTCATAATTCCCGGCGCAGTTTAAAGCCGTATGAAAACGTCATTGTTAGGAGCCGCTGCCGCTTTAACAGTTTTATCGCCCGATCCCGTCGTCTCAACTCAAATCTGCTTCTTGACCTTTGTGGCGCGTCTTTATCCCTCGTCTACTCTTCAATGAAGAGGAAAGGCTATAAATGCCATCGCCTTGAAAATGAAAGGATAAAAAGGTCATCTCCATAAACCGTTTGGGGCGACTCGGATTCAATCGTTTCACAGAGAACGATGAAGAATAAAACACGATATAAAAGGTAGTGACGCCTGCTTTATGGCCGCAGCTTCTCGGCTTCTTATACGATCTCACTGACTTGTTTTCAGGTGAATCCTGTCTGCATCCCGTTACCTGCAACAAAAACCCAGATGATTGGCTTCAAAAAGACTCACCATGTGACCGTCAAACAAGCAAAATAAATCAGGATTTGTTCAGTTATTTATACTTATGCAGAGATAAATAAAGGCTTGTGCCGCCATCTTGTTTTTTTTGTAAACGTTGGGTTACAAGCCGCTCCTACGGCCGGTCAGTGTCCCCAGTGTAGCAAGCTAGTAGCAGCGCTAGCTAGCGTTGCTGCTAGCTAGCGCTGCTGCTGCTACTGCCCGCTGTTGCTGCTACTGCCCGCGTCCCCTCTGCCCAAGTCGGGTGTCGAGCCTGGTCCCGCTACCTTCGGTGGTTTTCGGGGAGCTAGCGGAAGTTAGCGGAGAGCTAGCGAAAGTTAGCAGCGAAGTAATGGAGCGCTAGCAGGAGCCCCAGCTGGCTACAGCGGGGAGCTAACGGGGACACTGACCGAAGGTTGTAGCGGCTCGTAACCCAACGTTTACGGTAGTTGGTAAATATATTTTTTTTTAGAGAAGTATAGCAACAGTGTCACAGGATATACATTAAAAACATGTCCAGGGCCCTGTTTCTCGTACCTGGCTAAACAAAGTCAAGCAAATGTCCTATTATCCAGCTTAAATCAGCGAGATGATTGACATCAGGCTATCTGGGTTTCTTCATGGCTGATCCGCGCTGAAACGGTCTCGTTAATTCTAACCAGACGTCAGTCATCTGGATAAATGCGCGTGTCCGTTCCTCTTCAGAAGGGATAATAATCGAGCACTGACACCACGATCTTCTAACAGTACAATGGCAAATAAACTCAGAGGAACCTCTTTTTATTTCTCTGCTGAAAAGCAGGAGATGATCATGAACGCATATGAGGAATTCATTACCTTAATCATTCACAAAAAACGTGTTGCGAATATTCGCAACGCGTTTGCAACATTTTCGGTGTGAATGCAGCTTAACATCGCCCCGCTGAGAGACATAAGCATCGCAAATATATCAGACAAGTTAAATGTGTCAGTTTTGGGAAAATGTATCGGCAAATTTTAAGTGCTTCATCACCCAAATCAATCAGATTATATTTATTTAAATGTATCTGCTGCCAGTAGTATACTAATTAATATATACTTATGAGGATAGATTTACTGTATGCGGGTATGTATCATGTACTATGTGTATATACATGTATGTGAATATTCCAACGTTTTTGTAACATTGCAGCTTAACATCGCCCCGCTGCGAGACATAAGCGCCGCAAATATATCAGACAAGTTAAATGTCAGTGTTGGGAAAATGTATCCGCAAATTTTAAGTGCTTCATCACCCAGATCAATCAGATTATATTTACGAATAAATATATACTTATGAGGATATATGTACTGTATGCGCGTATGAATCATGTACTATATGTATATACATGTATATTTCTATATAACTAGGAGTTTGAATATGTGTATGGGCGGATCAGTATATATGTATTATTCATAATCAGAAATTCAATCAATTGAAGCAGTAAAAAGAAATTGTGTGTGATTCTCTGTATTCTTATCACGATCACAGTAATCATGTTCTACAATAATGATATGTATGGTGTACTAATAACACTGTCATATAATTATGAGTGCTTTCAACACATCCATACATTTCTTAAGCGCTAAATAAACTTAAGAACAGCGCGGCATGCAGCGGGTGAGAGTCTCTGTCTGTGAGACGGGCGATCGGCTGTGCCGTGTGGTGATCAATGTCCGCGGCTCGAGAAGCTCTCGTAAATAAATGATTCCTTGACGGCAGAATCTATAGCTAACTATTATCGCTCCTTCATCAATGAGGAAGGGAGCTGCCTTTTTTGTCCGGTGGGAGTGGCCAGCTTATCCAGTGAATTTCAGTAAGCCTGCCCGGGAGCAGGTTTAAATTTTTGGCTGTGTTGTATGGTGATTTATCTAAGCTTGCTTCGAGAAACTGAAAAGCCAGACCTACGTCATCTTATCCTGACAATTAGCCCGCTAACTCAGTAAGCCAGGTACGAGAAACAGGGCCCAGGTGACAGAAGGGTTTTATTTTGAAGGGAGAAAAAAAAAAGAAATTCTAGTGATCCACTTTTCTAAGTCAGATCTAAATTGTGGACTTAAAAAAAAATTATAATAACGTTTTTTTTCATGTATACCCTTATGTATTTATTTTTATTTTTTATTATTTGGATGATTATGTGCATATGTATCTTTATATACATGTATTGTGCACATCTTTTCTTTGTATGCATATCTAGAAAATCAATAAAAATGTGATAAAAAAATAAATAAACATATGTGTGACAAATGGCAGCTGTTTGTTGTTGTATTACTCACTCCACTACCACATGTTTTCTTCCAGGTGAGTTTTAATGCTAACACTCAATAGATGCACCTTGAGTTTATCGTTTATGGAGAAATTAAAACTCACCTGGAAGAAAACACGAATACTTTTAGAGATTTTTATTAGATTTTTTTACCAGTTTCCACAGATGAAAAAAAAAATATATATACTTAGAAAATCATAGCCTTTTTTTTCAACTGTTCTAAATTCATAAACACAGGACAGAAACACAATCTAGATCAGACTTAGAATATTGATCACCATATTATTGTTATATTTTATTCCTCTCAGGACTTCCGTAGTTTGCAGAAAGAAGCAGCAGAAGGATGTTTTTGTGGGTCGTATTTTTCTCGATCATCTTGTCATTTATCCAGACTGACCAGTCGGTCCCATTTTGATTTTTCCGACCTTTGACCTCCCGAGTGGCGGAGCGCCCTGGGCTCACCGCGTTTCCCTGCCAAATGTCACCCCCTTTGACATATGGAGTCCCGGCGCAGGGAGCTCAGGCTCGGTGCAGCAGAAGGTCGGGAGTCGTATTTATAGCCCGACCTTTACTTCAACCCGCACCGGCTGACTTAAAGAACTGTATTTCCATCGGCCCCAGAGCATTGTGAGGACTCGGGTTCGGATCCCACGCATGACTTTGTGTTACGTAACTCTCGGGTATACGTTCTCCTCCAAACTGTTTAGATGTAATCCCTTATTGACACAAATACTCACTGGAGCGGTGTTTCCAAAACGAATATTTCTGTGGCCCCACTTTTCTTTTTTAAATGACAAACCGTCGAGACCCAGATCACAATATAGTGCTCATCTATTGTGTTGCCTCACTAACTGTGCTGCACACACCACCAATGATAGACTTACATAATATTATCTAAGAATAGACAGGAGGAGATTCCAGAGACACGACTCTCCATCAACAGACGCATAACGGCATGTTGTCTTTGTCATTGTTTGGTTTAGTTGAAGTAAAAAAAAATGTCAGATCGGCGGACACCTCCGTTTCTGAAAAGTGAAGTCTATGCTTCATGTGTTAAAGCTGCATTCTCTCTCCTGACCACCAGGGGGCGACTCCTCTGGTTGTATAGAAGTCTCTGCTTCATGTGTTAAAGCTGCATTATCTCTACTGACCACCAGGGGGTGACTCCTCTGGTTGTTTAGAAGTCTATGCTTCATGTGTTAAAGCTGCATTCTCTCTCCTGACCACTGGGGGAGACTCCTCTGGTTGTATAGAAGTATATGCTTCATGTGTTAAAGCTGCATTCTCTCTCCTGACCACCAGGGGGCGACTCCTCTGGTTGTATAGAAGTATGGTTGTATAGAAGTATATGCTTCATGTGTTAAAGCTGCATTATCTCTCTTGACCACCAGGGGGCGACTCCTCTGGTTGTATAGAAGTATATGCTTCATGGGTTAAAGCTGCATTCTCTCTCCTGACCACCAGGGGGCGACTCCTCTGTTTGTATAGAAGTATGGTTGTATAGAAGTATATGCTTCATCTGTTAAAGCCTACAATTATGTTGTAATACGGTATTCAACCAAATTTTGCAGAATTAATTCATGGCAATATTGAGGATTTTGTTTTCAATAGCTTTACACCGCGTTCCACATTATTAGGCAAATTGTATTTAAGGGTCATAAACATTCATTTTTTGGTTTTTCAATGAAACTCATGGATGGTATTGTGTCTCAGGGCTATTTGGATGATTGAAATCATCCAAATAGTAATAATAATAATTAGTTTGCCAGGTGAGCCCAATCAAAGGAAAACTACTTAAGAAGGATGTTCCACATTATTAAGCAAGCTACATGTTTCAGGCAAAATGGGGAAGAAAAAGGATCTCTCTGCTGCTGAAAAGCGGCAAATAGTGCAATACCTTGGTCAAGGTATCACAACATTGGATATTTCCAAAAGAATTGCGCGTGATCATCGGACGGTGAAGAAATTTGTCACCGATTCACAGCACAAGCGGGTTCGTTCAGACAAAGGCAAAATAAGGAAGATTTCTGCCAAACAAATGCGTAGGGTTAAGAGCAGCCACGAAAATGCCATTGAATAGCAGCAAACAGGTGTTTGAAGCCGCTGGTGCCTCTGGAGTCTCGTGAACTTCAAGATGTAGGATGCTCAAGAGGTTTGCAAGTGTCCTTAAACCTGTTATTCGGCCACCCCTAAACCAAGCTCACAAGCAAAAAAGGTTGCAGTGGGCTCAGGACTACATGAAGACTAACTTTCAAACTGTTTTGTTTACGGATGAGTGCCGTGCAACCCTTGATGGTCCTGATGGATGGAGTAGTGGATGGTTGGTGAATGGCCACCATGTCCCAACAAGGCTGAGACGTCAACAAGGAGGTGGCGGAGTCATGTTTTGGGCCGGAATCATGGGGAGAGAGCTGGTAGGCCCCTTCAGGGTCCCTGGCGGTGTGAAAATGACCTCGGCAAAGTATGTAGAGTTTCTGACTGACCACTTTCTTCTGTGGTACAAAAAGAAGAACCGTGCCTTCCGTAGCAAAATCATATTCATGCATGACAATGCACCATGTCATGCTGCAAAGAATACCTCTGGGGCATTGGCTGCTATGGCATAAAAGGAGAGAAACTCATGGTGTGGCCCCCATCTTCCCCTGACCTTAACCCTATTGAGAACCTTTGGAGCATCATCAAGCAAAAGATCTATGTGGGTGGAAGGCAGTTCACATCCAAGCAGGTGCTCTGGGAGGCTATTATGGCATCCTGCAAAGACATTAAAGCAGAAACTATCAAAGAACTCACAAGCTCAATGGATGCAAGAATTGTGAAGTTGATATCAAAGAAGGGGTCCTATGTTAACATGTAACTTGACCTGTTAAGATGTTTTTGATTCAAACTTTTCTTGATTTCAGTAAATATGACCTCCTAATGCTGCAAATTCAACAAATGACATTTTTTTGTTCTTTACAACCTATAAAATATCTTGAAACTCTGAAATTCTGAAATTCTGCATAATAATTTGGAACACTGCATTTTGAGTTTTTTATTTTTGAAAAAAATACTGTTATCATTAGGAGGTTTGTTCAATAGAATTTGACTTATACTCTAACAGTTAATGAGCAAAGTGTAATTTGGATAATAATGTGGAACGCGGTGTATCTATTTGCAGTATTATGAACTATGATGAATTATGAAATATGATGACTCTTAAACTTCTCCCCTGAACTCATCTTAAAGGTTGAACCTGCCGTGACCTTTTCCTCTCCACCTCCTCTCTCCTTCGTGCAGCGGTTCACGTAGCAGTGAAAGACGAGGGGTCCCTTCCTAAAACATAATCTAATATGAAATAAGGAAATGAGTGCATAACGCAGGTAGAATAGATCGATAGATGCATGTGGCACATTTTAATTCACTTATTTAAATTAGGAGGAATTGTAGTACAGAAATGCCAAAAATACATGTTTGAGATTATTTATGATGTTTATTTTGTATGAATGTGTTGAATATCACTTTTATTTTCATTTTTTAAAGCGGCCACATTGTCTATCCCCTGCGCTGGAACTACTTTTCTTGGTGGATGTTTTTTTGTATGTTATAGGAGAAATAACTAAAAGGCCATTGTGTGTCACATGCTGTCCAAGTAGAATAAGTTAGTCTTAGTTCTACAGGAGTTTAGGTCTTTTGTATCGCCTTCCTTCTGCTGTAAAAAGACTCCAGTAAACCCCGTGACCCGTGGAGTGACGGGCAGCTGCACGCGACCTTGACATTCTGGAGGGTATAAATGCCGGTGAGTCGTGGAGCTCGTTCCCCCGCTCTCACTTCTCCACCGAGGACAGACAGACCGAGGTGCCTTCCCAAACGGTACTTTAACTCTAGTTTAGTTTCTATGCAACAAAACTGTCAAAAAACAAACTTTTTTAAGGGATCTCGTCTCAGAATTCATGTGATTTTGTCTTCTGATTGATTTGCACGCTGCTTTTGCAACTTTTACAGAGCTTGAAAAAGTTAATTTCTGTTCAAAGTTTAGTATTTCTGAAGTTTTTATGCAATTTTGATTCAAGTTTGGGATGTTTTTGCACCTTCAAACCTTTTGCATGATGCGAAGATGATGATTAAATATGCATTGAATGTCTCTTCATGCATTGAATGTCTCTTCTCTTTCCAGTGAGGACTAGAACATATCAGACAAAATGGTGAAGATCGGAATCAACGGGTGAGTTGCTGCTTTTTTAATTCAGATTTAAGTCAGAACAGCTCTCGTTCAGGACCAAAGCTTTCATTATGACTGCAGGAATCACTGATATTCAGAAGAGCAGCAGAGTTTGTGTTGCATTGGGAAACTGTAAAGGACCTCAAGGGTTTTTATTTGTCGTTGTACGACAGGGTTGCACAGCGACATTAAGACTTTGGTGCCGATTTGAACCATAAGAAATGCTAAATAAATATCAAAAAATGTGCCTTCCACTTTAGAACTGTACATGTCATGTAGAAATGCAACTAATGATTATTTTTGCATCAATTGACTAATGTGCTGATTATTTTTAAGAATAATTTAGTTCACAAAATGTGAGAAATTTCTAAAAAATCTTTCTTTCGTTCATAAAATTGTAAATACAATCGTGAAGAACAACGGAAGAAGAACAGAGTCCCGCCCTCCTCGTGTTTTATGTTCTCGGTGGACGTATTTGATGATGTCATCCTGCAGTTTGGGGCGACTGCAGCCTTCATTTCCTAAATCTTCCATCACGAGCATCCAGAAGCTGTTCAGAGAGAAATGATTATCTTTAATCATTTCACTTTGAGACGAGAGCCATAATAAGAGTCAGTTAGCGGAGAGGAAAGGTGAAACGATTCATTGAGGAGATGATGTGCATCTTGAATGTGTCACCACGGGTTCTGGTTTCCTCACATTATTGTTATAACTAATAATCCTAAAAATAGTCAGCACATTAATCAAGTATTGTGAGTTGCATCTCTACATGACGGGCCGAAACAACAGTGCAGTATTAAAGCCGTAAAGTTACATTAAAGGCATTAAATTAACAAAATGACATGAATGTAAAGTGGCACTGAACCTTAACATTTAGGTTATCTGACAATCTCCTCCACAATATTCCTTTAAAAACCTCTTTTCCTTGTTTAATTGAGGTTATTTTCTATCTCAAAATGTGCTCTGGTGTTGGGACCGGACTCTGGACCGGACCCGTCTATTCTCTGGTTATTTATAACCGTTGCGGTGTCACGGTCGGCGACCCAAGTCCGTATCGCCGCTCTCCTCAGCTGTCACATTCCTTTCATCCCTCGTCTATTTTTACCCTCTAACCTTTTCCCTCTGGCTCTCAGAGATCATCCGGCCGGAAGGTTTGGAGACGCCGCTCAGACTCGGGGATCACCGGTGTTACATGTTCCTCTCTTAGGTTCTATAGAGAACTCTTCTCTTGTGTAATGAGATGGTTCCACCCAGAACGCTCTATGAGAAGTTCTATAGTATAGAAGACTCATCTCAGGTGTAATGGTTCCACCTAGAACCCTCTATGAGAGGTTCTATAGAGGACTCATCTCTGGTGTAATGGTTCCACCCAGAACACTCTATGAGAGGTTCTATAGAGAACTCATCTCTGGTGTAATGGTTCCACCCAGAACACTCTATGAGAGGTTCTATAGAGAACTCATCTCTGGTGTAATGGTTCCATCTAGAACCCTCTATGAGAGGTTCTATAGAGGACTCATCTCTGGTGTAATGGTTCCACCCAGAACCCTCTATGAGAGGTTCTATAGTATAGAAGACTCATCTCAGGTGTAATGGTTCCACCTAGAACCCTCTATGAGAGGTTCTATAGAGGACTCATCTCTGGTGTAATGGTTCCATCTAGAACCCTCTATGAGAGGTTTCATTGAGAACTCATCTCTGGTGTAAACGTTCCACCCAGAACCCTCTATGAGAGGTCCGAGAGACTCTATAGAACCTCTTGTAGAGGGTTCTAGAGGACTCATCTCTGGTGTAATGGTTCCATCAAAACCATGAGAGGTTCTATTGCAAACTCATATCTGCGATAATGGTTCCACCTAGAACCCTCTATGAGAGGTCCTAGAGACTCTATATAACCTCTTGTAGAGGGTTCTAGAGGACTCATCTCTGGTGTAATGGTTCCACCTAGAACCCTCTATGAGAGGTTCTATCCAGAACCTTTCCTCTTTCTAAGGTTGCTAACAAGAACTGAACCAGGGCGTTCTACCGATAACCACTTTTATATTCCAAAGGTTTCATCTAGAACCTGCCCAGGTTGTTATAATCCAGTGGATCCATCTAGAACCCACCTAGAAGGTTCTTCTGATTAAAACTCTTGTTAAAGTTTGTTCTATCGTCTTATAGTCTCATAAAGGGCACATGAACGCTGGTGTGTTTGATGTCAAAGAGGGAACATGTAATCATAGCGATGACCTTCCACCGCCAGCCAACAGTTTGAACTTCCTGTTTGAACCCTGACCTTTTCCTGTTGATAGGGTTCTCTTATTTCGGTGTGCATGGAGAGTGTGATTGTCAAACTGGCTCTGGATGAGACAGCAAGTATGTAACGAGACTCCCGGAGACGTGAGACGTTGCAGGACTGGGGCAGCACTTTTATATACCCTACTTTTTAACCCCCTTCTCAATGCTTCATCCTTTACTCCCAGGAGTAGAACTAGTTTAGATGAATCAGATAAATCTGTGTCCTCCTCCTCCTGGAAATTGAGGACATTTCTCCTCTCACTCGTTGTCAGAGTTGTCTCTCCCTCCTTCCAGTGAAGTGGTTGATATGAGAGATAAAGGCCTGCCCTTCGTCCCTCGTCTCGCTGTTTGACCCCGGCCCGTACCGGCTGCCATATTTAGGCTCAGGACAGGCTCTGGCTGCCAGCCATTGTTATCTTCAGTGGAGGGTGGCCAGCCTTTTATGGCTCTTTGCCTTCCCTCCGCTGCGACTCCTTTCTCAGTCGGGCTCTCGGTGCCCCCTGCTGGTCGGAGAGGAGAAGTGTGGTGTGAAGCAGTCACACTTTTATTACTCGATGTGAATCCTCTTTTTTATCCTCGTCTCAAGTGCCTCTTCTCCTCCTGCGCTTCAGATTTGGGCGTATCGGCCGTCTGGTGACCCGCGCCGCCGCCTTAGGAGGCAAGGTCGAGGTGGTGGCCATCAACGACCCCTTCATCGACCTGGAATACATGGTGAGAGGGCTTCCTGTTTCTCACCTGGGAAGAAGGTTTCCAAAGTTCATTCAGGATCAAACGTTTAGTTTTTGGGTGAAATATGGGAACGTATGATCCTGTAAGACATTTTTTGTTTAGATTGTGGGTCATAAACAGAAAAATATCAGGCCAAATAATAGTGACTGTGTCATTTTCCACTAATTATCTTGCAAGAAAAACAGTGTTTCTACTACACGTGTGCCATAGAAAAATAATTTCACACATATTACAAAAACTATGTCTGTATCTGCTGCTTAATACTTTTAAACTCTCATACAGTGCTCACTTAAAATACTATGATGTTGTTGAAGTTAAAACAAGCAGAAATGGACAAATATTGGTTTCTGTTCATGGTTTCAGCGTGCACCTAAAAGATTATGATGCAAACTTAATTGTAAGATGTAAATCTGTTTAATATCAAGATGAAACGGCAAAATATTGCTTTTTTTTGCCAATACAGAGTTAATTTTACTACATTTATTTATGTGCAATGTACAATATTCCAGTTTATTTTTATAAAACAGGGTTGTAGCTAATGGCTCAGTGAAAGAAAAACTGCTTCACGCTGACTAAAGAGCTTCTGCTTCCCAACTCCCCGTCTTGCAGGTCTACATGTTCAAGTACGACTCCACTCACGGCGTGTGGAAGCACGGAGAGGTGAAGGCTGAGGGCGGCAAGCTGGTCATCGGCAGCATGCACATCACGGTCTTCCACGAGTACGGGCACTTTTTTATTATTATTATTATTAGATTCACATCTTTTTTTACACCTGATAGCACAGTTTAACCTCTGATGTGGTCAAACAGGAAGGACCCCGCCAACATCAAGTGGAGCGACGCCGCCGCTGAGTACGTCGTGGAGTCCACCGGTGTGTTCACCACCATCGAGAAGGCCTCCGTAAGTTCATAGTACGGTAAAAGTCGGGCTATAAGCCATTACTGCCTTCGGTGGTTGTCCCCGCTAGCTCCCCGCTGTAGCCAGCTAGCGCTGCTGCTAGCTCCCCACTAGCTCCCTGCTGTTACCAGCCAGCGTTGCTGCTAGCTCCCTGCTAGCTCCCAGCTGTAGCCAGCTAGCACTGCTGCTAGCTCCCCGCTGTAGCCAGCTAGTGTTGCTGCTAGCTCCCCGCTAGCTCCCAGCTGTAGCCAGCTAGCACTGCTGCTAGCTCCCCGCTGTAGCCAGCTAGTGTTGCTGCTAGCTCCCCGCTAGCTCCCTGACAACCACCGAAGGCAGTGGGACCAGACTTGGCCACAGCGGGGAGCTAGCGGGGAGCTAGCGGGGACAACCACCGAAGGTAGCAGCGGCTTATAACCCGACTTTTACAGTATTCATATTTATTAGTTTTGTTCTAGGGAGCATGAAGGCAGCTACTAATAATGTGATGATATAGATTTGAAGCTGCATTTTAAAGCCGTGTAATTCATCGTCCTCTCCGTTGTCCCGTCCAGGCTCACATGAAGGGCGGCGCCAAGAGGGTGGTGATCTCCGCCCCCAGCGCCGACGCCCCCATGTTCGTCATGGGCGTCAACCACGAGAAGTACGACAACTCCATGAAGGTCGTGAGGTGAGTCTGCAGCGCGTTGAGTGTTGTCTAACTTTGCAAAGAGAGCCTTTGAATGCGTGTTTGTAACTCGTGTCTCCGTCTGCAGCAACGCCTCCTGCACCACCAACTGCCTGGCTCCCATCGCCAAGGTCATCAACGACAACTTCGGCATCGTGGAGGGACTCATGGTAAAGAGCTCACTGGTTCACGCTGGCATTGAAGAGGCCGGACGTTTACTTCTTAGTTTTTTTTTACTTGAGCAGCTGTGTTTGTTGACTCAATTTACAAGATAGATTTTATTTATTTTTATTTTTATTTTCACAAAAGCGTACTTAGTCTGACCAGCAAGCAAAACCCAAGAAAAACTAACTATTTTCTGCTTTTTTTTCCTTTACTTTCTTTACTTTAATTATATTTATTCATATCTAGTGTTGAAGAATAACCAAAAGGATCAGACGAGCTGCCTCATCAGAGCAGCTTTTCTGATTATTTGTAGTGTTTAGAGCAGCTTTTGTGAAAAAGAAATCTGATCTTAAACAGTACTGCATTTATTTGTAACTATATTTAATTTAGAACACAAAGACTAAGAAACATACACAAACCACATGCACAGACAGGGCAAGAATATAAGATAAAATTACTTCTTTTTTTTTCAAGAAAACTACAACAAAGAATCCAAACTAGACAGAGATGCATATACAATATTTCAGCCTATATATTAATAAAAGAGTAGGAAGGAAATACACACAATATAACCCTCCACAGTCACACATGATGACTCTAACTCGCCCTCCCTCTCTCTCCTCTCAGAGCACCGTGCACGCCATCACCGCCACCCAGAAGACGGTGGACGGGCCGTCCGGTAAGCTGTGGCGGGACGGACGCGGCGCCTCCCAGAACATCATCCCCGCCTCCACCGGCGCCGCCAAGGCCGTGGGCAAGGTCGTCCCCGAGCTGAACGGGTACGAGCCAAATAAATATCACTGAAGACCAACGCCAAGTCGACAAGGAGAACAATTGGTCGTTTTTTTGTGCTTTTTTTTTTCATCCTGAATGACTTATTTAAAAGAAACTCATGAGCACATCTCTGGTCAACGTAACATGGAGAGTTTTTCAGACGCGTTGATGAAATGAACTAATCGATGAGTTAGTCGACTGAGATTTCTTTCAGTCAATTTGTGTTTTTGATGCTTTTTTTTTTGCATTCTGAATAACTTATTTAAAAGAAAACTCTCTTTGTGAAAACAGATCAAAATCCTATCGTACTAAAAATGTCTCGAGCACAACCTTAAAGATGAAAAGAAATGTATCTGACTCTTGACTTCTTCCTCCTCTTCCTCTTCTTCTTCCTCCTCCAGCAAAATTACCGGCATGGCTTTCCGTGTCCCGACACCCAACGTCTCCGTGGTTGATCTGACCGTCCGTCTGGAGAAGCCCGTGAGTCTCTCTTCACCTGAAGCTCGTATCATCCGTATATCCATATATCCATATATCCATATATCCATATATATATAACAGCTGGAACCAGATACAAACCCAATATGCAGCTGATGAGTTCCTTCTCTGTCCATTTAACTGGATTGTATGTTTGCTGTTTTGACCCCTGACCCTTCAGTTCATCGTCCCGTGACGTAAATCCTTGTTTAATTTAAAATGTCTCGTCCTTCAGGCCAAGTACGACGACATCAAGAAGGTGATGAAGGCCGCCGCTGATGGACCCATGAAGGGAATCCTGGGATACACAGAGGACCACGTACGTAATGTCAGACCTGTGTGAACAGAACAGAGTGTAGGGCCCAATGTGAGCCACTAGATGGCAGCACATCTATCATAACATGGCAGATAAAGGCGTCTAACTCAATAAAACTTTAATAACCCAGAGAGCCAAACTGCAGGTGTTTGTACTTTGTGAAGAATACATGACGCTCCTCCTGCATGTTTAAAAGTTGTGCTTTGGTCCTCTTTCTGCTCAGGTCGTGTCCACAGACTTCAACGGAGACTCTCGCTCCTCCATCTTCGACGCCGGCGCCGGCATCGCCCTCAACGATCACTTCGTCAAGGTGGTTTCATGGTGAGCAGAATGCTTATGAGCTTTTTGGGGGCTTCGCCTCTGAAAGCCGCCATGTCCGTCCTTTAGATAAGAATTTAAAAAAGCTCATTTACACAACAGATGAAGGTTTGCATTCATGGATGTGCAACCAGGGCACGTTTCTAACTTTGTTTTGACAACAAATGTAGAAAATATACTTCATATGACTCAAATGCATGGATGAGAAATGGAGGATGGAAGTGAATTTCCAATCACCTTTTTGTTTGTATCAAGTTATCCAAAAGTGGAGAAAACAACGCCAGACAGGAAACAACGTCTTAATTATAATAAACTCAACGTTTATTAAAGACGTAGCTATGTTTTACTCACACAACAGATTCCTGACAAAGTGTCACTTCATTAAAGTTCATTTAAAGTTAGAATAGAATACAAATAGATAAATTAAATAGAACACAATGTATAAAAGCAGATCTAAAGGAAGACATCAAGAAAATTATATTTACCAGGAATATAAACAGTATATATATATTTTTACTACACAGATTTTCAAAATTTCAGACAAAAATAAATAAATAAATATATTATTTTTTATTAATTTTTTATTTTATTTGTAATAAATATATATTTTATTCAAAAAAACAAAATATATATATATATTTTTTTTTTGTCGGAAATATATATATTTCAAAATTTCAGACAAAAAAAAAAAATAGAGAGAGAGAGAGAGAAATAGTATACATATAATTTCCATTTGAGACAAATGATATATATATATATATATATGTATATATATATATATATAAATAAATATACATATATATATATATGTATATATATATATATATATATATATATATATATATATATATATATATATATATATATATACATATATATATATATATATATACAAATGATATATATATGTATATTTATTTATTACAAATTAAATACAACAATGATATATATATAAATATATATATATCATGTTTGTATATATATATATTTAACTAAATCTCCCTTTCCTGCACACCTAAAAGCTTTTTTTTCCATTAGTGAACAATTCCTTAAAACATGCGCATTTTGAATATTTTTGAATAACTATGTATCTTGCTCCACACCCCATGCATCCCTCTAGTGACACACGTTCCTCCCATTCATAAATATCATATCTTCTCCCTCTGTGTGTCTGCAGGTACGACAACGAGTTCGCCTACAGCCACCGCGTGTGCGACCTCGTGCTGCACATGGCCTCCAAGGAGTGAGTCCTGCCTCCTTCCCTCCTTCCCTCCTTCCCCGTCGTCCTTCGCCTGTAACAGGATGCCGCCGCCGTCCTCCACCCGAACTGCTACGTCTCACCGATCACACACAAAGATTAGAATACCTTTTTTATATATATATATGTGATATAAGCGTAGAGATGATTTTCCATCGCTGAACTTTATTGTACTGAATGTTCTGGTTTCTAAACATGATAATAAAGTCCTCTAGTTGATGATGATGGAGTTTGTCCTCACTGAAATAATCTATTTAATAGCTCTGTTTTTGTAACCACGTCATATAGCAAATGCGGAAGGAGACGGCCATTTTAAATCCCAGCATGCCCCATTCAGACAATCTTTTGACATAAAATAAGTATTTTTTTTTTCATTTTTGAACCGAACGACACAGTTTTTTGACTGAAACTCATTTGAACACCCACATACTTCTTCTTTTGCCGGTATTTTAGTTAAATATTAAATTAAATTAGTCCCGCCCGGACAAATTACATTAAGTTTTGAGTAGAATATGAAATTAATTTCTGGGAGAATGGCGAAAAATGTAATTATTGTAGTTAATTAGTCCAGTGTTATTATTCTGAAGAGACGTGTCACTCCTGATGACGTCGCATAAATCTTTTGTCTCTTAATTTCCTCCGACAGCCGATGACCTCGTCTCACCACTTTGGGTTTCACGTCACTTTTAATTCCCTCGTGTTGTCGTCAGGCAGAAAACCATCACTGACAGGCGGAAACATGACTTTATGTTTTATTACTTATAAGCTGTATTGTCATTATACATTGAGTTGTAGCAACAAACACACAAAACAAGACAACATGTATAAACATTTGGATTTGGTTTTCTGCAACTTTTTAAGTCACCGTGACTGAAATATCACAAAAATGAGAACATTTGACGAATATTGCTGTCACAATATGGCAAAAGCGCATTAAAAACAATACAATTAAATGCATTTGTGTTCATCCATTAGCCTCGTTATAAAGTAAACAAATAACTTTCATTGAAATCATTAATTTAAAAAAATACATTTTGTGAATTAATAATGCCTAAAACAAAACTACATCCTCAGTTATCAGTGTATTAAGAAATGTTTGGTCATCAGCTCTCAACAATTTATTTAATTTGTAATATTCTACGATCATTTTGATCAATATTCTAAGTGGATTTTTATTAGAATGATAGTTTAAAAAACTGTCCGCACCAGGAAACAATTGTCTTTTATTTGTATGTATTATGAAAGGTGAACTAAAAGGCATTAAAAACACGTGGGGTTGTGTGACGTCAGTCTCCATAGACTTGATCCAGGACGTGTTAAATCCTCAGTGCGCCTCTGCTCGGGTCCTTACGGCCGCGCAGGCGCACTGCGCTGCTCCTCTGCTCCGGACACTACGGGATGTGAACGCCGCAGTGTTGATGCTCTGCTGACACTCACTCGTTTCACCTCCTCGTCCGGTGCCAAAGTTACTGTTTGCTCCTCTTACTGCCAGGTACGGTGCTCATAAATACATTTATATTTATATATTTTTATTACAGCTGCGCAATATCTCGTCAACGCTTAATTCTAAGGCTTAGAATAAACATTTTATTATAGTGCGCACGTTTCGCCCTGCGTAAAAGTGAAGTCAGCCGTCTCGTGTTGCTGCAGTGTTCGCGGGTTCAGAGCCACAATAACGTGTCGTCGTTATTATTATAAGGTTCACTGTAATATTCCAGCGGGACATTGTTATTTTTACTGCGATTGTGGGCCCGTGAAGCATCTTTTTAACACGTCACAGGACTTTAAACCCGCAGCTCTTTCGCGTAAAAGGTGTGGGAAGCAAAAGGTTCTCGGAGAGGGACTCGAACCCAAGAGGGTCTGGTTCCCGGGTTGTGAACGGATTGTATTCGCGTTGAATAGCCGGTACAGAAGTCTGGGTTGATGCCGGATTTCGAGCACTTCAGGTTTTCCTACTCGAGCATGAACCCGGTCCTGGAGCAGCAGCAGAACCCGCAGCACCATCACGGCGACTTCGCGGGCCTGGAGCCGGGATACTTCCTGGGGGACCACGGCCCGGACGGGCTGTCCGGGCTGGACCTGATGGGCTCCCTGCCGCCGTCGGGCCTCGCCTACCTGCACCTGGGCGGCGGCGGCGGCGGCGGCCACCCTCTGCACCGCGGACCCCCCGCGGCCGCGGCGCTGCTGCGCAACGACCTGGGCTCCAACATCAGCGTCCTGAAGACCCTGAACCTGCGCTTCCGCTGCTTCCTGGCCAAAGTGCACGAGCTGGAGCGCCGCAACAAAGTGCTGGAGAAGCAGCTGCAGCAGGCGCTGGAGGACAACGGCGGGGATGGAGCCCAGAAGCCGCTGACGAAGGACATGGGGGTCCAGACTGGATTCATCGGGCCCATCCCGGCCAGGCCGGGGCTCGTCCCGCTCCACAACGCCAACCACTCGGCCTACCTGCCCGGGGGCCTCCTCTCCCCGACCCTGGACCCTCCTCCTCTTTTTGACAACAAGTATGGCAGCAGCCTGCATCCGGGGTCCACGGACTCCAACTCCAACCTCACCACGTCCGGGTTCTGCGCCCTGAGCCCCACGGACCCGTCCAGGACCCTCAGCAACATCAACGAGAAGACTCAGTCCGGGACGAACCCCCACAGGACCCCGCCCCCCCCCGCCCCCAGGTTCCTGCCCGGGAGCCTCTGGTCCTTCAACCACGCGCGCCGGTTCGGGTCCGGGAGGGAGTCCGGGTCCTCCTGGACGCAGCCGGACGGGGTCGGGGTCCAGATCGACACCATCACGCCGGAGATCCGGGCTCTGTACAACGTGCTGGGCAAGGTGAAGAGAGAGAGGGAGGAGTACAAGATGAGGTGAGGAACGTGCACCATATATATATATATATATATATATATATATATATATATATATATATATATATATATACACACACATATATGTCTTTATGATGCATAGGGTGCAGGGATTTGGTTTCCTGCAACTTTTTAAGTCACCATGACTGAAATAATCACAAAAATAAAAACGTTTTTATTTCACAATTTGGCAAAAAACACATTAAAGACAATACTATTAAATGCATTTTTTTTTATCCATTTTCCTTGTTATGAAGTAAACAAATAACTTTCCTTTAAATAAATAATTTAAAAAATACAATTTGTAAAACAATAATCCTAAAAACAAAACTATATGCCATATCTCCTCCGTTGCGTTTTGGTCATCAGTTCTCAATAATACACGTTAATAATCACGTACCAACATATGGTGTATTTACAAAATACCAGATAGTACTTCGTATTGTAGTCGATGCTCAAAATACACACTCGTGTGTTTCAGCTCCTCCTCAATATTTTGTGTTTTCTTCATGGAGTGATTTTTAATCTGTCAACACAAACAGTTTCTGCTGAGTCGGTGAGTTTAAAGCGCTGAGCAGGATTTACTTCACTTTTTTATTTGGCAGATGATTTTTATCCAAAGTGCAGAATCTATGACTAAGAGCTCAAAGTTAGAAACCTGGAGGAGCGTTTCTCTTGTTCAGTGTGAGAAGCTTCACCTTGATTCAGTTTTTAATTCCCTTCACAGCACATCCCATAATGATACACACACACACACAGCACATCCCATAATGATACACACACACACACAGCACATCCCATAATGATACACACACACACACACACACACACACACACACACACACACACACACAGCACATCCCATAGTGTGTGTCACTATGGGATGTGCTGTGTGTGTGTGTGTGTGTGTGTGTGTGTGTGTGTGTGTGTGTGTGTGTGTGTGTCACAGTTGATTATGCACCGTTCAGTCATATATACGGATGATAACAGCCAACACAGAACTATTTACCGACGTGCTAACCGCTCGTAGCTCTCGTCAACACACGTTATTTACTGTCTTACAAACATATAATGGAGGTCCAACACTACTGGTCGTACTATGTTCACTGTAAGAAAGTTAACGGTGATAGAGACAACAATTGATTATGCCCCGTTTAGTCATATATACGGATGATAACAGCCAACACGGAACTATTTACCGACGTGCTAACCGCTCGTAGCTCTCGTCAACACACGTTATTTACTGTCTTACAAACACA
>JBAMJR010000148.1:430000-462500 GCA_038501785.1 Myoxocephalus aenaeus | reverse complement strand
ATAAGAAGCAGAAGTTTTAAACGCCGTTCCTCGTCTCTCGCCCCGTCAGGTGGATCTGGCGACGGCCAAGAGCGACATGAACCGCCACCTGCAGGAGTACATGGAGATGTGCTCCATGAAGAGAGGCCTGGACGTCCAGATGGAGACCTGCAGGAGACTCATCACGCAGAGCGGGGACCGGTGACCCACACACACACACACACACACACACACACAGATATACAAATATAAATTGAACTGTACATGAAAAAGTCAGTTTTTACTGGAATAAAATAAATCAAAGGCTAGATTTAATAATCTTAATAAGTGAGTCGAATGCGTTGAAAGACTTATTGACCTTTTTCACGGCAGACTTTTTGACACTTAACAATAAATGAAACAACAACAATGATGGCTGCATTCCATGTTGCTGTGCAGTAGAACCAATAATTGGATTCACTATAAAAGATGAGGTCAAGATCAGCAGTTTTATTATTATTATTATTATTATTATTATTATTATTATTATTATTATTATTATTATTATTATAATTACGTTTGATTTACAGAGCTAAAACTTCTGAAACCCAGAAGATTATTTCACACTTAAAAGGTCTTTTCACTGTAAAATATAAACTTGTTTCCAGGACTCGATATCTTTTAAGGTTTCCACCAAAATTAGCCAGAACCAAGAAATATTGAGACTTTTCCAGTCAAATGATCGACCTGCATTCAATCCCTTTTGTGCCCAGAAATAAATAAAAATTAATGTGAATTCTCTTTTCTTTTTAAAATTTTTAAATACAGAAGTCTTATAATCATATCACACTATCTTCCTTGTTCAAATTTCCATTTTTCAGAGCTCTTTTAAAAATTTCTCCTCCACGTTTGTGTAAAAAACTCAACCAAAAAACTACTGAATGAACCTCGTGCTGAGAATGTATTCATCTTTTCATGAATAAAAAATAAATAAAAATGAGACTCAAACTTTTTAAAGAAACAAAACGAGGTAATAGAGAAAAACTTCAGCTTTCAGCCTCAACGTGGAGGAAACATTTTGACATTTTGACATTTCGAGTGATGAAGTTCACATTATTTTTCATTCCCCCTCAACAGGGACTCGCCGTCGCTCATCTCGCTGACGGTGGACGACTCCGACGGCGAGGAGAAGAAGAAGAAGAAGAAGCAGCCGGCTCTCCCGGACGAGTCCGAGAGCGCCGTCTCTTACTGCGACGCCAACGCCGCCATCCCTCCTCTGAGCTGGAGGAAACCCTGACACACACTTCAACACACACACTGCTGGTAGATGATGTCATATCTCTCTGGGGGGTTTAAGGTGGACGTTGCTTTAAAACCAGCAGATGTAAAATAGCCTCTTTTTTTATCTTTAAGCTTCTCTAAAAGTCTGATAATGCAAAAACAAGGTGGATTAAATGATTATACGTTAAAGAAAACGTCCACGCAAAACCAGAATTTGCTTGCGAAGCTTGTAGAGTGAATTATAAAAGAAGAAATAAAGACAAAAGGCAGTAATTCTTCACTTGATGTGTAACTGCTGCCCTCCTGTGGCCACCGGCTGTAATGCAGCTCAGTGAAGGTCAAACGGAACAAGATGCCGCTTTAAAGGAAACGTTCACACGAAAAGGGCCACGCTTTATTTTGCACACTGACCTCGCCGCCGAGTGTCGATGCCTTTCAGCAACGCACAAAAGAAAGAGTTTGCACACAAACTGCACACATGTATGAACAGTTTAACTATTTATTACCATAGACTGCTTGTTTTTATTATGCTTTTAAAAAAACGTTATTGCGTTTAATCCTGTCATGTGCTGCATCTTTAAAATGTTGCGAGTATAGCGGGAATGTAACTCCTAGAAGTGTAACAAGCCGATCGCCATTGTCTGAAAATTAACAGAAAGTTTAACAAATCTCAAACTATCAAAACCCAACTTGCCTTAAACTGACAAATATGACACATATGACAAATATGACACCTTCTCAGAGAGAAACAAGAGGGAAAGGCATTAAACGTAAATAAATACCAGTGATTGGCTTCCTGCCTCCCATACGGCCTTCAGCACTTTGGGTGATAATAAAATAAAATAAATATTATCGGACACTTTCATCGTAATCTCAAAGTTACTTTGGTTTGTGCGACTTTAATTTACTCGTTTATCTCTTAAAATGTGGCTGAAAGTAAAAATATATAAGTAAAGATTATTCTCACTGATTAATCCTGAAATAATCTTCTATAAAATGACAAATGAAATTTAAAATATTCCCAAAAATATACAATGTTGGAGAAAATGGAACTCTTTTGCTTTAAAAATACAATTTATCAATTACCAAAGATGATTGCTAGTTAGTTTAATTACTTCTATTCAGTTTAAAGTTAATTTAGTTTTGAGAATTTGAAGAATATCCCGGCTGATTTCTCAAAATTTTAAGGGAAGGTGTCATATTTATACGCCATCAACGCTAAAATAATCGATGACATCATCACTCTTGAAGCCCCATGTGACGCGTTTCTTACGTTTCTACGGCAGAAAGAACAGAAGGAACTTAAGTGTCCGGGGCTTTTGAGACGGTTGATGACAGAAAATTTAAGGGAATTTTATTTTTATTTTACAAAAAGTGAAAACCTATTTTAAGAATGTACAGTTTGTAAATGCTAAATATTGTATTATAATAATGTACATAACAAGGCTGAACTATCTCATGCTCCATGTTCTTATGATCATTGAATTCATACCCTTTAGTTACACCATTGCTATTAATATCAATTAATTCATACGTCTTTGGAGTATCGTATCAGCACATCAGAGGAAAAACTCTAGTTTTTAGTTTCCTGTTTAAGAATTTAACAGGAAGTGTGTTTTTTAAATCACGATTTGTTTTGACTTCGTCCCAGTTTGTCCCAGTTCGCCTCTTCAAACATCGTTGATTAAATTCCACGTCTGCTTAATCAATAAAGGTTGATTTAAAGGAACACTTTTAGTTTTAGTCCTGAACATTTCTTCATCAAAAAACCCTTAAAAAACTAAAATGCTTCTTTCCGTAAACTAAACCCTTCACAGATTTAAAGAAACGGACTGAAATGTAAAAGTTTTCCTTTAATGTCGAGCGTAAAGCAAAGAAACAAAATATTAGACGTCTCATGAAACTGTACAGATGCTTTGAATGTAAATAGCAAGAAATAAAACAAGTGTGCGAGAAAAGAAAATGACGTAAAAGCCTCGAGAAACGAGAGAGCGGCTGATGAGAGCTGAAGGAAACAACCACGAAGAGCGAGCGTCTACTTCCTGTTTCAGAGCTCGGGTTGTTTTCTCCAGGACTTTAACGTTTTGTTTTCCTGTCTCACGTCTGAATGAAGAGCTGCACCGAATAAAAGACATGGAAGGAGTTTGTGTTGTGAGTTTATTTTGGTGTATTTACTCCATTACTCGAGTACTTTTTGTCTCACCGGATACTTAAAAAAAGAAAAAGGGAAATATTGCACATTTTTACAGTTACTTTACTGTTATTAGAGAAGTACTCACATCCTTCACAGATACATCAAGTACACACTATTATAAAGTATTGTGAAGTATATTTACTCAAGTAAAGTTACTTTTTAAAAGGTCACTTTACAGATAAATACTTCATGTAAACGTGGATCGTAAGTACAGAAGTACTTCAAACTGGAGAAAAACTTGATTACGACAGCCGTTTTACTGCAATACAGGTGTACTTCTGGTACCTCTGTGTATTATTATTGTTTTATCACGTAACTAACACTAACTTTTTTAATGACATACTATAGAATATTGTCTCTACATGGACCTTGTTGAATTTTAATTGAATATGTCTGTTCATCCCTCTTGACTTTTTTTTTTTCTTCAAAAAATCGATACGATAATTATTTATGACTTTTCGGTGACTTTTTTCAACACACTATAATTTCTTCACGACTTTCTTTTACTTTTCTTATGAATGTTTAGTTTTTTTCGACAATGTGCTTTTAAAATATGTATCTATAACGGCGTTTTTAAGACTTGTTTGGGCATTATATACTATGACTTTTTAAGAATTCTCTCGAAATACTGTTCATCGACTTTTTTAAATTTGGTATTAAATAAATATTTTTAAAGGATTTTTGAATGGATGCTAATTTTAAATATATGTATATATATATATATATATATATATATATATATATATATATATATATATATGTATAATTTTACAAATCTCACTATTGTAAAAAATGGTGAGATTTTTACAAATCTCACCATTTGAGAACCACTGTATAGACCAAGACTATTATGACGAGTTTGAACATCTGGAGGATGAACATTTGGAGGATGAACATCTGGGAGGTTGAACATCTGGGAGGTTGAACATCTGGGAGGTTGAACATCTGGAGGATGAACATCTGGGAGGTTGAACATCTGGGAGGTTGAACATCTGGGAGGTTGAACATCTGGCCCTCCGGCCCCGAACCTCACCAGCAACGCGCAGGTGGACGAGGTGAGGAGGCCAATCAAACATATATAATTTTTTTCGTTTTATATATATTTATTTATGTATAGAGATATTTATATATATATATATATATATATATATATATATATTTATTCATATATTTATTTATATTTATTTAAATATGTATATATATTTATTTATATGTATGTATATATATATATATATATATATATATATTTATTTATTTATTTATTTATTTATATACATTTATATTTATTTATCTTTCTATTTTTATCTGCGCAGCTGCTTCAGTGTAGTTTTTTGGTTTGAATGGAAAAATGAGACAGAAAGAATCATCTGGATCATACTCCATTTATTCTCTCTCTCTCTTTCTCCTCCCCCTCCTCATCCTCTCCCTCCCTCCCTCTCTCTCTCTCTCTCTCTCTCTCTCTCAGATTATCTCCTCTTGCCGCTGAGATGTGAGTACTCAACATATATTTCATTTAATTTGTATTAATCATACCATCTATAACTGTAAAGAATATGTATTAATTATCCTAAATCAGAGTTAGAGATATAGGTATATATATTTATATAGATATAGTTCCTGGACTATTCAAACTATGTATCTTTCATTATAAATCCATATTCATTCAGAACATTTTGGTTTTTATGACATTAAATGTTGCATAAAGGTCGTCTGCAGCACAGATATAACAATGAATTGTCTTAAACAGTTATATACTGATTATTATTATGATATATGAACAATATAGTGATCAGATTAAGAGTTTTTCTGCTCTTTACACACTTTATTCAGCTCAAAACATCACAAACAGCTCAAAGAAAAGTGGCTCAAAATGTCTTTAAAAATAACTTTATTGAGAGAAAACAAACAGGCTAAAATACATATGATTTTATTGCGTTATAGCTGCATGTTTATCTCCTTCAGCCTCTCTGGTCGCAGCCGCTCTGCACTAATCTTTCTCCATTTTGCTTCTGGAAAACCAGACGGACCGCCGGGCATCAAACCACCGGCTGCGTGACTGTTTCTTGATATTGTGCTGTTGGGAGCCTCTCTGTTTCTTTTAGTGTTGTTCTAGTTTTGCTGGAATTGACGTAGAAGATGATTTTCTGTCTCGTGCAAAACACGTTGAAACACCTCGTTTCAAGAAATATGAAGTTTATGCAGAAAGAACCGGAAAGAAAAGTTAATTTATTATTATTAAACACCAGAAAACTGAAACATGACATCCACTATTGAGGGTGAAGAAGTACTCAGATCCTCCTAGACTGTAATACCACACTGTGTTTACTGTAAAAGAACAGGAGTATTATTATGGAAATATACTTAAAGTAACAAATGTGAAAGTCTCATTATGCAGATTGTATGACTATGATGAGTCTGAACCTGCAAAGTAACTGTGGTGGAATAAAAAGTACAAAGTTTTACTCTGAAAAGTAGTGAGAAGTATATTCTAGTAGCAGAAACTGTATACTGAATTATTCATCTTTACATGTAAAGTCATTAATATCTATAGCTGTCAAATGAATGTTGAGGGATAGAAGTATAAAGTATAGCAGACAATGGAAATACTCAAATAAAGTAAAAATACCTCAGAACTTTATTTAAGTTCAGTTCTGAGGTATTTCAACCAAACAATTTAGCTTGATACCTTTTTCCTGTCATGACTTCTTCTTCTTCTTCTTCTTCTTCTTCTTCTTCTTCTTCTTCTTCTTCTTCTTCTTCTTCTTCTTCTTCTTCTTCTTCTTCTTCTTCTTCTTCTTCTTCTTCTTCTTCTTCTTCTTCTTCTTCTTCTTCTTCTTCTTCTCCTCCTCCTCCTCCTGCAGGTCGACATCAGAAGCAGCATCCGGCGCCACAGACGGTGAGGGCGGCCCTCCGGCTGCGGCCCCGAACCTCACCAGCAACAGACGACTGCAACAGACACAGGCGCAGGTGGACGAGGTGAGGAGCCCAAACAAACAAGAGATATATATTTATATATATATATATATATATATATATATATATATATATATATATATATATATATATAATATATACGTATCATATACAACATATATATATGTTGTATATGATACGTATTAATTTATTTATATATATTTTTTTAATGATATATATGTAATATATTTACATATTTATATATTTTATATATATTTACATATATTTATATATATTTATCTATTTATCTATTGATGTATATCTTTTTATATATTTACATATTTATATATTTTATATATATTTACATATATTTATATATATTTATCTATTTATCTATTGATGTATATCTTTTTATATATTTACATATTTATATATATATATATTTACATATGTATATTTTTGTATAGTTATATATATTTTCTTTTTATATATTTACATATATATTCATATATACATCTATTTATCTATTGATGTATATTTTTATATATATTTACATATTTATATATACATATATTTGCATATATATTTGCATACATTTGCATATTTATATGTATTTGCATATATATTTACACATATATTTACATATATATGTACATATATATTTACATATATATATTTATATATATTTTTTACATATATTTACATATTTATATATATATGTATAATCAGGGCCAGAAAAGAGATGCATGTCATGTAAACAGATGAGTAACATGTGATTGCCGTCAGGTGGTGGACATGTTATTTAAACATATCAATGACATGTGATTGCCGTCAGGTGGTGGACATGTTATTTAAACATATCAATAACATGTGATTGCCGTCAGGTGGTGGACATGTTATTTAAACATATCAATAACATGTGATTGCCGTCAGGTGGTGGACATGTTATTTAAACAGATCAATAACATGTGATTGCCGTCAGGTGGTGGACATGTTATTTAAACATATCAATAACATGTGATGGCCGTCAGGTGGTGGACATCATGCGTGTGAACGTGGACAAGGTGCTGGAGCGCGACCAGAAGCTGTCGGAGCTCGACGACCGGGCCGACGCCCTGCAGGCCGGAGCCTCGCAGTTCGAGAGCAGCGCCGCCAAACTCAAGAACAAGTACTGGTGGAAAAACATCAAGGTGGGCGCTTGTTCGTTTCCCATCATGCATCTGTCTCCTCTCACTCGAAGCTGAAGTTTCACTCGTTGGAGTTCTTGTTTGGCTATGTAAACAAGGCATTATTTGACTAAATATGGGCTAATTTACACCCTTTTGGAAGATAAAGAAAACAAAAATGCAACTTATTTTCTCATCTGGTAAAGAAATAAACTCGTCGTCTGGTTAATGAGTTTATTTAAAAAAAAATTGGGTAAATTTATCCGCTGAATGAGGCTGAAACAATGTCCTGGATTTGCCCTCCGGCCGCCATCTTTGTTCCTCGTTCACCTCCATCGCCACATCACATTGTCCCCGTCATCCTCCATCCATCCATCCATCATCCATCCATCGGCTTCATCCCAGCATCTCTTCATCCACGACAGCTTCTGATTGGACGAGCTGCCAGAGGCGGATCACCTCTGGCAGCTCGTCCAATCAGAAGCTGCCGTTTCGGGGAGGATTACATGAGGTAGAGTTTGAGTGATGGCGAGCAGGAAATCAGGGAGAGAAATCCCAATCTGGATTACAGCGCCGGTCTGGGATTAAAGAGCCAGCTGTGATGTGTGACGTAACCAATACACACACACACACACACACACACACACACACACACACACACACACACACATGTTGGTACTTCTATACTTGTGGGGACCCACTGCCTTCCCGGGTCTTTAATATTAACCCTAAAGTTGTGTTCTTTGTTGTGTTCTTTTGATGATTTGATTAGGAGACATGACTGATATAATCCCATGAAAAGACGGATATATCTTCTTCCTCACTTCATCGTCACGAACACTGAGCGCCAAATGTGGATTAATCCGCCGCTGAAAATAGTCCCCAAGAAGCGCTCTACTTCCTGTTGCTTGTTTGTTAAAAAAGCTGTTTTAGGGGATTAGTGACGATAAGAAAACGTGGAATAAGACAAGCTTTATTTTTCTTTGATACATTTTCACACATCAACCCACCAACATATGTTCTCTCTCTCTCTCTCTCTCTCTCTCTCTCTCCTTGTTCTTGTTAATCTCTCTCGCCCTCCCCCCCATCAGAGGTGATGTGATTTCCTGCCGCTCTGAATCTCATGTCATCATGATTATTTAGGTCCACACACACGCACACACACGCACACACACACACACACACACCAAAACAAACACAAATTAATTTGTTGACACAGAAATATAATATACTTAAAGGATTATTATTTATTTATCTATTATTCTATATGGATAGAAAAACAAACATGTAATGGATTATTTCAGCAACTCAGTGTGTTTTTCTTCCAGATGATGATCATGATGGCGATCGTAGGGCTGATATGTTTTGGAGTCATTTTCTGTAAGTAATCACACACACACACACACACACACACACACACACACACACTTTTGTCACATACAACAGTCAGTCTTCACTTTTTATTTCTTTAGGTGTTCTCCGACAAAAAAGTTTATAGTTTCTCTTTTGTTGTTTTTGTGTTATGAATGTAACATAAAGTCTTAAAATTAAATATTGAAATTACTACTATAAATTGTATAGTAGTAATTTTAACAGTTTTTGAAGATATTCTCTTCGTGTTTCTGGTCCTAAAAAAAAAAACGGTATTCTCCGATTGAAATGTACATAAAATCAAAGCTCTTTCATCAAATGTAAAAAAAAAAAAATGCTCTGGAGCTTTCTATCACATAACATGATCTTCATCAGGAGACGTTGTCTCACTTCCCCGCTCTTCCTCCTCAGTGTATTTCTTCTACTGAGCTGCTCTTCAGGGATCGGACACGCGACTCCCAGGACGAGTCTGCACCGCCGCCGCCGGGCCTCTCCTCTTCCTCCTCTTCCTCCTCTTCCTCGCTCAGCAGGAATCCTGGCTGGATTAATGTTTTAGTTTTTTGGGTTTGACGGTCTAATAATTAGAAGTTAATTAAAGAAAAGTAACCTGGTTCTCGCTGCATAAACTTCTTTCTGTTCAATAGTCCAGAACCTCAAAAAGGGATTTGATCAATAACAAGAAGACCCTTCCAGGCCGAGGTAAAGGGACAGAAGTGATTTTATTAACTTCCAGAACATCTCCATCTCCTCCTGCCTCCTAAAAGGTCTCAACCGGTACTTAAACATGTGAAACCAGAGTTAATGGATTCCTTTCTTTGTATCCCTCTTTGTCTCGCTGTGTTGTACTCGTGCGTTTATGTTGAGGAGCGCTGCCCCCTTGCTGTCGGCGTTGGTACTGCGACGGGAATTTAGATTTGATTGATTTATCGTCGTGTTTGAGTGTTTGTGTTCTGAACTTACTCGAATGTGACTCATCTGTACATTTTTCTTTTAAAAAGACATTTTCTTTAGGAAAATGGCAAAACTGTAGATATTGATTATTTAAAAAAAATATATATGTTAGATTTAAAACTGGGAAGAAACAATCAGCATCAGCACTTCTTCAGTTCTGCTGGACGTCAAAAAAGGAACTTTAACATTGAAAGATTTCAAAGCACCGTTGTTCTGATTCTGCCTGTGAATTCAAATAAATTCATGTTTGCAACAGAAATGTCTTCTTTCCCTGATTTACTCCCGAATCTCTGACGGTTTTAACATGTCGCCTTTGTCTGCCTCTAGTGGTGAAATATGGTATTGTTAAATTAATGCAATTCCTAATTCTATGCAGGTTGAGTCTGTGATAATAACAATATTCTAAACCGACTAAATGCATACTAAAAACTTTTTTTAACAAGTAGCAAATAATGGTGAGACGGATCAATAAACACTAAATTAAATATAACAAATCTCTTTGTGACGCTTTCAAAGTTGTTGGTTTGAAGGATGTAAAACATAATTTATATGCAAAATATAAAAATAAAAGATTAAGTGCACGAGGCGAAAAACAGCATTCGAAGATGAAATGTTGTGCACAATTAAAAAAAAGAAATCAAGTGTTTGCAAAAAAAGAGGGGAAACTTAAATTTAATTTCACATATTTCAGTATAAAGTCGATTTGTCATAAAAAGTAATATAATGATGGGAATAAATATAAATCAGAATACAAACGAGGAATTTAAATCCAAACTAAAAGTCGGAGTCAAGTGGAAAACCTGAAGATTTTAGTGAAGAATTGTCGAAAAAGAGGATTTAATAAAAAAAAAAGAAAAAAAAAAAAAAAAAGTCACCTGAGCGTAAACAGGTGATCCTTCCTGCACCAACTGACCACAAACAAGTTCTTTATTACATATTTTTATTTAGGTCCCAAAAAACCATCATAATAACATTATATCAATAATATTAATACAGAAATTGAAAAAAGGAGGAAAAAAAAAATAAAATAGCTTTTCTGTCCACAGCCTCAAACTTTGGGGAAGGGATTCGATCCTCCAGAAAAACTGTTTAATGTCTGTTTTTTGGGGGCGGGGCGGGATTGAACTGGGCGTGGCTTCAAGCTCGAGCGCGCTGTCCGTCATTCTGCTGTGCACCAATCAGGAATGTCGAGGTGAGGCAGGGGGTTGGTTCAACGAGGTAAAGCAGAGTTTCACTTTTTACTGCTGCGACATCTGGAGGAAAGAAAAGAGGAAGTTTTTTAATCATCAAATTTTAAACGAATAGTTTCACATTTTGTGTTAAAAATATATATATATATATATATATATATATATATATATATATATATATATATATATATATATATATATATATATATATATATATATTTAATTTAAATATATATAAAAAAAAAAATATATATATATATATTTTTGTATTTAATTTAAATATATATAAAAAAATATATATATATTTAAATTAAATACAAAAAATATATATACAAAGAAAAATGTATATAAATTAATTAATATATGTATATTAAAAAAATATATATATCAACACAAAAATATATATATACAAAGAAAAATATATATAAATTAATTAATATATGTATATTTAAAAAATATATATATATACACACACACAAAAATATATATACATTTAAAAAAAAAAAGAATATATATATATATATAAATAAAAAAAAATAACATTTATTTTATACACATCTATATAAATAAAAAGAATATATATATATATATATAAAAAAAACCCAAATATATAGAAATAAAAATATAGAAATTTATAGAAATAATAGGTCCGCTCCGTACCTGCGTCTGTGTCTGGGTCTCGGGCCCCCGGCTCGCCAGCCGACTCAAGATGTTCCTCTCGGACATCTGGAGCCGCACGGCAACCGGCGGTATCCGTGCGATGGTTGCCGGGAGGCGGGTGACGTCCGCCTTCATGTCGCTCAGCAACTCCTCCAGCTGCTTCAGCACTGAGAGAAAGAGAAGGAGAATATATTTAAATAAAGAGGTATCACATTTTATTAAACCATAAAAACAGTTCAATTCCTTTTCTTTACATTTCCTCTCACGTTTTATTTTTCTGCTCTCGTTAAGAAGATAAGTTCGTACTAACTTTTACTTTTTATTCCAAAAAAAAGTTAAACTAGAAAACGAGTAGTAAACAAAATAGAGTAGATTGACCCGTTTGAGTGTTTTAATATAAATGTCGCCCCCTGGTGGTCAGGAGAGAGAATGCAGCTTTAACACATGAAGCATAGACTTCTATACAACCATATAAGTTGTCTCCTGGTGGTCAGGAGAGAGAATGCAGCTTTAACACATGAAGCATAGACTTCTATACAACCATATAAGTTGCCTCCAGGTGGTCAGGAGAGAGAATGCAGCTTTAACACATGAAGCATATACTTCTATACAACCAGAGGAGTCGCCCCCTGGTGGTCAGGAGAGATAATGCAGCTTTAACACATGAAGCAGAGACTTCTATACAACCGGAGGTCCGCGTCTCACCTTTGTGCAGGACGGCGTTGGCCGGCTTGTTCCCGGACATGGACTCCTTGCTGAGGTGCTGGTGGGACTCGGCCAGACACTCCACCTCGCTGAAGCGCGTGTTGAGGGCCATGGACGGGTGGGACGGGTCCTCGGACATGTTGAGGTAGGCGGCGCGGCGCAGCTGCTCCTCGATCACCAGCGCCTGCTCCAGCAGCTGCAGGAGGAACGTGAACACAGACATGACGAGGGTCAGGCGGGTTGAGAACATACACATTAATATTCACCGCCCTGGTTCCAGATCTAGTTATGATGCTACAGCAGCTGTAACACGAGCTACATTCACTAAATTAAACTTGTTACGGCTCGATGTTTTGGGACAGCAAAGCAGGAAACACTATTTTGAGCGATGATGGGAACCGATCGCTGTTTTTAACAATTAAAACGTCGGATAAATAAACGTTCTGGTACAAATCTGAAGGGAAGAGAAACCTGCAGTGCTTGTGATATATAAATTAATGTATGTATAAATGAATAATGTACTACAATAAGCCTAACAAATGCCAAAAAGGGACAGTTTGGATTCACCAAATTCACACAAACAAACCAACAGATCGATAAACTAGAGTTTTTATGAATGGAGTCAGAGATAAAATCTTTAGTTCCCGTCTGACGTCGAGATAAAAATACTCGTAAAGTTTTCCCACCTTGAACCGTCTGGCGAGGAACTTGTTCTTGATCTCCAGGAAGTTTCCTCGGTTCATCTCTCCCTTGAACGGCTCGTTGAGGATGGCGAACTTCACGTCGTTCTGGATGTCCTGCCAGCGAGCGTAGCCGTGTCTGAGAGGAGCGCGGTCAAGGACGACGACAACAACAACAACAACTCCACATCTCACACACACACAGACCTGAGAGCCAGTCACAGTAAGGAAAGGATACAGAATGATGCCGGCCAGCAGCCAGTAGTCGTGCCGGCGGTGCCAGATCTCGTTGGTCTTCTTGGTGACGGTGGCGGCGCGCTCCTCGTTCTGCCACAAGGAGTGCAGCTCTGAAAAGAGGGAAGACGTCGGTGAGGACAACACAACTAGTGTGCGTTTGTGTGTGTGTTGGTGCGTTTGTGTACCTGTGAATCCTCCGTCGGCGATGTTGAACATGAACCGGGTCTTGGCCGCCTTCTTCTTCTCCTCGCTGGCGGCGGCGGCCGCGATGGCGGCGGCGCCGACGGCGGCTCCGACCGTGGCGGTGGTGGAAGAAGCGGCAACGGCGGCGGCGGCGGCGGGAGCGACGGCGGCGGCTGAAGCTCCGCCCTCTTTGCTGCCGTCTCCGTTCTGCAGTTTGGTCGCCTCCTCCGGCTTCAGAGGATCCTTCTCCTCCTTCAGCTCGGCTGCGGGGCGGAAGAGACGCCGTTAACGATCACGGAGAAACCGGACGGGGGATTTTATTCCGCGCGTGTAAAAAAAGTTGCGAGATCAGAAAAAAGGAAACGGGGGTCGGTACCTTTCTTTTCATCGGCAGGAGGCGTGACGTCCATCTTTTCCTCTTTCTTTTCTTCCGCTGAGAAAAAATAAATAAAAAAAATCACATTTAAAAAAATAAAGAAACAGCAACAAAGTTTCTCTCAGAGACCAGATCTGAAACTACAAGACTTTATGGGTCGAGTCCAAAATAAACCGTTGAGGAAATTTCCCCAAAACAAGACACTAAGGTCCTGTTGAGGTCGATAGATATTTATTTTAAAGATCATGAAAGACACTGAAAGAAGTTGTTATTTATTTTGGTCGCTATGTTTTTCACCCCCGCCCCCCAAAAAAAAAAGGTTGGAACCCAGAAACGACCCGAACAAAACAAGAAAATCTCTGCAGATACCGACGCCTCATGAGTGATGATTTAGATTATTAGTGCATCAGTTGAGTCCTTCTCATTGTGCCTTTAAAGAAATATAAATGCAAATCCCAAAACTATTATGCATTTCATTGAAAAAAAGATCCATTATCCAATATTGGATCCACAAAACTAAATCTGTATAAAATTAAAATCACAAATTTGAGTCACTTTTTCAAATCATTGCGGCATTCTTTGATTCATACGTCTGTGTTTTTATTCTGTGATGTCACAATAAAACCCAAACAAACATGTATAAAAAAAGAAGAGGAGCTATTACCTTTGACCTCGGGGTCCTCAGATTTGACCTCTGACCCCTCCGTCTTGGCCTCTGGCGGCGACTTTGTTTCCTCTCCTCCCTCCGGACTCTTCGTCTCGCTCTCCACCTCCTTCTTCTCCTTCTCTCCCTCCTTCTCCTTCTCCTTGCTCTCCGCCTCTCCGTTGCTCGGTTTGTCCGTCTCCATCGGCTCCTCCCCGTCCTTCTTGCTCTCCGGCTCCGCCGGCGGACTCTTCTCTTCTTCTTCTTCTTCTTCGTCGTCGTCGTCGTCTGGGATGGCGATCACCTGGGAGGCGACGCGGAGGGGAAAATTAACACGCGCTCAGAATATATACATTTAAAACAAAAGGATCCTACTTTTAGCCACGTCGCTCGAACGCATCGTCCTCACCTCGTCGTCGGCGTTCGCCGGCTCTTTGCCGTTACTCCTCTCCGCCTCGCCCTCCTTCTTCACCTCCGCCGGACTCTTCTCCGCCTCCTTCGCCGCCTCCTCGCTCTTTGAGGGGTCGTCGCCTGCAGGAGACAAACGTGTGTTATTATCATCGTGTGGTTTTCAAAAGGAACATTTAGACCAGAGCAGTGTGTATATGTGTGTGTATGCGTATATCTGTGTGTGTGTGTGTATATCTATATGTGCGTGTATATGTGTGTGTATGCGTATATCCGTGTGTGTGTGTGTATATCTATATGTGCGTGTATATGTGTGTGTATGCGTATATCCGTGTGTGTATATCTATATGTGCGTGTATATGTGCATATGTGCATGTGTGTATATGTGCGTGTGTATATGTGCGTGTGTGTGCGTGTGTATATGTGCGTGTGTGTGCGTGTGTATATGTGCGTGTGTGTGCGTGTGTATATGTGCGTGTGTGTGCGTGAATATGTGCGTATATGTGCATGTATGTGCGTATATGTGCATATGTGTGTGTGTGTGTGTATATATGTGCGTGTGTGTGTGTATATATGTGCGTGTGTGTGTGTATATATGTGCGTGTGTGTGTGTATATATGTGCGTGTGTGTGTGTATATATGTGCGTGTGTGTGTGTATATATGTGCGTGTGTGTGTGTATATATGTGCGTGTGTGTGTGTATATATGTGCGTGTGTGTGTGTATATATGTGCGTGTGTGTGTGTATATATGTGCGTGTGTGTGTGTATATATGTGCGTGTGTGTGTGTATATATGTGCGTGTGTGTGTGTATATATGTGCGTGTGTGTGTGTATATATGTGCGTGTGTGTGTGTATATATGTGCGTGTGTGTGTGTATATATGTGCGTGTGTGCGTGTATATATGTGCGTGTGTGCGTGTATATATGTGCGTGTGTGCGTGTATATATGTGCGTGTGTGCGTGTATATATGTGCGTGTGTGTGTGTATATATGTGCGTGTATGCGTATATCCGTGTGTGTGTGTATATCTATATGTGCGTGTATATGTGTGTGTATGCGTATATCCGTGTGTGTGTGTGTATATCTATATGTGCGTGTATATGTGCATATGTGCATGTGTGTATATGTGCGTGTGTATATGTTCGTGTGTGTGCGTGTGTATATGTGCGTGTGTGTGCGTGTGTATATGTGCGTGTGTGTGCGTGTGTATATGTGCGTGTGTGTGCGTGTGTATATGTGCGTGTGTGTGCGTGAATATGTGCGTATATGTGCATATGTGTGTGTGTGTGTGTATATATGTGCGTGTGTGTGTGTATATATGTGCGTGTGTGTGTGTATATATGTGCGTGTGTGTGTGTATATATGTGCGTGTGTGTGTGTATATATGTGCGTGTGTGTGTGTATATATGTGCGTGTGTGTGTGTATATATGTGCGTGTGTGCGTGTATATATGTGCGTGTGTGCGTGTATATATGTGCGTGTGTGCGTGTATATATGTGCGTGTGTGCGTGTATATATGTGCGTGTGTGCGTGTATATATGTGCGTGTGTGCGTGTATATATGTGCGTGTGTGTGTGTATATATGTGCGTGTGTGCGTGTATATATGTGCGTGTGTGCGTGTATATATGTGCGTGTGTGCGTGTATATATGTGCGTGTGTGTGTGTATATGTGCGTGTGTGTGTGTATATATGTGCGTGTGTGTGTGTATATATGTGCGTGTGTGTGTGTATATATGTGCGTGTGTGTGTGTATATATGTGCGTGTGTGCGTGTATATATGTGCGTGTGTGTGTGTATATATGTGCGTGTGTGTGTGTATATATGTGCGTGTGTGCGTGTATATATGTGCGTGTGTGCGTGTATATATGTGCGTGTGTGTGCGTGTATATATGTGCGTGTGTGTGTGTGTGCGTGTATATATGTGCGTGTGTGTGTGTATATATGTGCGTGTGTGTGTGTATATATGTGCGTGTGTGCGTGTATATATGTGCGTGTGTGCGTGTATATATGTGCGTGTGTGCGTGTATATATGTGCGTGTGTGCGTGTATATATGTGCGTGTGTGCGTGTATATATGTGCGTGTGTGCGTGTATATATGTGCGTGTGTGCGTGTATATATGTGCGTGTGTGCGTGTATATATGTGCGTGTGTGCGTGTATATATGTGCGTGTGTGCGTGTATATATGTGCGTGTGTGCGTGTATATATGTGCGTGTGTGTGTGTATATATGTGCGTGTGTGTGTGTATATATGTGCGTGTGTGTGTGTATATATGTGCGTGTGTGTGTGTGTGCGTGTATATATGTGCGTGTATATATGTGCGTGTGTGTGTGTATATATGTGCGTGTGTGCGTGTATATATGTGCGTGTGTGCGTGTATATATGTGCGTGTGTGCGTGTATATATGTGCGTGTGTGTGTGTATATATGTGCGTGTGTGTGTGTATATATGTGCGTGTGTGTGTGTATATATGTGCGTGTGTGTGTGTATATATGTGCGTGTGTGCGTGTATATATGTGCGTGTGTGCGTGTATATATGTGCGTGCGTGTATATATGTGCGTGTGTGTGTATATATGTGCGTGTGTGTGTATATATGTGCGTGTGTGTGTATATATGTGCGTGTGTGCGTGTATACACTCACCTAAAGGATTATTAGGAACACCTGTTCAATTTCTCATTAATGCAATTATCTAATCAACCAATCACATGGCAGTTGCTTCAATGCATTTAGGGGTGTGGTCCTGGTCAAGACAATCTCCTGAACTCCAAACTGAATGTCAGAATGGGAAAGAAAGGTGATTTAAGCAATTTTGAGCGTGGCATGATTGTTGGTGCCAGACGGGCCGGTCTGAGTATTTCACAATCTGCTCAGTTACTGGGATTTTCACGCACAACCATTTCTAGGGTTTACAAAGAATGGTGTGAAAAGGGAAAAACATCCAGTATGCGGCAGTCCTGTGGGCGAAAATGCCTTGTTGATGCTAGAGGTCAGAGGAGAATGGGCCGACTGATTCAAGCTGATAGAAGAGCAACTTTGACTGAAATAACCACTCGTTACAACCGAGGTATGCAGCAAAGCATTTGTGAAGCCACAACACGCACAACCTTGAGGCGGATGGGCTACAACAGCAGAAGACCCCACCGGGTACCACTCATCTCCACTACAAATAGGAAAAAGAGGCTACAATTTGCAAGAGCTCACCAAAATTGGACAGTTGAAGACTGGCAAAATGTTGCCTGGTCTGATGAGTCTCGATTTCTGTTGAGACATTCAGATGGTAGAGTCAGAATTTGGCGTAAACAGAATGAGAACATGGATCCATCATGCCTTGTTACCACTGTGCAGGCTGGTGGTGGTGGTGTAATGGTGTGGGGGATGTTTTCTTGGCACACTTTAGGCCCCTTAGTGCCAATTGGGCATCGTTTAAATGCCACGGCCTACCTGAGCATTGTTTCTGACCATGTCCATCCCTTTATGGCCACCATGTACCCATCCTCTGATGGCTACTTCCAGCAGGATAATGCACCACGTCACAAAGCTCGAATCATTTCAAATTGGTTTCTTGAACATGACAATGAGTTCACTGTACTAAAATGGCACCCACAGTCACCAGATCTCAACCCAATAGAGCATCTTTGGGATGTGGTGGAACGGGAGCTTCGTGCCCTGGATGTGCATCCCACAAATCTCCATCAACTGCAAGATGCTATCCTATCAATATGGGCCAACATTTCTAAAGAATGCTTTCAGCACCTTGTTGAATCAATGCCACGTAGAATTAAGGCAGTTCTGAAGGCGAAAGGGGGTCAAACACAGTATTAGTATGATGTTCCTAATAATCCTTTAGGTGAGTGTATATGTGCGTGTGTGCGTGTATATATGTGCGTGTGTGCGTGAATATGTGCGTATATGTGCGTATATGTGCCTATATGTGCATATGTGCGTATATATGTGCGTGTGTGTGTATATATGTGCGTGTGTGTGTGCGTGTATATATGTGCGTGTGCGTGTATATATGTGTGTGTGTGTGTATATGTATGTGTGTGCGTGTATATGTGCGTGCATGTGCGTGCATGTGCGTGCATATATGTGCATATATGTGCATATGTGTGCATATGTGTGCATATGTGCGCATATATGCGTGTGTGTGTGTGTGTGTATATATATATGTGCGTGTGTGTGTGTATATATATGTGCGTGTGTGTATATATATATATGTGCGTGTATATGTGCGTATATGTGCATGTGCGTATATATGTGTGCAAGTGTGTGCAAGTATGTATGTGTATACCTTTGTGTATATGTGCTTATGTATGTATGCATATATGTATGCATGCGCGTGCGTGCGTTACCTGGAGCCAGTGTGTTGGGCTGCGTGTCTGTGTGTGTGTGTGTGTGTGTGTGTGTGTGTGTTAGTTACCTGGAGCCGGCGTGTTGGGCTGCGTGTCTGTGTGTGTGTGTGTGTGTGTGTGTGTGTGTGTGTGTGTGTGTGTGTGTGTGTGTGTGTGTGTGTGTGTTAGTGTTAGTTACCTGGAGCCGGCGTGTTGGGCTGCGTGTCTGTGTGTGTGTGTGTGTGTGTGTGTTAGTGTTAGTGTTAGTTACCTGGAGCCGGCGTGTTGGGCTGCGTGTCTGTGTGTGTGTGTGTGTGTGTGTGTGTGTGTGTGTGTGTGTTAGTGTTAGTTACCTGGAGCCAGCGTGTTGGGCTGCGTGTGTGTGTGTGTGTGAGTTACCTGGAGCCGGCGTGTTGGGCTGCGTGTCTGCGGGGGTTCCGGTAGACGGGGTTTTTCCCGGGGATTCGAGCTGAGCCGCCGCCAACGCCGCCGCCTTCTTGCTCTCCTCCAGCTCGGCCATCCAGGGCATCGACCACTGGCCGTTCACGTGCTCGAACTCCTGCACCTGAGGACGGGGACGGCACGAGGACTCAGGACAGCTGGCGGCCATTTTGGACTTCACTGTTCTACACCTCGACCCTACACTTCAAATCTATTTCCCTTTTATGGGCGATGAAGAAGTTACACACACATAATAAAAGCAGGAACTTCGTCGGGTGGATTGCAGGACTCTGATTGGACGAGAGGAGGTTTAGGATGCTTGGCACCGGTTAACGTTAAAGGACGCATTGTCGGCCATATTGACGGGACGCAATGTCGGCCATATTGTTTACATGTCGGCCATATTGTCTGTTACAGAATAGTTTTCTTGCTGCTGTTTAAATTCCTCCTGATGCAACAAAAACTAATAATTCTGTTTCGTTTGTGCGTCTCTGTTGCATCACGACAATAAATTATCCTTCAACGCTTTCCTTCTTTTTTTTGTTGCCTGATTATTAAAATAAAGTTACTTTTCTGTGAGCAAAACTGGACTTTAAATGAATTTCCTTTAAATCTTTTATTTTGAAATCAGTGAACGAAGACGGTCCTCCATTACGTCGCGTTTCCATTTGAACGTCGACCGGGTTGGAGCGAATAAAGTTTGAGACATTTAATTTCCCCTTCACGTCAGCTGGTATCGGCCATGTTTCACGTCGTCTACTTGGATATTCATTTATATAAATAAACTAGTTAAATGTTCTTCATGCGAGCGGACAAACGTTTCAGTCAAAAGCAAATAAAAAAAATAAAAACTCCCAACAGCTTAAGAAAAGTCAGATAAAGTAGAAAAAAGGAACATAGCTGCATCTTTCTTTGTTGTTGTTGTTGTTGTTGTTGTTGTTACCTTCTTGCGAATGAGTGACATGACGCCGATGCGCGTGAGGACGTGTTGCCGCGACAACCCTTCTCTGGGGACGCCGTCGGCGAAGGTCTCGGCGCCGTCGGCTCCGGGTTCACAGAGGTGACGCATGAACAGAGAGACGTACGCCCTGAGGGGGGGAGGGGCCGTGTTTAAACAACCAGCGACGTCCAACACTCATTTCACATTATTCAGGGTTCATAAACCAAATGTTTAGTGAAATCTGTGTGTAAACAGTAAAAAGTGAGTAAATGTAGTATTTAAACTAACAATGAGAATACAAAGCATACAGTAAACCTTAAATGACTCAAATGAATGAGACAATAGTTTGATTAAAAGAATAAACATTTATATAGATGCCTGTATGTATGCCTGCTTATATTTTGAGTCTTTCTTTTAAAAGCATATTAATTATTTCAAACTCAGCGTAAATGAACGTCATGAACACATGAATATAACACATTTACATGACTTTTACTACACTTTTGGGATATTTTTTTAATCGTACAAACACTGTTTATTTTATCTCTGCATCTACGTTTTAATATGCAAAAAAAAAAAAAAGTAAAACTGGTAAAAAAAAAAAAAAGGGTTTAATGATTTAAAGAAAAGTATTAAAATGAATACATAATATAAAACTCGTTGCTTCTCACTTGAACTCCTTCTCAGATTTCCCGCGCAGGTCCCGGACCAGCCACTGGGTGGTGAAGGCGTCTTGCGGCGGCATCCCATAACGCATCACTGCGTTCAGGAAGGCCTTCCTCTGCCGGGAGTTGAAGCCCAACACCTGGGGACCCGGCGGACACGAAGGTTTTCATTCACCGACTCTTAAATTCAAACCCGGAGGCGGGGGAAACCAAACTCACCTCGATGTTGCCTCCCACCCTGGCCAGCAGGGGGGGCAGCGGCTTGTCCTTGTCGTTCCTCAGGCCCTTCCTGCTCGGCCTGCGAGAGTTGGCTGCAGGAATTAAACACGTGTGGGGGTTAGAACACACGACGACAGACTGCAGCATACGAGCATCTCACACATGTTTATGGTTTAAGAGCATCAAAAGACAAGATGCGTGTTCTGATCTTATCCTTTTTGTTATATTACACTTTCTTACCTTCTGACCGCTCGTCAAAGTCCTCGTCTCCCTCCTCCGACGCCACCGAGTAATCCGATTGGCCGTCAGACTGGTCGTCCTGCCAATCGGCTTCAAGATGGAAAACAAAGAGGCAGAGTTTGATTAATGCGCGGGAATATAAGACGTCAGCTGGATATTTTTGTTTTGTTACAAATTCAGCATTCACACCAACTTCACACTGGTGTTTTTATGTTTATGTATATTTTCTCTTCTCACAACTATTTCTGTCGTTTTTCATGTGAATTACAGATGAACGTCCTCCGGGTGAGACTGTAAGACATGTTTATCACATGTTTTATCACAAGATCACATGTTTAAGACATGTTTATCACATGTTTTATCACAAGATCACAGTATCACATGTTTTTATCACATGTTTAAGACATGTTTATCACATGTTTTATCACATATCACATGTTTAAGACATGTTTATCACATGTTTTATCACATATCACATGTTTAAGACATGTTTATCACATTTTTATCACATGTTTTATCACATATCACATGTTTAAGACATGTTTATCACATGTTTATCACATGTTTTATCACATATCACATGTTTAAGACATGTTTATCACATTTTTATCACATGTTTTATCACATATCACATGTTTAAGACATGTTTATCACATTTTTATCACATATCACATGTTTATCACATTTTTATCACATGTTTTATCACAGTATCACATGTTTAAGACATGTTTATCACATATGTATCACATGTTTAAGACATGTTTATCACATTATCACATGTTTAAGACATGTTTATCACATTTTTATCACATGTTTTATCACAGTATCACATGTTTAAGACATGTTTATCACATATGTATCACATGTTTAAGACATGTTTATCACATTATCACATGTTTATCACATTCATCACAATATCACATGTTTAAGACATGTTTATCACATGTTTTATCACAATATCATATGTTTATCACACGTTTAAGACCTGTTTATCGTAATATCCTTAAATACAAACGAGGTCTGAGCGAGTAAGACCCCGACATTAGCAGAAGGGTAAAATAAAAATACTGAATATAGATCCTCACCAAAGAAATTAAAAAGGATGTAAACCTTCTGTTATGAAGTTGTTTCTAGAAATGCGTCTGTTATAAATCCTGTTTCTGCATTATGAATAAAATTAAAATAAAAAAAGTCTCTGCTGTTGCGTCATAGATTGTGTTTTTCCACAGTTGTCTGTGTGGGCGTCGCCGGCATTTTCCACCTCATGCTAAATGGGCTGAGATCATGGCAGTTCTGTGCCGTGCATTATGGGTAATGTAGTCTCACGACTCGAGGACAAAGATGCAAACCCCCCCCAGAGGGGTCTGTGAGTAAAATTATTTGTATGATTTATTAATAAATTAATAATACAATTATATATATTTAATAAATAATTGTATTTTTATTTTTTTTATACAATTTATAATACAAATTACAAATAAAATTAAAATCCTAGAAGACAATAAAAAGTAATAAAGTGTTTTAATTAAATAATTTTTTTTAATTTGTATTATTTATTTATTACAACAAAAATATATTTTTTAATTAATTTATATATTATCTATTTATATAATATATTTATTTTGATGTATTTATTTTGATATATTTATTTTATTTTTTTATTTTATTTATAATTTATAACACAAATTACAAATAAAAATCTTAGAAAACAATAAAAAGTAAAAGTGTTTTAATTAAATAAATAAAAATCTTAGAAAACAAAAACATTACAAAGTAAAAACAATTAAAATCAAAAATTAAACAACATTATTTTTTTTTAAATAATAATAAATAAATAAATACACCAGACAATTTCATTCAACAAATCTAAAGCTAAAAGTAGTAAAAAAAAAAGCCAAGATATACCTCCATTCTTACCTCTGTCCTCCTGGGACCCGTCGTTGTAGTTGACCTGCTTGCGGATGCGCTTGCCCTTGCCCAGGTTGCGGGCCAGGTCCTCCTGCTGCTGCTCGTAGTGGTGCCGCAGCAGCTTCTCCCAGTAGTCCGGGTCCACGCTCTCCTCCTGCTTGATGACCTCCCGCTGCACCTCCTCCTCCTGAGCGGAGACGACGGGAGAAACGGTTAAAAAATTGTTTTTTTTTAAACGGCGACATTGAGCGGCGTCTGGTTCCGAGCCTCGGCCGTCGCTCACCTCCTCCTCCTGGTCCTGGACCACGTACTGAGCCACCTTGAAGGAGCTCAGGTACTCGTTCATGCTCTGCAGCTCCTTGTCGTCGGTGGCGTCCTGGTTCCGGTCCAGCAGCCGGTCGATGGCCTTCTCGTCGTAGTGGATGACGCTGCTGTCGTCCTCCTTGCTCTTCATCATCTCACCTGGACGGCCGACAAACGTCAGTTAACAACTTCTCAGGGTTCACACTCACACACACACACACACACACTCACACACACACACTCACACGTTGACCAAAGGATCTCCAGGACTTCAACTCTTGCAACCCTGAGGTCATTTCCAGTCGATTTTCTCGATCTGACACAATTCCTTAAATTCCCCTTTTAAAAAGGCACTTGCATATAAGATGCATACCCATGTCGTACATCATAAATTGCAGAACAATCTCAGCTCTCTATATAATGAGGCACCATTGTCATAAGGCAAAAGTGGAAAGAGAAAATATGACTAAAGCTGAAAAATGGAATCTCGACTTTTGGAAATTCTTCACATCGCTTTACTCATGTGGTATATAGGTTTTAGTGATGGAAACTGGTTTACCAAAGGTTTTAGGTTCAGAAAAGCAGTGAAATATATGAATAAAATGGTAGATAAATGTAAATAAATGTCTAAAACCAAATTTCCATGACTTTAAACCAAATGTCCATGACCAAACATTTAGTGGAATCTGGGTGTGAACATGAAAAAGTGAGTAAATGTAGTATTTAAACTAACAATGAGAATACAAAGCATACAGTAAACCTTAAATGACTCAAATGAATGAGACAATAGTTTGATTAAAAGAATAAACATTTATATGCTTTTTAATTCCATGACCGTAAGAACCCTGTTCTCCCTCAATAAATAAATCTGCTCCTTCTCCTTCTCCGCGTCGTTTTTTTATTTAAACTCTCACCTAAACCGCCGTCAAACTCGTCCTTGAAGAGCCGCTCCGTTCCGAACTTGAGGATGTCGTCCAGCTCCTGTTTGGACATGGAGCCCGTCTTGGAGCCGAGGCCGGGCCGGACCACCAGGTGAGTCAGCATCATCTTCTTCTTGGCGACCTGGACGACAGAAAGAGCGTTTTCATTGCTCGTTGAACACGTCCGGCGCTTTTCGTCTGCTCGTCACGAGAGAGTCAAAAACACGCTTCTAAATAAGAAAGTGTGGAACAACGGTTTCTCTTCCCGTTTACCTGAGTGATCCTCTCCTCCACGGAGGCCTTGGTGACGAAGCGGTAGATCATCACCTTCTTGTTCTGACCGATACGATGAGCTCTGCTGAAGGCCTGAACACACAGGAAGAGGAGTTGTGAACCGCCAAAATAAGACGAAAAGCCATATTAAAAAAAAAAAAAAAAAAGAGAACCTGGAACTACTTTATGAGCTTCAGAGGGAAATGAAATAGAAAAGACAAATGTTATCAAGAACAATAGAAACGAGTAGGTGGGCGGAGTCACAGGTGCGCCGCCGTACCTGGATGTCGTTGTGGGGGTTCCAGTCGGAGTCGTAGATGATGACGGTGTCGGCGGTGGCCAGGTTGATGCCCAGGCCGCCGGCCCTCGTCGACAGCAGGAAAGCGAACTGCGGAGCTTTGGGAGCTGAAGATAAAAACCATCATCAGTGACCCGAAAACGTCAACGACGGACGTGCGATAAAGTCGTCGTTTGAAGGAGACGAGCTGCCGGTCTCACCGTTGAAGCGATCGATGGCTTCCTGTCTCATCCCGCCGGTGATCCCTCCGTCAATCCGCTCGTACTTGTAGCCCTCGTTCTCCAGGAAGTCCTCCAGCAAGTCCAACATCTTGGTCATCTGCAGCGAAACGGAGGAGACGGTTTGTTAGGACGAGCTGAATCACATTCACGGTCGTTTCCTCTCTCGTTGCAACAAGTGGCGTTTCTACCATTTTTTTTTTTTTTTTTACAACCTTTTGTACAATTATAGTTAAGTTTTTTTCTTTTGAGCTGGAAATATTCATCTGACCGATCATTTCAAAAGAGAAAAAGCAGAATAGGACACAAAATTAACGTATATTCCAAGTCGTGAAAGGAAGAGAAAGATGAAAATATTAAGAGAAATTAATTAAAAAAAAAGAAAAATTGAATTGGAATTACTTAAAATGAGCGGGAAATTGCAGACAGGAAGCGCAAAATAAAGAAGTGTTTCTACGATTTCTACAACCTTTTCTACAATTATAGGTAAGTCGATCATTTCAAAAGAGAAAAAGCAGAATAGGACAAAAAAATAAATGTATATTCCAAGTCGTGAAAGGAAGAGAAAGATGAAAAATTAAGAGAAATTAATAAAAAAAGAAAAAGAAATTAGATGTTTTCTTTCTTGTTGCAACTGGAATTACTTAAAATTAGCGGGAAATTGCAGACAGGAAGCGCAAAATAAAGAAGTGTTTCTACGATTTCTACAACCTTTTCTACAATTACAGGTAAATCGATCATTTCAAAAAGAGAAAAAGCAGAATAGGACAAAAAAATAAATGTATATTTCAAGTCGTGAAAGGAAGAGAAAGATGAACAGAATACAGGACTCAAGACTAAACATGCGGCCTCTTGCCTGGGAGAAGATGAGCACTCTGTGTCCTCCGTTCTTCAGCTTCCTCATCATCGTCTGCAGCAGCACCAGTTTCCCAGCAGCCTTTGTGAGAGAGTTGCCGTCGTACATCCCGTTGGGCATCTTTGGAGCTTCCTGTTGGCGAGCGACCAGACAAACGTTTTAGGTTCTGAAACGACTGCGGATAAAGAATATATATGTGTATATATCTTTAATTAAATGTCGCTTGCGTACGATAGCGGCCGTGGGGAAGAGGTAGGGGTGGTTGCAGCATTTCTTGAGGTCCATGACGACGTTGAGCAGAGAAACCTGGTTTCCTCCTCCTTTGGTGTTCAGAGCGTCAAAGTTTTTCGTCAGGATGAATTTGTAGTACTTCCTGCGTGCGAACAGACAAGAAAAAAAAACACATTTACCCCTTTTTTTCTGCTTTTAAAAAAAAAACACTTAGAATATTATCTAAAAGCAACACTCACTTCTGCAGCGGACTGAGCTCCACTCGGACGATGAGCTCCGTCTTGGAGGGCATGTGCTTGAAGACGTCGGCCTTCAGCCTCCTGAGCATGTGCGGCCCCAGCATGTCGTGCAGCTTCTTGATCTGGTCCTCCTTCGCGATGTCGGCGAACTCCTCCAGGAAGATCTCCAGCTTACTGCGAACGAGACGGACGGGTGAGACGGGCGTAATTTGCCAAACCTCTGCACACTTTTAGAATCAATATAAACATTTTTAAGAGACTTTAAAGTTGCTTTAAATTAGGGTTTGTATGCGACACACAAATCCAAGATGTCGCGAGAAACTAAACCAGATAGAAAAGCAGAAAAAAAAAGGTTTATTCTACTAATTTCTGCAAGTTTATTAGCATTTATAAGGATTTAGAGTCTCCGGTAGCTGAGAAAACAGCACAAAACATACACCGCTGAATGATCCTCTCATGAAACAGAAGCCGAGTCCGGCGCCTACCTGAACCGCTCCGGCGTGAGGAAGTTGAGCAGGTGGAAGAGCTCCTCCAGGTTGTTCTGCAGCGGCGTTCCCGTCAGCAGCAGCTTGTGCTGCAGAGGGTAGTTGTTCAACACGCGGAAAAACTACAGCGGGGAAAAGAAAAAGCAAAGAAAGTTAAATGTCAAGAGACGGCAAAAACCTCCGATTCAGACACGTTTATAACCGTTTTATTCAAAAGATATTCAGAAGCTGCACGTCTGATGCTGCGTTCACACCAAAAGCGAATTTCCCCAACGCTTTACTCACGCGAGTTTACTCGCTCGACTACATGTGGTTAAGGGGAAAGGGGGCGTGGCTTATAAAAACTGTTACCATTTCCACCATGGAAATAACCACTAGTTCTGCTTTATGCATCAAACGCCTTCGCGTCTGGGTTCACGATGATATCCTCAAATGTACGTTGTTCGCAACCATTCGCGTCTGTGCATTGACTTTGCATGCTATTGTATGCCTTGCTATTAATATATACTGAATAAAAGAAAAACACATGCATGCAACGGTGCAAAAAGCTATATAAAGTAGTAAAACCTGCTCAGAAATCCAGTGCAGCAGCAGCAGCAGCAGCAGCCTTGACCTTAACTAACTTGACCTTGACTAGCGGACCCCCGCCTGCGTCTGCGGCCCCCTACCTTGGACTGGTTGTTCTTCAGCCGGTGGGCCTCGTCCACCACCAGGCAGGCCCAGTCGATGGAGCCCAGGATGGCCATGTCGATGGTGATCAGCTCGTAGGAGGTCAGCAGGACGTGGAACTTGACCGCCGAGTCTTTCTGTCGGGGGAAAAAGCGACAGGAACAAGACGTCAGCGCCGGTCCGCGGGATTGATTTGCGTTTAAAACGTTTTCCGGTCCTCCTCCTCCTCCTCTCACCCGCATCCTGGAGGCCTTCTTCCCCCCTCGGATGGCGTGCTCCTCGAAGGAGAACTCGTTCTCCCGGATGACGGCTCGGCTGTCTTTGTCGCCGACGTACGTCACCACGTACATGTCGGGCGCCCACAGCTCCAGCTCGCGCTCCCAGTTGATGATGGTGGAGAGCGGCGCGCTGACCAGGAAGGGGCCCTTGGAGTGGCCCTGCAGGCGGAGAGAGGGGGGGGGGGGGGGGGTCAGGGGTCAGGGGTCAGTTCAACCCGAATCACTTCAGGAACACGCCAACAAACTCAGTGTTGGATTCTGGTTTTGAGCGGAAATCTACAAATTAAGTTACAGTACTTTTTTTATTTATTTATATTAAACACATTGGACAAAATGTATGTAAGGATCCCGAGAATTATCCAAGAAGGACTTTATTTTGATCCTAAATCTTGTTTGTGTTTCAGGTAATTTCACCTCGAGCTACAATTGATTATTAACGATTAAATCAGATGATTATCTTCTTGATTATTTGATTATCAGGGCCCCTCGACTTTGGAACGACCTACCAAAGGAGATAATGCTCGCAGAAGCAATAACTTCTTTTAAAAGCACTTCTTAAAACCCATTTTTATAGAATCACTTTTAACTGAGGTCGTCTTTTTATGTCCTTTCATGCAGTTCTTTTGTTCATTTGCTCTTTTTGGTTATTCATTTGTTTTCATTGCCTTTATGGTATGCTCCTTTTTTGTTTACTGTTATTCAATTAATATCTGACTAGTCTTTGTTTCTCTGTAAACTTTGTTTAAAAAAAAAAAAAAAAAGTGCTATAAAATTAAAGTTATCATTATTATTAATTTCCTTTTGTTTACATACATTTAGAAATAGCAAAAAGAAACATCCACCGTTACCAAAGATGACGTTTTCAAAACCATTCAAATCTCCTCCCACAGAAGAATCCTGCTGAATAATCTAATTTGAGAAGATGAGTTACGCTCAAAACAAATCACATAAGCTTTTAATTGATTATGAAACCAGTTCCTGATTCATTTTCCACACAGACGACACAGAAAACTCCACACACTGCGTCATGAATTAAAGTGATTGTGTAACGTCGCCCCCCAGGAAGTGCATTCTGGCCTCCCTCCTTTAGGTGGCAGCAGCCGCTCACACGACCGGCATCCGAGGGACGTTTACCGTCTGAGATTGAACTTAATGTCGTCAGATTTCACCTGACTTGTACAAAATGGCTGGATGGCTGCCGGCCAATAGGAGCGCGGCTACACACGGGGAGTTACTCCGGAGCCAAAAAGTGCATAAAAAATTAATTATCTCACGGTAAATAGGAAAATAATTTAATCAAAAAATGATGAAGAGGATCAAAATTGATGTAAAAACATTGTTTTTTTTGTGCTGAGCTCACACACACACACACACACACACACACACCTCACAGCCGACCCACCTCTTTATAGAGCGAGTAGAGGAACACGGCGGTCTGCACCGTCTTGCCCAGCCCCATCTCGTCGGCCAGGATGGTGTCGGTTCCCTGCGCCCAGGAGAACCGCAGCCAGTTGAGACCCTCCAGCTGGTACGGGTGCAGCTTGCCCCCCATGCTGTCCAGGTACTCCGGCTGCCGCTCGAACTTTATGGTCGGCTGTGGGAGACGTTGAAGACGTTAAAGACGTTAAAGACACGGGGGAGGATGAGCAGAAGCTACTTAGAAGCCACTTTTTGTATTTGACTAAAAAAAAACATTGTATGTGGAATTAAAATTAAGAAATGAGAACCGGTTTATTTATCGACAGAAAACATGTTACACTGAACTAGAGACGTTTTACTAAGCTTCATCAACAACAGTAGAGTCCAGCTCTCCTCAGACACTCATTTAAATCTGCTCCTAAAGTGCTAAGGATGCAGAGAGCAAATGTCATGCATGTAATGTAACGACGACGTGATGAAGTTTAGGTTTCTAACGTGTGACGCTACATTTATGGCATAAATTACGCGTCATTTATTTGCTTTTACCGCTTCTGTTTTTACCTTGTGTGTGTGTGTGTCTTTGAGTGATTTAAAAAAGGGTCGTACAAAGTAAAAATGTATTATTATTATCGTCATTATCATTAACTATTGATTCAAGAAATTAAACGGCGCGCTTAAGGATCAACAGAAGGAATCCTCGCTAAAAAATAAAACCAAGAACCGGCTTTTAATATTTCTAGAGGCCACCAGTCAAACAGCCGATAACGAAGCACCATTAACAAAAAAAGAGGTACAAAATAAGCCGGTCTGGAGGAATAAAACATAAATATTCAGTTTAAAATAATATATATATATATATATATATATATATATTGTTTTTTCCACAGCAGTATAAAAGTCCTGCACCTCTGTGGAACCGGCTCAAGAACGGCCAGAAGAGGAGATCATTTAAAAGATGTTTGTCTTTCTACAGCTTCCGGCGGTGATGAACGGTGGTTTTGATTGTTTACAAAGAGGAGGAGGAGGAGGAGGAAGAGGAGGAGGAGAGCGTCACCGTCTCTAAAAGCAGGAAGTTCAAACTCACGTCCACCACGGGGTTCTCAGGCGGTCGGTCCGGCCGCTTCGATCGTCCCTTCACCTTGATCTTCTTCCCCGGCTTCCCCTCGTCTCCCATGATCATCTCTCTGGGAACGAGAACGCGCTCGGTCAGCGAAACGTTTCTGAGGCCGCGCCCCGTGTGTTTTTTTTTAAAGAAAAGGTCGGCGTCTCACCTGTGGTTCCAGTACTGCACCTTCAGGGCGTCGAACTCGGGCACGTCCATGTCGTCGGCCTCCCAGGTGGCCTGGTCGTACGCCAGCTCCCTCCACTTGATCAGGTAGTGGATGTTGTTCTTCCGGTCCACGCTGGGGAAATCATCATAATAGTAATAAGTCAACCAGCATGTTTATTACACGTCTAAGTAGAGATTTATTGTGTTTTTGTTATGTTGTGTGTAATAAAAGTGCACTTCCTGCTCACAGCAATAGCTTGTGCATGTTTAGAAGCGACTTGTTAAAAGAGGCTATCCTCATAAAATAAAATAAAGGTGAAATATATAATACAAATAAGTAGTTTTTCATGTTTGCATCTGAAATATTACAACGTCTAAGTAGAGATTTATTGTGTTTTTGTTATGTTGTGTAATAAAAGTGCACTTCCTGCTCACAGCAATAGCTTGTGCATGTTTAGAAGCGACTTGTTAAAAGAGGCTATCCTCATAAAATAAAATAAAGGTGAAATATATAATACAAATAAGTAGTTTTTCATGTTTGCATCTGAAATATTACACGTCTAAGTAGAGATTTATTGTGTTTTTGTTACGTTGTGTGTAATAAAAGTGCACTTCCTGTGATATAGCAACCCACAGCAAGAGCTTGTGCATGTTCAGAAGCAAGCGACTTGTTAAAAGAGACTATCCTCATGAAATTAAAAAGCTGAAATAAATAATAATAAGTAATTTTTCATGTTTGGCGAACGTTTCACGACACCAGCATCTGAAATATTACACATCGAAGTAGAGATTTATTGTGTTTTTGTTATGTTGTGTGTAATAAAAGTGCACTTCCTGTGATATAGTAACTCAGCAATAAGTTGTGCATGTAATAAAAACTGCTTAACATTCAGAAACAAAGTCGCTTGTTAAAAAAAGAGAATATCCTCATAAAATAAAAAAGGTGAAATAAATAATAAAAAAAATATATATATAAAAAAAAAAAAAGAGCAGAACAACTTTGTGGAAACAAAAGTAATTGGGACATTTAATGAACTTCTTATTATCCAGATCATTTAGCGGTTATATTTCGCAGTCTGCCGTGATTAAAGGCCGCCGGCGCGCGTCCTCACCTGTGGTGGATGATGCGGTGCATCTGGAGCCACTCGAACTTGATGCCGTAGCGGATGTACTTCTCCTCCAGCTGCGCGTACATGGGGTTCTTGCTCCTCCTCTTGACGGCCCGGTCCTCCTCGCCTTCGCCGAACTCGCTGGTCGGCGGGTCGTCCATGTCGTTCTTCCTCTGGTAGTTTCTGAACAGCACCTGGCAATAGATCTCCAGCTGGAAACCACAAATAAATAGATTTAAAAAAGATTAAAAAACGAGGCAGTGATAGAG
>JBAMJR010000148.1:410000-422500 GCA_038501785.1 Myoxocephalus aenaeus | reverse complement strand
TAGAAATACATTTCATAAATCTGAACCAATTGTGAATATTTCAACCAATAAAACCACTTTCTTCGACCTAAAGTTTAAAAAGGCCCCGAGCAGGTGAGCAGTAATCTCCTCCTCTTCCTCTTCCTGCTCCTCTTCATCATCCTCCTCTATCTAAAAACCTGCATCCCATCTTATTAAATGGCTGCCGAACGGATCGAGCGGCGGCTCTGACAATGAATCAAAAATGTGTTTATCTAGCCCCAAAAAAAAAAGGGTCAAGAGCGCAGTGCGGCGCTAAGCGGGGTTGCCTTGGTAACAGCATATATGCCTTACACCACCCGCCCCAGACACACACACACACACAGACTTACACCCCCCCCCTTTGCATAAGTGTCATTAACTACGAGGCCCCCTATTGGCCGCCGTCTTCCCAGTCCAGCAGACGCAGCTCTTTGTTTCCCCGTCTCCCGGCTCACGTTTCTGTCTGTCAGCCGGGAACGACTCCATTACAGGTACGCACAAAAGGGCTCTTCACACAAGTCGTAACCCACAAAGAGAAGGAAACGTGGTCGGCGGAAAGCGTAGATTCTTTGCGTTTCAAACCAAAACATTTTCATGCAGATTTATAATAAATAAAAACAGGGACTATACGTGCAGTTTTGCATGTTTTTGTCCATTAGCTACAACTCGCATGCACTCGTGTTGCATGATGCTGCGCTTTCAGAACAGTCGATACGAGGTTAGAAAGTGGAAAGCTGTCAATTCAGACACATTTTACACACGGCGATGTTTAAACTGACAAACGTTAACGCAGGTTTTAGAGTCTGGACCCTGAAGCTGGTTGGAAAACCATGTTTTCTCCGTTTATCGCAGCCGGCACGAACGCCAGATGTTCATCTTTACGACGGTCCATGAACACGTCGTGTGTGACGAACGCTTCCGCCAGACAACCGAAACAATCGGAAAATATTACATTCGTCATAAAAAAAAAAAAACATTTGTCTCGTTACAAATGTTCCTCCAAATAAACCGTTTGCTCCAAACAGATTCTGTATTAAAAAAAAAACATTAAAGTCTGCGCAACTATGAGGCTGAGACCAGCGAGTCACGTGACCAAACAGTCTGTGAACAGAGAGGAGAGGCTGTACAAATGTGAATAGTTCAATGTATATCACATGTAGAGCCTCCATTATTACCTCAACAATTGTAACACAATGTTGGTTAAAAAGATGTTTTAACTGCGTTATTCTTCTGCACAAAAGAAAGTCAAGTTCCCTCTCCTTCTAGCCGTTTCCACAGAGGCGCAGGACTTTTATACTGCAGTGAAAAACACCCGAAAACTGCGCAGGGTTCAGAGGTTTAGGCCGTGAACTGGAACGACTAAAACTACGCGTTCTGTAGAGCAGCAAGAACGGTCACCAAAAAAAGTTATGCATCCAAAGTTTGTCTTTATGGAGTTAGAACCCACGACCCGTAGTGGTGACCGATGCTCCAAAGCCTCCACGACGTCCCAGAGATTAGTCATGACCTATTTATCGTTTTGGTCAGATTCCACACAATCATGCGCACGAGTTTCTTGGGAGCCCGTCAAGTACTTCCTGCCGAAATCTTCCCAGACTGAAGCTTCACTAAAACTAAACTCCCCCCCCCACAAACGCCCCGCTCCCCTCACCGAGCTGTCGTCGTCGTCGTCGTCGTCGTCTTCCTCCTCGGGCTCCGGCTCCTTCTTCTTGGAGCTGCTCCTCTCGGCCCCGGAGCTGCTCCTCTTCTTCTCCTTGCCGCTGCTGCCCCTCCTCTTCTTCTTGCGTCCCGGAGTGTAGTCGCTGCCCTCGCTGTCGGAGCGCAGGGCGTGGCTGCCCTCCGCCGCCTCCTCCGCGCCGCCGGCGTCCATGGGCTCCGGGGAGCTGGCGGGGAGCTCCTGCAACAAGAGGGAGAACTGAAGCCATGTAACGGGGGAAGGGGATGAAGACGCAGGTTCCTCACAAGATAAAAACACATTTATTAGAGGAATGATTGAATACAACTCATCTAAAGTCCAAAAAGTGAGGACTGAAATGTCTGTCAACTTGTAATGTGCTTTATCCATCAACAAGCAGTGTTGATACACAGGAAAATAGTTCTTAATAGTTCTTCAGACGCCTTAAATTCCATGAAAAGGGTTGAGTTGTGCTCTCGAAAAAGTAAATAAAAGTAGGGGAACCCTTTCTGTATAATTCAAAGAATGGTGGCAGGGGGAAAAAAAGATGCAAGAGGCTAAAGTTCACTCACTCCATAGTTTCTAAAAATTAATAAAAAGGTGAGCAGGGGGCTGATGAAAGCCTCGAGGCAGCGTCGACAATCATGCCACCCAGCTACAGTAGCTTGCCAGCTAGCTACAGTAGCTTGCCACCCAGCTACAGTAGCTTGCCAGCTAGCTACAGTAGCTTGCCAGCTAGCTACTGTAGCTAGCTGGCAAGCTACTGTAGCTAGCTGGCAAGCTACAGTAGCTTGCCACCCAGCTACAGTAGCTTGCCACCCAGCTACAGTAGCTTGCCAGCTAGCTACAGTAGCTTGCCAGCTAGCTACAGTAGCTTGCCAGCTAGCTACAGTAGCTTGCCACCCAGCTACAGTAGCTTGCCACCCAGCTACAGTAGCTTGCCAGCTAGCTACAGTAGCTAGCTGGCAAGCTACTGTAGCTAGCTGGCAAGCTACTGTAGCTTGCCACCCAGCTACAGTAGCTTGCCAGCTAGCTACAGTAGCTTGCCAGCTAGCTACTGTAGCTAGCTGGCAAGCTACTGTAGCTAGCTGGCAAGCTACAGTAGCTTGCCACCCAGCTACAGTAGCTTGCCACCCAGCTACAGTAGCTTGCCAGCTAGCTACAGTAGCTTGCCAGCTAGCTACAGTAGCTTGCCAGCTAGCTACAGTAGCTTGCCACCCAGCTACAGTAGCTTGCCAGCTAGCTACAGTAGCTAGCCGGCAAGCTACTGTAGCTAGCTGGCAAGCTACTGTAGCTAGCTGGCAAGCTACTGTAGCTTGCCACCCAGCTACAGTAGCTTGCCAGCTAGCTACAGTAGCTTGCCAGCTAGCTACAGTAGCTTGCCAGCTAGCTACAGTAGCTTGCCAGCCAGCTACAGTAGCTTGCCACCCAGCTACAGTAGCTTGCCAGCTAGCTACAGTAGCTTGCCAGCTAGCTACAGTAGCTTGCCAGCTAGCTACAGTAGCTTGCCAGCTAGCTACAGTAGCTTGCCAGCTAGCTACAGTAGCTTGCCACCCAGAGATATGACACGGGGGACTGAATTTGAGGAATACGTGGTTTATCAGACCATAAATGAGACTAGAATTACAACTTTGTCTCACTCCCCAGCCGTGGGGAACAGCTCCCCAGGGGAGGAGAGCGGGCGCCAGCCGCAGAAACTCAAATTCAACCAGCGGAGAACTCTCCAGAGAGACCGGACCGGCTGATCTCCTCCCGGTTACGGTCTCTTAGTGGCGGGGAGCGGAGACCAGATTTTGGAATGTGACAGTTTAATTTCAAGTCCACAGAAGCTACACAGGTAATCAGGAAAATGTAAAAATTTATAAAACGCTAGTGGACAAAATACGCAGATCAGAGGCCAGAAAAGAAAAGAGAGAGAGTCAAGACCGATTCTTGATAACCAGCGTCTTGAATATCAAGACCTGTCTGGGAGCTACAGCCAAAATAAAGGCAGGTGTTGATACTTGGCGGAGGGGTCTACCTGTGTGCACTGTGTGCTGCACGAAAAAAAGGGAACACACATGCTCCATGCATGAGGGGAGATGGTTAAGACGACGCGTGGATCAACACGAATGACTCCACCTGGGTCGCTTTGAGCTTTTACAGCGCTTTCGTGATAAAAATAGATTTATTTCAGGTGCAAGATGTGCAGCGTGAACACGACAGCCATCTTGTTGTGGACGTTAACGAGCGGAAAAACATTTAATCTGCCACGCGAGGGCAGGAGGAGGAACTGCTTCCATCCAGAAGATTTGACTTTTATTGGCTGTTTTGCCGACAAGAGAAGATTATAAAAAAGTCTGCAGACGGTGAAGTTGAACTAACGGCGTCTGGGTTACAGGATAGTTAAAAAAAAATAAAAAAAATCGAACACATCATCTGGGACACGGGATTAAAAAGTTGTTGTCTACTTTGTTTTCTGACTTTGATGGCAATAATCCGCGGCCTTACCTCTCTGCGCGACCGCCTCTTGCTGCCCTTGCTCTCTTTGCTCTTCTTGGCCTTCTTCTTCTTCTTCACCTTCGGGGTCTCAGCCTCCGAGACCTCCTCTTCCTCATCGTCTGCAAAAAAAAAAAGAGGAAAAAAAGAAAAAGTCAGGCCAGCGGAGACGTTTCACAGACAGCGACGTAACAGAGACGAGCGAGTCGCCGTTTCCGTCCGCAAAACTTCCATTCACACACACACACACACACACATATATTAAGAGTCATCCCTGAATATAAAGAGATTGATTGACGGGGCTTCTACCACCGACTAGCTTCCTTTTTAGATTTAAAAAACACGAGTAAGTGACAAAGTCTGGACTCCAGCGGGACGATTTAGCGCTCCTTCTTTCGCCTGCCAGGCTGCAACCGCATTCACATGGCGTTAAATGACTTTTAAGTGGTCCATGATTAGGCGGCTAGAATAAAAACCAACAGGAGTCCAGAGAACCAGGACTAGCGGAGGATCAGCAGTGGTTTGGGCTGCTAGTTGCCCCTTAGAGGGGTGATTCAAATCAGTTTGTTCCAGTGGTTAAAACCCTAATTTACAACTGATTAGTCATTAGAGGTTAGCGCCCCACGTCCTCCTGCAGGCCTGAGGACAGAGGGGATCGGACCCCAGTCTCCCAGAGAGGACCCCAGTCTCCCAGAGAGGACCCCAGTCCCCCAGAGAGGATCCCAGTCTCCCAGAGAGGACCCCAGTCCCCCAGAGAGGACCCCAGTCCCCCAGAGAGGACCCCAGTCCCCCAGAGAGGACCCCAGTCCCCCAGAGTGGACCCCAGTCTCCCAGAGAGGACCCCAGTCCAGCGTTTAGAGTCGCCTCAGCGGCTCCAAAGTGAAGCGGCGTGGCACTCGGAGCCCGTTAATGTAATCGACTACGGTAAAAAAGTCAAATGGCAAGCAGCCATGAAGACGCACCTGGTGAGGAAGACGCTTTAATGGGATGAGCTGCTTTTGTTTTTTACGTCACTATAAGGAGACCAAGATGTGCCGGGCGATGTGGACGGACGCAAGATTTTAAAAAAAAAAACTGAGCTCTGCTTTGAGAATAGCGTTTCTTGTAGAGACCAGTTTTACAAAAACGTCTTAAGAATGATATGAAATTATACTCATCATGATGATGATGATGATGATGATGGGTGTGTAGACCCGAGCTGTGGGCTCCAGATCTGGGACGCAGTCACAAAATTGTGCATTCACAACTAAAGTGAATATCAGAACTAGAAAAATATACCGTTTAAACTTAAATGGACCGCATTTAACGAAAACAGAAATGACACCGTCCAACTTGAGCCGGAACAATTAAATAGATGAAGCCGCCATTGAAATGAACACAGAAATAAATCAGCAACTGTTTTTTGTTTTGTATCCAAGCACAGGCACCAATAATACTTGTTTCGTATTATTGTAAAGGCTTTGGCTTTCGTACAAACATCTGAAGACACGAACTTGGACTCGGAGAACTGTGACGGACATTAATTTCTCACAATCTCAAAAGACTAAATGCTTAATAAATTATGAAATATAGTCGCAGCTCAACACGCTCCTGCTTGAGTTCACGTCTATTTCAGTGGTGGAATAAAAACACATCCAAGTGCTTTTTTTTAGTTCTTTACAGGAGTATTTCCATTCATCGTGACTATATACTACATTTCAGAAGGAAAGGTTGTACTTTTTATTGCACTACTTCCATTTGACAGCCTTTGCAGATCTAGATTATTGACACAAAATATAATTCAACTGATATGTTGCGATGCATTAGTATAGTTTAAAGCTACCACAAAGCGTCATTATAATCCACTAATGTAAAATATAGGATCCTGAAATGTACTTTTTACTATTGTATTTAAGTAAATGCATTTATTTGCCCTTTTACTTGAACTCTGGCGCTGATGCATCATCATCATCATCATCAGATCCCAGAAAACAGACCGACGACGTTTCTTTGCATCATAATCCAATAAAAAATTAAATCTGAACACATAATGTGCATTTTATCCGAGAATTCGTTTTTTCTCCTCCTCTGCATCTGTTGGTTGGATTGCACAATATTTAGATGCATGCAGCAATCACGTGACAGATTCATTCAAAGCTGGTGCTACGTGATAAATTAACGCAGCATTTAATGTGAAAGCGTACTTGCGAGGACTTCTTGTTCTCAAAGCTTCCACTGTGTACGCAGCGCGTGCACGTCGGTATTATACACACACTGTAAACAATGCAACCCCCCTTCACACACACACACACACACATACACAGACACACCACCAGTCTGCATATATAATATCTACCCAGGAAGATGAATCGATAAGCTGCCAGATAATGTTTTATTTGTACTTTATTCGCCGTGCGCGCGCCTCACCTCTCTCGCCGCACACACACGTGCGCGCGCACGCACGCACGCACAACAAACCACCGGCCACGAGGAGGGAAACGCTCCGGGAACGTCATCCGCGAGCTTCCAAGCTAACTGGCTGCCTCCATCTTGTCATCGGACACGTAAATAACGCCGGTAGCAGGCGACCGTTTACCGGGGGAAACACGACCGGGAAACCGGCGTAAAATAGTCGAGCCCCCCTCACACACATTTTTGTATGAACAAAGACAACAATAAAAGACGTTAAACCGACAACGCGCGCGCAAGTTTAACGTTCCCAGCGTAGTTAGCAACATTAGCTCGGCGGGCCGAAACACGATTCATGTGAATGTAAAAACAGGCGGAAAACATCTGCTCAATGCTAGCTCGCGAGCCTCCCGCCTTACCGTGAAGTAGCCGGTCCTCCGGGGCTCCGTAACCGTCGCCGCCGTCGTCCTCGCTTCCAGACATCGCTGACGAAGGGGGGGAATAACTTTATATTTAGTTAGCTAAGCAGTTTAGCTAAACTAAATACAAAAAAGTTGGGCTATCCAGAGTTCTGGTGCTGGTCTTTTAGAGTCTGTTCGGATGGTCGGCCAGGTTTACCCCCCTGACAAGGGAAATAAGAAGCACACAAAAAAAAGAAAAAGAAAACGGAAGTGAATATTTTAAAACAGCGAAGAGAGACAATTTAAAAACAACAACAACAAAAAACACACACACAAACAAACTCCCCGCGTGGACTTTGTTAAAGACAATAAATTATAACTTTATCTGGTGATGAGACAGATTACAAGCCTCCATCTCCCCGCGTGCAGCTGACATGTTGCCATTAGCACGCGCTGCTAGCCGGTTCAGAGACGATCCCCACACACAAAAAAGACACAATAAATAAAGCAGCAGAAGAAGAAGAAGCAGCAGCAAGGCCGCTTTGCAGACTTAACACATCTTCTTAAAATAAACAACCCGGCGTCCATCTTTTACCTTTTACTCAAGTATTACATTTTTTTTTTTTTTTACAAACAATAAAACCACACACACAAAAACCTGATACTCACAACTTGATTCACCAGCTTCTCTCTCCTAAAAAAAAAAACCCCAGTAAGTCCGCGCCGACTTTGTCAATCAATCAATACTTGTGTGTCTCTCTCTGTCCGTCCAGGTAGCCGCACACGGACACATTTAAATATATTTCCGTGTTTTTTTAATTTTTTTTTATATATATATATATATATATGTAGAGCGCAGCGTGTGCGCACGACGCCGTCTCCTCTTTCTCTGCCTCACACACTACACACACCCCGCGCGCGCGCACACACACACAAAGAGATCAGGGGGCAGGCATCCCATAATATCCCCCCCCTTCCTCCTCCTCCTCCTCCACACATACACACACTTCAGTCACCCCTCCCCCACTCTGCATAGTTACCTTGCAACGTACAGACCATAATAGTCAACTCCCCCCCCCCCTCCCTCTCCTACAGTCTCTTCCCCATTCCTCCATGCACCCCCCCCTCCCATAGCAACCGTGGTTACCGTGGAGACGCCCCCCCCTCCCACCCCTGTGCGGCATCCCATAATAGTAATGAGCGCAGTCACTGACATCCCTCAATAAGCATAACTCCAAAAAGAGAGAGAGAGAGAGAGATAGGCGAAAACAGGGGAGGAAAAAAAAAACAGAAAGAAAAGCGTCACATGACAAGTGTGTGTGTGTGTGTGTGTGTGTGCGTGTGTGTGTGTGTGTGTGTGTGTGCCACATGACTGCTCAACTTGAGTGTGCATGTTTGCATGTATGCGCAGCCGGCGTACTGTATGCGGGTCCGGCTGCACGGGATGCAGATGCAATGCTACCACTTTTTTTTTTTTTTTAAAAGCACCTTAAGGTGGGGGGCGGGTCACCGAAAAGTTGGGTGACCCGGGTGTCACCCCCATAACACATGAGGATTATGACTCACCACAAATGTTATGGTGAACCTGAAGGCCGGACGGAGGTGAAGAGAGAGAGAGGGAGCGAGAGAGAGAGAGAGGGAGAGAGAGAGAGGGGTTAAAACAGTCGGCCTGCAGGGTGAAGGTCACAAAGGTCAAACTGCAGCCCCCCACCATCACAACAAGAAACAGGGAGCCCAGAAGTACAAGAGCCAACAGCTGAGTTAAGCTGTCTGCTACACACACACACACACACACACACACACACACACACACACACACACACACACACACACACACACACACACACACACACACACTCGCTCCACAGGCTGCTTTGGAAATGCATTGCAGTCAATGGTGGGAAAAACGTCTGGGTCCTAGACAGTTTTTTTTTCTTCCCACCATTAACCGACTGTAGTGCATTTAGACTGTGCAGCGAAAGTGGACTAGTGCTGAGTGTGACGTTTTACGTGTGTGTGTGTGTGTGTGTGTGTGTGTGTGTGTGTGTGGTGGGGGGGTATACATTGTCAGCTGACGGGTGAGGTCTAAAAAGGTTTAAATTCAGGGGGGGGGGGGCATCAGAATGAGTTGTGCGTTGTCGTTATTGTCGTTGTTGTTGTTGTTGTTGTTGTTGTTGTTGTTGTCTGCCGATGTGGCTTGAGTTGCCCACAAGTGTGCAACCCCCCCCCCCCCCCTCCCCCTGACCAGTCAGAGTACAAGGTAGAGCCAGAAGTATGTGGACGTTACTTTAATGGCGTACTGGCTCTTTAAGAAGACAACGTGAAACCCGACACTGTATAAATCAATAACCTGATCGGCTCTGCGATCTCACAGGTGAACATCTAAGAAAATTATGAAAAATTAAAGCGTGATATAATTTTAAAAAAAATTACGAAAAATGTGAGAATCAACACGAAAAACACATTTTAATTTTTTCCCAACGTACAATACGTGATAATGATCCGTACATTTGCGCAAAAACAATTATATTCTTACAACGTTTTCGGTCACCTTTGCTGCCCCGAACCCGGATAGTTGTGCCAGCTAAAAGAATAATCTCGGGGCGAGTCAATTCAAAATGGTTGACGGTAGCTTGTATGTTTGTTTGTTTGTTTGTTTGTTTGTTTGTGCAGGACGTCCCGTGTCACGGTGTTCACGTCTGCCGGGTTTTAACTCCACTTTCTAGTGTTGAAACCTCGACCACAGAAATGGAGTCACTGACTGCGTTCACATGTTCTCATTCCAGACACAAGAATGTTCCCAGCCGGATATCGACTCTCGCATATTCGGAAATTATTTTGATGATTTTCTCCTTACGATTAAAAACGTGTGACGTGGATTCGGGAGCTTTCGTTGGACTTGAATACGTTCAGAATAGGAGTTTCAGCAGAAAGCTTTTTTTAGTCTTTTTTTTCTTCGTATTTTGACGCGATAGACGGCCCCAGTGATGAGGACGGGGTCACGGAGGTCACGGGGGTCACGGGGGTCGTTTTACATTCATCACGGCTGCATGCGAATGAGAATATTAGGAATATTTGATGCATCCACAACTTTTGCGAGAAAATGTGTCGCGCAACCGGACCAGACTAGACTGGACTAGACTGGATCGGACCAGACTAGACTGGACTAGACTGGACAGGACTAGACCGGACCATACTGGACTGGACTGGACTAGACTAGACTAGACTGGACTGTATTGGACCGGACTGGGCTGGACTGGAGTAACTGGACTGGACTGGATTAGATTAGATCGGACTGGACTAACTGGACCGGACTAGACTGGAATGGATTGGACTGGACTGACTGGACTGGATTGGACTAGACTGGATTGGACTAACTGGACCAGACTAAACTGGACTTGATGGATTAGATTGGACTGGACTGACTGGACTGGACTAGAATGAACTGTATTGGACTGGACTAACTGGACTGGACTAGATTGGAACGGACTAGACTGGACTGGATTAGATTAGATTGGACTGGACTGACTGGACTGGACTAGATTGGACCGGACTAAACTGGACTGGATGGATTAGATTGGACTGGACTGACTGGACTAGACTAGAATGGACTGTATTGGACTGGACTGACTGGACTGGACTAGATTGGAACGGACTAGACTGGACTGGATTAGATTAGATTGGACTGGACTGGATTAGACTAACTGGACCGGAGTTGACTGGACTGGACTAAACTGACTGTATTGTACCAGACTGGACCGGACTAGACTGGACTAGATTGGACCGGACTAGACTGGACTGGATTGGACTAACTGGACCGGAGTTGACTGGACTGGACTAACTGGACTGGACTAAACTGACTGTATTGTACCAGACTGGACCGGACTAGACTGGACTAGATTGGACCGGACTGGACTGGACTAGTTATCGTAGAACATAAAAGGCAGAATTTCGGGTCGGTAGGGAAAAACCTGCAAGCGAGCGAAGACCCAACAGCTGCTGGTAATTTCCCAGGGTGCATCGGTCCGTCATTATGAACGGCTTATTGTGCAGAAGAGGAAACCAAACTGATATTTTTATTGCACTGCGTCGCCATCGCGTCGCTACCTGTGAAATTGGACCATTTGTTCCGGTTTTAATCCGCGGCGGGTTTATTAATAATCTACGGATGAAATTATTCACGTCAGCACATTGTTGCAGCGCCGACACTCTTTGGCTTTTCACCCTCTTCAAGCTGTCTCCCTTCTGGCTCCAGCTGGAGGCCTCTCTCTCTCTCTCTCTCCCCCCCTCTGACTCATCTCTTTCCTCTCTTCTTCTGGCCTTTTTTCTTTGTCCCACCGCCACTGCTCTTCCTCTCCTCTCACAAAGAACGACTTAAAAACAACAACTTCTCTTGTCTTTCTTTTTCTCCGCATTTCTTCCTCTCCTCCTCCTACCCTCCCCCACAATTCTCCTTTTTCCTTGACTATGGACACAGTGTTCATGTGTGCATTTAGGGGGTGGAGGAGGAGGGGGGGGGGGGGGGGGGGGGGGGTAACATCCCATAATCACCAATCAGAGGCATACTGGGGGCAGTTGTCATAGAAACCTCGTGCACGGCTCTTGAGGCCCCTCCCATTCCCCCCAACACTCGCAGAATTGCATATCACAAAATGATAATAATATAATTTCTGAGGCAAAAAGGGAAAAAGAGGAGGAGTAGGAAGGGGAGGGGGGGGGGGATTACAGACCATAATAGTGCTCCTGTGCGGCTGGTCGCTATGGAGATAAACAGAGGGGTGGCGGTGGTGGAGAGGAGGGTTACAGGCGGGGTCAGATTATCATGTAAGTCAAAATGCATACCATAATACTTCTTGACTTCCTCCCTCCTCCCTCCTCCCTCACCGTCTCTCGCTCTGAAGCCGCAACCAGATAACAAAAAAGTGCAGAACGGTTTTGATCCGACCCAACATGTCTGCCGCGCGGAGATAACACGCTGACAGATGGAGGGGACAAAACCGACAAATAAAAAGCGGAAAATCAGATTGTCAACGTCTGCGTTTGGTCGGGATGTCCCGGACGGCCGGTCTCACCTTTTATATATATCACGATTACTGCAGTAAAAAAAAGAATAATTCATCTTTAATATCGTCCTGAACCTTTCTACGTTTCACGTGCAATCAGTCACGATGAACGCTAATAAAGTTTATTCAAAACCAAAGAGAGAGAAATGACAATGTAAACGGCTTGCTTTGTCGTTTTGATGTATTTAAATTTGATGTACTTTGTGTTAATACTTCAACGTACTCATTTATGTCCTTTTGTTGCTGCGGCGCCTGAAATAATTCCTCCTCTTTGGATCAATAAAGGCGGTTTTAGGTGGAAAAAATTAATAAAAAATGGCGGTGAGAGGTCATTGGGGTTCATCCTTTGGGAACCAAGAGCCACTACATCCAGATATTTACTCACTTCCAGCTTTTCCAGGTGTGAAGATTTGCTGCTTTTCTGCAAATCAATTGAAATCAAGATTTTTTTTTGGTAATATGTTTCTAGAGCACCTCTTGTTCCTCCTGCAGACA
>JBAMJR010000148.1:375000-407500 GCA_038501785.1 Myoxocephalus aenaeus | reverse complement strand
CTAACTACCTACTTACCACATACCTACCTACTTACCACATACCTACCTATCTACCTACCTACCTACCTACCTACCTACCTACCTACCTACCTACCTACCTACCTACCACCCTGGGCAGGTTTAGCTACTTGTACCATTTGATAAGAAAGAGAAGCCTGGTTTCTCAACACATCTCACAGTCACAAACAGGGCCTCTATTGTCTAGCAGACCAGCAGTCACACTGTATTTCTATCTTCACGCCTTCTGGTTGAGAAGTTTACATAAGAAGGTTCCACGTGGCACTGCAAGTGTTACTGTAAATACTAGTCATCTGGTGTAACTGCAGGTCACTCGGTTGTATTTATCTTAGTTCAACTGCATGTTGTGATGTCTGATTTAAGAAAATAAAGCATTGTTGTTGTCAAATTCTGCTTTGTATTTCCAGTGGCTTACTGTTTGGACTCTAATGTGTAATATACATAATATACACACACATCTACAGATAAAGAGGACGGGACCTTTGCTTTGGAAGAAAATCATATGGCCAAATCAAAGCTCCACAGTTCCGATAAACTCTTAACAGATATGAGCCGTGAGCTCCATCTTCAGTGAGGTTTCATGAGGTCTGCAGAGACAGACATGCTCTCCATCCACTCATAACAAGTCCTCCATCACTCGGGACCTCTTCTGGAAACAGAGCACAACATTTCTGGCATCTGGTTTGGATATTTAAAATCACAATCTCAATCAGCGACTTAATCGTGCGTCTGCAGCTGCGTCAAAATGTCAAAGTCACGGTTACAAGGACGCACGGAGCCGCACATACTGATCACTGCAGGAATCAGGAATCAATGGCCGAGTTGGAGGAGTGGAGCCGTGACGTCTGATGGTCTCTCTCTCTTTCAGTCTGAGAGGTTGCGTGTGTCAAGTATCCTGATTCAATTATATCTTTTACACAATTTCAGCCAAACAGGATGTTAGTTATATTTGTCACACTCCTCCCCATATATATATATATATATATATATATATATATATATGCGACAGCCGTGCGTCTGTGTATGTCACACACACAGAATGTCATCCAGGGATCATGAGTTCTTGCTTCTTCTCCTTCAGGCGATGTAGGAAACAGCATGCACGAGAGAGACTTCTTGTTTTTGTTGTGTTTAACATGCTATGTCATTTTCTTTGACGTATTACACTTATTTCCTGCTTGTTTCCTGTTGCAGGAAGGTCCCATTTTTGTTGTGCCTAATTTGCAGCTTATCTCGGAAACTAAATAGATCTCAGTCTTAGCTCTCATATATAATCTCATTGTAAAGTTACCGCTAGCAACTTTGAACTGGTTATGAAACAGTCTCAGTTTGATACTGATGCCTCTCTATGACCCACAGAAATAAATAAATAAGTAAATAGGACCATCAGTGAGAAGACTGACTATTTATTTATAGTTATAGGAGCGTCTCCTCCTCCCTCTCCAGGACTAGAGCTCCTCCTCTCTGGGAGCCGACGTATACTAGCTAAACCTAGCGTAACTAGCTAAACCTAGCGTAACTAGCTAAACCTGGGGAGACCCAGGACGCATTGCTGGATCTGCTGGAGGGAAGGGGTGCACAGGAGAACCAGAACCAGATTGAGAAGGTCAGACCCTGCTGCTGTAAAATGAGAGGTTTTCTAAAGGGACCCTGGTGCTCAGAGACACTACCTCTTTAGTCCACAGGGGGCGCCAGAATGAACACAAAGTAAAAGTTCCTCGTAGTAACTTTAAGATAGGAAGGATTTGCTGGAGGAGCATCATTGGCCAGATATGATGACGTCACGGTGACCTTGAATCACATGAAGAAAAGATCTTCCAAGGTCATGAAACTTAAAGAATAAACCAGTGTTTTTCAAAAGTGTAGCTCCATCATTACAAATCCTTTACACATCCTACTATTCTCCCATGGATTGGTCCTGTTTGTCAGGCAGTGATTGGCCCCTTCGCGAAACCCCGCCCCCACCAAGTTGTCAGAGTTATGTTTCCATGGAGCCCACACTGTCACTAACTGCACTCCATGAATAAATCTGATCCACAGGTTTTTTTTTAAAGTAAAAATATAACGTTATAGAAACGTATATCTCCTTCCAACCTCTATCACTTCTACACGACCAGCTCCAAATCCACGAAACCGACGCTACGCCGTGATTGGCCGGTATGTGTTTGAGGGGCGGGACTTAGTGAGCAGGGTCAATCGGTACGGGTTGAGCTGTGTAATCCATCACAGTGAACACAAAGTCTGCGGATTTGAAAACTCTTCTTTAAACTTTTAATGCAGACGGAAGTCAAGAGTCAACAAAGGAACATTTCACGCCACACAGAAACAAAAAAGAGAAGGAGAGAAGGAGCAAGAAACAGTTTTTTAATGAATGGTGTAACACATGCAAATAAAAGGCTGCAGAGTCAATGAATCACCTTCAAACGTTGACCTCAAGTCACAGGAAGTGATATCTTTGGGTGTTTTGACAGTTTTCTGACTTGTTTGCCGTTCAGGCCGCGAACTTCCATCCCGAGCTTCTGGTCGGGCCGAACGCCACGACGAACCAGAGCTCTTGAACGCAACGCGAGTGAAGAAACAGACGCGGTTGACGAAGAGACGAGGATGTGAGCAGACGTGAGAAACAGAAGATGAATTTTATTTTTTTAAATGACACCTGAGAGGCCGGCATCATGCACGCTCACACGGCGAGCCGCCATTTTACCTCGCCCTCTCTTACCTTCTCAAAAACACATGCATGCACTCGCTCACTCTCTCTCGTGCACACATTATACGCTCGCACGTCCGCACACACACGCACGCCCAACCCCCACCCAGTCCTCGGCTCGACATGCAAACACACACACACACACACACACACACACACACACACACACAGACACACACACACACCCTTTCCCCTGCTGCCCCCCCTTCTCTCAACACACACACCAAAACACACATACCTCCCACTCACACACGTATGCACCCCCCTTTCACACGCACATACATACGCGCACACACACACACACACACACCACACACCCTGTTCCCCTCCCCCTCCCATTCCATACCAGGGCACATCGTGACAAAACAAAGAACACCCCATAATAGTCAGACGCACAGTGTGCATGGTAACCAGTTATGTCAGAGATGAAGGCAGTGTGTGTTTGTGTGTTCCACTGTATACATGTACACACACACACACTCATACAGCTGTGTGCGTGTGTACTGATAATGCTCCCTTCATACATAAATAAACACACACACGTACACACTGATGATGCACAAAATTACACTCATACATACCACGAACCCACATATATACACCTCCCACACCCAGACACACACATATATAGACACACAAAATTACAGGCTAACGGGTATACATCCTCACACACAAAGAAACACACACACACACACACACACACACACACAGGTACTCGTCCTTATAATTAAACAGACGATAAAATACGACTTAAGGAGTTTGACACACAAAAGATCTGAATGAAAGACATCTCGGAGACTTAAAAGTAGACGTACACAAGAAAACACACAACATCTGAACAGACGGAGACAAAGAGACAAAGCATTTAAGAAATAAAAAACAAGATTCAACCACACAAAAGATGGAATGAAAGAAAATCAACCGTGTTTCCAATTACGTCTCGAGGGAATGTTGCCTTCGGTGCAACAATGAAGATTTGTTGTCTGGGAACGTCATTGGTTTATTTTTTTAAAACAGGCATCCAAAAACATGAAATTTAACACATAGACAGGAAGTGGACGCACAAAATGAAAGATACGCACACGAGACACAAAAGCACATATCTCAAAAACATGAACGGACTAAGGTAAACACACACACACACACACACACACAGTGAGAAATATGAACGCACAGACACAATAGTACACACCCAGACAACGTCAATACAGACGCACAACGTAGACACACAAAAGGAAAGATATCACACACAACACACAGGGCACAACGATCTTAAGATCCACATGAATATAAACAACACACAGACGTTCAACACGTCCATCATACACAATGCCGCACAACATTCACCACACAATCACTCGCTGCGGCCATCTTGGTTTTTGGAGATCGGGATCTTGGACTTTGGACGCCGCCATCTTGGTTTTGACCCCGTGGCACTAGAGGAGCACATGAGCACAATACGACCAACGTGTTACGATTAACTTTCATGAACTAAAAAACACACACGGGAAGAGAAGAAAACAACGTCGTTTTAGAGACCTGTCAATCACTTTGTAGCCCCGCCCCTAAAGCGTCCCCTGCTTTATGGTCTGTTTGACTCTAAATGACCATAATTTACTAAATGAACATCATGCTGTGTTGAAGAAGACTTGAAACTAGAGATTGAGACATAAACTCATGTTTACAATGTTTACTGAGGGAATACATCAAGAGAGAAGTAGAGTAATTTATATAGACTTCTATACAACCAGAGGAGTCACCCCCTGGTGGTCAGGAGAGAGAATGCAGCTTTAACACATGAAGCACAGACTTCTATACAACCAGAGGAGTCGCCACTGGTGGTCAGGAGAGAGAATGCAGCTTTAACACATGAAGCATAGACTTCTATACAACCAGAGGAGTCACCCCCTGGTGGTCAGGAGAGAGAATGCAGCTTTAACACATGAAGCATAGACTTCTATACAACCAGAGGAGTCACCCCCTGGTGGTCAGGAGAGAGAATGCAGCTTTAACACATGAAGCATAGACTTCTATACAACTAGAGGAGTCGACCCCTGGTGGTCAGGAGAGAGAATGCAGCTTTAACACATGAAGCATAGACTTCTATACAACCAGAGGAGTCACCCCCTGGTGGTCAGGAGAGAGAATGCAGCTTTAACACATGAAGCATAGACTTCTATACAACTAGAGGAGTCGACCCCTGGTGGTCAGGAGAGAGAATGCAGCTTTAACACATGAAGCATAGACTTCTATACAACCAGAGGAGTCACCCCCTGGTGGTCAGGAGAGAGAATGCAGCTTTAACACATGAAGCATAGACTTCTATACAACCAGAGGAGTCGCCCAGTTGTCGCCCAGTTGTCTGTTTTATGTTTTCTTTTTCTTGATGCTAGTTTTTCCTGTTTTAAACTTTAGTCTTGCAAAAGGAAGCTGTAATTGCATCCGATTTGTTTACAGTTTAAACGACAAACCCTAAAGTCGACATGAGGCGTGACGTCATCTCCACGTTGTTCTTTTCTTTACAATCAGCCGTAAACAAACGTCGGCCCGTTGTTTTCCGACTCAGCATAAAGAGGCTCGACGTGCCGGTTCTTGTATCTGTGTTCAGGCTGAGCGTGCACGAGGCTGAGCGTGCACGAGGCTGCGGGTGCACGCTCTGCATGTGTGCACGTGTACACATGTGCATTAGTGCACGTGTGTGCCCTCTGAGAGACGACGGAGAGAAAAAAAAAGAGAAAAAAAGAGAGAGAGAGAGGTCAGGTTTCTATCCCATGATGCAACTGTTCTATAACCCCCCCCCACCCCCCCCACACACACACACACACCCTCCTTCTTCTCCAAGCTGGTCGCCAGTGGCAACGCACTTATAATGAGGTCAGATGGACATCCAATAATATTCACCAGCAGAGAGCGAGGCGTGTTGGGACAGACAGCAGTCAAAGTGTCAGAGGCTGAACAAGACAAGATGGCCGCCAAATAAATACAATAAGTTGGCACTGATTCATTAAGTCAGAGAGAAGCTGATCTGGAATCAGTTCATTCACTGAAGCTACTTTTGTATTTACCCCGGTTGTTGACGGGTATTAAAACACAAAACATAACATGTTCAGAAGTTGACCTTAATAACAAAAAACAAAAAACAGGAAATCATTTGAAGAACAAAGTTTAAATCTATTGTGTAAAAGAAAAAAGTTCCTTTATTTCACGTGTGACGTGCAGGAAGAAGTATTTAGATCCATTATTTGAAGTAAAAGTACACGTACAACAACGTAAAAACACTACAAACCTCAGGTACTTATCAGATGTTCAGTATGTGGAGTAAAATGTACTTAAAGGTATTTGAGTAAATGTACTTAGTTACTCTCCTCCCCTGGTCACATGACACACGACACAAAGTACACAGTTATTGAATGAAACATGTAAAGTAGAGGTTTAACGCAATCAAATGACTATAGACACCTGAGAAAAAGTCAAATATATTCAAAAGAACGTGGCCCATAAAGTTGGTGAAGCTCATTCACGAGTCGGCCTTTGGGTCGTGGATGTGCTGACGTGACAAAATCTCATATACTGATTAAAAACCAGCGATTCCCTAAATACTTATTTAATAGTTCTCTTAAGTTTCATCACGTGAGCTCATGAAGCCCGAGATGTTCTTACAGGAACGGAGCTATTATTTAATTTTGAGAGATTTAATGACACTAAAGAGACTAAATATCTTAAAATCTGACTGTTTTTTTAGGTAAAAAGCTCAATAAATTATTCTAAAATTAAGGTGATTTTAAATGTTCCACCAGACTGACACACCTGGCGGTGCAATGAAGGCTTTGAGGGATAATTTAAAGGAGCTTTATAGAAAAATATGCTACTTTGGGGTCTCACTCTGTTGTCTTATGTATTGAATACCTTTAAAAATGTCCGTTAAGCTCTTTACATTTGGGCTTTGGGAGCAGCACCTGTGTGTTACCGGGCAGATTAGCTCTTAATGGACCCACAGTGTCAAGTTCAGAAGCCGGTGGACGCATTGCAATAATAAATGTTGTGAAATGGAAGTGACTCGAGATGTAAGTGACGACCTCACAACCTCAAACCAAAGAGGTGTGTGTGTGTGTGTGGTGTGTGTGTGTGTGTGTGTGTGTGTGTGTGTGTGTGTGTGTGTGTGTGTGTGTGTGTGTGTGTGTCGCTGCCGTCTGAGACAAAGGACCGAGGAGCCTCCATGCCACGTCGGTCTGAAGGATCCATTTTAGTCTGCCAATCAAAATGAACCCAGGTCATTTACATACTGTACCCCCCCCCCCCCCCTCCCCCGCCCGGCTCAAAACCAGGGGAGCAGCTCCTCCTACTGGTGGCTGCCGGGTACTGCACACTTTAAATGATTCATTATAATCAGGCAATAGAACAATAATGATCATATTAGTAACAATTGTTATTAATATTCCTAGTATATTATTTTGTATTACACAATATATAATATATTACAATACAAGCAATAATAACATAATATTTATATAATTCTTTATATAATATATACTTTTAGTAATTTAATTAAATGTACTGTGTATCAGTCCAATGAGCGTTTAAGGTCAATTAAGGTGACTAAAGGTCATTAAAGGAGACTAAAGGTGGTTGAAGGTCCTTTAAGTGGTTAACGATCCTTTAAGGGGCTAAAGGTCATTAAAGGAGACTAAAGGTGGTTGAAGGTCCTTTAAGTGGTTAACGATCCTTTAAGGGGGCTAAAGGTCATTAAAGGTGGTTAAACTAGGCTAAAGGTGACTAAAGGTCATTAAAGGTGGTCAAAGGTCCTTTAAGTTGACTAAAGGTGGTCAAAGGTCCTTTAAGTTGACTAAAGGTGGTCAAAGGTGGTTAAAGGTCCTTAAAGGAGGCAACAGGTCGTTAAAGGTCATTAAAGGAGGCAAAAGGTCATTAAAGGTGGTTAAAGGTCCTTTAAGGTAATTTGAGGTGGTTAAAGGTCCTTTACGTTAACTAAAGGTGGTCAAAGGTGGTTAAAGGTCCTTAAAGGAGGCAACAGGTCGTTAAAGGTCGTTTAAGGTAATTTGAGGTGGTTAAAGGAGACTAAAGGTGGTGAATTTCAGGTGAAATGAAATTCAGAAAATGAACAACAAAATGTTTTTTCATTGCTGTAGAAAGGATTTCTTAAAACTATTAAATTATAGATAATCTATATATTTATTTACTTTTTTAAAGCATTTTCTTATGCAGATCTATTAAAAATAAAGAAACACATAGAAGTGCAGATGGAATGGAGAAGAGGAAGAAATACGTGGCTCAAATGTGAATTAATCAAAAATAAGCAGCTTTCCACTAAGTTTTGTTATTATGAAGATTGTTTAGCTCAACTTCACTCAACCGTCAAGTAATATTTATAATATCTAAAAATAAAATAAATAAATAAATTCCCCAAGAAACAATAAAGAGCAAAGAAAAAAAAAAAAGAAAAAAAAAATAATAATAATAATAATATATATATATATATATATATATATATATATATATATATATATATATATATATATATATATAATACTTGTAATCATCCATACATTATTAGAATGAAAGTTCATCTCCAAAACAGTCGGGAAATAAATTATCAAAGTTGAGTTTTAGTTCATTTTAATGAGGAATATTCTCAGTTTAAGGATTTCAATTGTTTTCTTTTCTACCAGAAAATAGAATCTACTTCACATAAATATATCATACATTTTATTCCCCTTTAAACAGAAACACTACGCCTCGGTTCGTTATCATTTATGACATTTAATTTAAATAATAAATCATCTGTGTAGCGGATTAAAGACGCTCAGTGGTTCAACTGATGACTTTTAACTATTTCTGGGTTCAAGTGAGATTTCTTTAATAACCCCAAAGCAGCGATTAACCAATTAAACGACACCAGACCTCTAGAGTGAGCGGTATTCTCCTCCACGGCCACCAGGAGGTGCTGACACACCAAAACCAGCACGGAAACGTTTGACCTTTAATGACCTCGACTATAAAAACAGCATCGGGCGTTAAAGTTGAGATCATTTCATTTAGTCCTCACAGGAGACTATATATATATATATATATATATATAAAGTTATGTATTTAGCTGGTTTTAAGGATTAAGGCAGCAATGTTCTTGATTAGGAAAGGAAACATTTGAAGGCATTTACAGTCGACTACTAGAAGTTTGAACACAAACAATTAAACATATGAGGTGATCTTGCATTAGTAGTTTTATTTGTGCAACATATCTTTTCATCAGAAGTCTTAATAACTGACATCGTCCTTTTATTGGTGATTCCAACCACGATGGAGCAGCCGGACGCTAACCAGCCAGACTCCATTCAGAAAACCAGCATTTAAAAAGGGGTTTGCTGTCGTCTGACAAAGCAGGAATTCAGTCTTTTTGACGAGTCAGCATCGTTATGTCGTTAATTCTGCGTTCTTAAAAAAAACACACAATACAACTGATTGTCACGCGCACATCTCTGTTGTCAGGTGGGAACCGGTTCTCACGCAAAAAAACATTCTCGGCAAGTTTGCATGTTGACGTCGTGGACGGCTGCATGTTCACGAGTGTGTGTGTGTGTGTGTGTGTGTGTGTGTGTGTGTGTGTGGATGAAGTCAGGTTTTACGTTTCTTTAGACTAAAAAACGCAGGAAAATGTTACATTTTTTAAATCTTCTTGTTGTTTGAAAATCAGATGGTCATTAATGCTGCATTTATTTTTTTTACATTTTTTAAAGAATATATTTTCAGACTTTTCTTCTTCCGAGTCCAGAATGAACACTGAAACTCACTTAAGGACAAAAACGTCCCATTGAACACAACTTTTGATCCTTTCACCATTACAGCGTGAAATCATACATTCTATTTTTTTTTTACTATTTTCCAAAACGTGGACGTGGACATTTTTCTTCTTTAAACATTTGTCTAAACATGTTTGTCCTTTAAAATGTTTTGTCCTTTAAACATTTTTGTCCTTTAAAATGTTTAGTCCTTTTTAGTCTACACATTTTTGTCCTTTAAACATTTAAATCAAGTGTGACAGTTTAACCGTCAGCTCAATGTCAAAAAGGAGAAACTGCAGATCAGCTCCACCATGAATGTCAATAAAGACAGACGTGTATACAGACCAAACAAATATTATTCAGATATTTTTAACTTGTAAGACTTTGAGTGGAACTCTTTAGAGAAGTTTCAGCTGTAAACCGTGACTCCGTCCGCTGCTCTGTCTCTTTAAGGCTCGACCCGCCTCCTTTCCTAAAAGTAAAACCTGCTTCCTGGTTAGTGAGGAGTGTTGTTCCCGTGTGTTACTCATAATATAATCCCAACAGCATCTATGATGAAAATAAAGCCTGTGAGGCCACGCCCATTAAGTCACTATCCGGCTGAAGGCACTGTTTAAACATGTGTCATCCTCTTCTTCCTCCTCCTCCTCCTCCTCCTCCTCCTCCCTCTATAGCAGGAAGCAGCGCTTCTTGGGTTTGTGGTCCGGAGGCTCCAGAGCGGCCATGATGGCCTCGTCGAACACGTTCTTCAGTCCTCTCTGACGAAGAGAGACACGAGCTGCGTTTACAGAGCAGTAGCTTGCTATTTAAATAAGAAAATACAATACAAAAGAGTAGAAATTCATAGGAAAAGACAAAATATCGCAAAACATTGAGGTGAAAAAGTTCCCGCACTATAGCACGAACGACTATTGCATTAAATAAATAAGTAGTGTGAGTAAGTAAGTAAATAAGCAGAGGAAATAAATGAGGCAGTAAAATATAAATACATGTAAATATATATAAACGAGTCAATATAGTTAAATAAATAAATACAAATAAATATAAGTAGATACATAAACAAATAAATAAATAAGCAAGCAAGTAGGCCTAGGAAATAAATAAACATGTCTATGAAATAAAGGAGGCAATACAATATAAATAAATATATATAAACGAGTCAATATAGTTAAATAAATAAATATGAATACATATAAGTAGATAAATAAACAAATAAATAAATAAGCAAGAAAGCAGGCCTAAGAAATAAATAAACATGGCTATTTACACATATTTACATAAATGAGGTAATAGATATATAAACACATGTAAACATAAATATATGAATGAGTCAATAGAGTTAACTAAATGAATAAATAAAGGAATAACCACTGTCTGTGACTCCTCAGTTATTCCTCACACATCCCAATCTAATTGTGACAAATTGATCGCTTTATCTCGACATTGTGCAAACGAAGCACGCGTGATTGCATCGGACTTATCGGCTTGTTTTCCCGGAGAGGCCCAGACAGGCGTAACAACAGACTCCTGTCCTGTGAGTAAACGCTTGTTTACGTACCTGCGTGAGAGCCGAACACTCCACGTATTTGACGGCCTTCAGCTCTCGGGCCAGCTTCTCTCCGCTCTCGCAGGACAGCGCTCGCTGTTTGTTCTTGGCCAGCTTCTCCAGAGTGCTGCCGTCGTCTCGCAGGTCCATCTGCGTGCCGACCAGCAGGAAGGGCGTCCGCGGGCAGTGGTGGGAAACCTCCGGCACCCACTGGGAAGAGAGACACTTAATGGGGGGTCTGAGTCTGGATTAAAACCCTGTCAATGGTAGCCCCCCTCCATAGTCTGGGAAATTAAATAACTTTATCAGAATCAATTGCTTTATTGGCCATGTGTGTTTACACATACATGGAATTTGACTCCAGTCTGTGAAAAACCTGTAAAAACCCTGTAAGAAACCCGTAAAACCCAGTAAAAAAAAAAGTAAAACTCGTAAAAAAAACAGGAAAACCCCTGTAAAACACCGTAAAAAACCTGTAAAAAAACATTACAAACCTGTAAAACCCTCACAGGTCAGAGATGAAACGCCAGCCGCTCATCACAACGTTGGTAAACGAGCAGCACAAACAGTAAATCTCTGAACATACACATATACATATTTTATACAATAAACAAGATAAATATAAAAAAGACATTAAAGACAACAGAGTAGTCTGAGAAGTGCAAGTAGTGGGGGAGTTATAGTGATTTTAACTTTAAAAGGAAAAAAAACTGCATTAATTTATATTAAATCCAAATTTCTTTGCATATGAAGTCCGTCGTTTTCTTCGAAAAAACTATTTAGCGTTACAATATGAAAAACAACCTCTTGTTCAGTCGAGCACTCAAACTCACCTTCTCTCTGACGTTCTCAAACGAGGAAGGCGACACGACGGAGAAGCAGACGAGGAAGACGTCGGTCTGCGGGTAGCTGAGCGGCCGCAGCCTGTCGTAGTCCTCCTGGCCTGCAGGGGGAGACACACCGCACTCTCTGACCGACAGCAAGCGACAAGCAAACGCTGCTCGTGAAATGTGGCAGGTAAAGTAACTAGGCGGAAACTTTTAGTTCTGAAGACTGACATGTTGAAGTGTCTTAAAACCTGCATTCTCTCTCCTGTCCACCAGGGGGTGACTCCTCTGGTTGTATAGAAGTCTATGCTTCATGTGTTGAAGCTGCATTCTCTCTCCTGTCCACCAGGGGGTGACTCCTCTGGTTGTATAGAAGTATATGCTTCATGTGTTAAAGCTGCATTCTCTCTCCTGTCCACCAGGGTCGTGACTCCTCTGGTTGTATAGAAGTTTATGCTTCATGTGTTAAAGCTGCATTCTCTCTCCTGTCCACCAGGGGGCGACTCCTCTGGTTGTATAGAAGTCTATGCTTCATGTGTTAAACCTGCATTCTCTCTCCTGTCCACCAGGGGGTGACTCCTCTGGTTGTATAGAAGTTTATGCTTCATGTGTTAAAGCTGCATTCTCTCTCCTGTCCACCAGGGGGTGACTTCTCGGGTTGTATAGAAGTCTATGCTTCATGTGTTAAATCTGCATTCTCTCTCCTGTCCACCAGGGGTGACTCCTCGGGTTGTATAGAAGTCTATGCTTGATGTGTTAAACCTGCATTCTCTCTCCTGTCCACCAGGGGGTGACTCCTCGGGTTGTATAGAAGTCTATGCTTCATGTGTTAAAGCTGCATTCTCTCTCCTGACCACCAGGGGGCGACTCCTCTGGTTGTATAGAAGTCTATGCTTCATGTGTTAAAGCTGCATTCTCTCTCCTGACCACCAGGGGGTGACTCCTCTGGTTGTATAGAAGTCTATGCTTCATGTGTTAAAGCTGCATTCTCTCTCCTGACCACCAGGGGGTGACTCCTCTGGTTGTATAGAAGTCTATGCTTCATGTGTTAAAGCTGCATTCTCTCTCCTGACCACCAGGGGGTGACTCCTCTGGTTGTATAGAAGTCTATGCTTCATGTGTTAAAGCTGCATTCTCTCTCCTGTCCACCAGGGGGTGACTCCTCGGGTTGTATAGAAGTCTATGCTTCATGTGTTAAAGCTGCATTCTCTCTCCTGACCACCAGGGGGCGACTCCTCTGGTTGTATAGAAGTCTATGCTTCATGTGTTAAACCTGCATTCTCTCTCCTGTCCACCAGGGGGTGACTCCTCGGGTTGTATAGAAGTCTATGCTTCATGTGTTAAAGCTGCATTCTCTCTCCTGACCACCAGGGGGCGACTCCTCTGGTTGTATAGAAGTCTATGCTTCATGTGTTAAAGCTGCATTCTCTCTCCTGACCACCAGGGGGTGACTCCTCTGGTTGTATAGAAGTCTATGCTTCATGTGTTAAAGCTGCATTCTCTCTCCTGACCACCAGGGGGTGACTCCTCTGGTTGTATAGAAGTCTATGCTTCATGTGTTAAAGCTGCATTCTCTCTCCTGACCACCAGGGGGTGACTCCTCTGGTTGTATAGAAGTCTATGCTTCATGTGTTAAAGCTGCATTCTCTTTCCTGTCCACCAGGGGGTGACTCCTGTGGTTGTATTTTGTTACATGCAGACTTTATGAGTATTTCTTACCTGCCGTGTCGAACAGTCCCAGAGTGTACGGCTCCCCGCTGATCATCACCGTCACGGCGTAGTTATCAAAAACCTGAAGGACGAGAGGAAAGACGAGTATAAGAGACACGTGCGACTTTCTTTAAAAACCAAACAGGAAGTGCTCTCGTCAACAAGTGTCCAACAAAAAGAGACGTGATTTATGAAAATTAAGAAGTGAAAACCCGTCCGTGATTTCAGGATGTTTCCCGTTAGTTAGAAAAGGACAAAGTGGATATTTTATAGTTTATAACTCCAATAATTAAAACAACTTCTTCTCCATGTTCAAGGTCAGAGGGTTTAAACAAGAAATGTTACTTTAGTTTTTTTGAGAATGGCTCACAAATACTCTGATTTAATGGCAGTACTTTAGTATAATGATTAATACCACATCACATGACATCACTCGTGTCTTCACCCTGACTCCGTCTTTGTAAAACACAACACGCGGCGTATCGAGTCCGGTGACCTTTGACCTTAAAAAGAACGTTGAAGCCAGGGAGGCTGCAGGTTACAGACCTCCACCCCGACTCTGTGAAAATCTCTTAACAATCAGATCTGCTTCTCCAGCCGCTCGGTCGCCATTTTTACGGAACGGCACAAATTCAGCCAGACGTCGCCGATTTCTAGTCGACACGAACGCCGCAACAGAGCCTCCGATTGGTCGACGGGTCTGCAGGGAAAGGAAATGTGTGCAAAAGAAAACGCTGCGTTGTCCCTCGCTGACGTTTTTTGTAGTCGACTTGGAACGAATCACACAGCTGAGTTTGTGCCTCCGACACCAGAGGACGGTGCATCGTCTAAAAAACCCGTAAAACCGAGTAAAAAACCTGTAAAACCCAGTAAAACCATGTAAAAAACATGTAAAAAACATGTAAAAACCTGTAGAAACCCAGTACAACCATGTGAAAACCTGTAAAACCCTGTAAAAAACATATAAAAACATGTACAGCCCTGTAAAAAACCTGTAAAACCCAGTAAAACCCAGTAAAAACCATGTAAAAACCATGTAAAAACCTGTAGAAACCCAGTACAACCATGTGAAAACCTGTAAAACCCTGTAAAAAACATATAAAAACATGTACAGCCCTGTAAAAACCTGTAAAAACCCTGTAAAACCCTCACAGGTCAGAGAGGAAACGCCAGCCGCTCATCACAACGTTGGTAAACGAGCATCACAAACAACAGCTGCGCTGAAGGAAACGTTAGCGACGCCAAGCAGAGTTTTATCGTAAGAATCGGCTCATAAATGAAGTCTAATCACTCGGCCATTTTGTTTAGCCGCGAACGCATTTGAAAGATTTTGCAGTTGGTGCTCGAGAAACAATATTTGTTGACTCTTTTCTGAATTTTCTTTTTTTTTTGTAGTTCTTCTCACAATGCAATCAAAAAGAACCGATGAGAGTCGAACACCCGGCCCTCCTCGAGAGGCTGCACCCTCCATCAAACCCAGAGGCGTTAAGTCATCCTGATTCCGGAAGACGGTGTTTAACTGATGCGTCAAAGGGAGTTCCTCCGGTCGCGCCCCGACACGCAGGGAGGGCCTCGAACACGCGGCGCGCACGACGCGTGGAACACGCTGCAGCGTGTCGCCCATCAGGAGGAGACGCTACACACACGGACTCCAGCTCGGGAAAACACCCCTCAAGTTTAATTTGTCCATTAAAAACTACGGAGAAAAAAATCAAATACATTTAAAAAACAGAAACGTTGGCCAACTGCAGGTTAATAACACCTGGAACTATGTACACAACACACAGGGAAACAGCCTCAGAGGGAAGAGACACTTAAACCTGAAAGACACACATGTGATTAAAATGTACAAACGCTCAACAGCTGAGACTAAATGTGTTTATTTTGCTGACTCGACGTGACTAAACCTAAACTAAACCTGAACCAGATGTCGGCTCAGTCTCTGGTTTAACTCTCAGTGATAAATAGTTTGATTTGCAATAGTTTGTGCAGAAAGAACTAAATTGGTTCAGGAGGTGAAGTCGTGGGTTCAAGTCCAGACAGAGACGCTGATGATGCGTTGAGACACACACACACACACACACACACACACACACACACACACCCCTCAGCTCGTGGGGAAAGCGAGGAGAAGAACAAACAGGAGTGGAAGGACGAGGGCTCAAAGAATAAAATATCAATCAGTATTTAAATGTTATTCCATGACGATGTCCGGTCATAACTGGGATTACTGGTTTCAAAGGTTGAAGATATGGATATTAGTCACTAACAGCTGAGTGTGGAGGAGGCAATAAAAACAACAGCGGTCGTTAAACAATGAGACAATGAGCAATAAAAATAAACATACATGTTTCCGACTGACCAAACTGTGAAGCAGCCTGGATGAGTCATAATAAAGATACATAAATAAAGGAAAAATATTATTATTATATAAATAATTATTTTTTATTATCTAAATAAAACTAATTAAATATGAAAATACATCATACTTTCTACAAAGAAGTCTTTTGACCACTGGAAATAAAGTCAAACAGATTATGTTGGGAGAATATGTTTCAGAATTTGTCGACAAATCGCAAATTTTAGTCAAAAATACCTTTTTTCATTCTAAAATACTATTAAATATGATATTTAAAGTTCGCTTTAAATCTGTCGATTTAAATGAACTCATCAACTATCAGGTTTAGCTATAAGATGATCATGAATATTCCACTCATATTTCACGTGTACATGCAGCCTCATATTCAGATAACGTAAAAAAAAAAAGAACACATCAAACTGTGGAAAAGTAGGATAAATAAGTTTTGTTTTCTCAAAGTTTTCCACCAGTGTGGAACTCAGCGACCCTCTTTCATTCCTTCAACCGCTCTTTTTTTTATTATTTTATTTTACTTTGTTATAAACATGTTTCTTTCTTTTCTTGAACTCTATTATGTTTTAATTTCCTTTTCTTTTTACTTTATTTTATAATCTTTCCTTTTTTTTTATCCGTGGACAGCGTCACTTCCTGTCTGCAGCATCACTTCCTGTCTGCAGCATCACTTCCTGTCCCAGAGCGGCGTTCTGGTTCAACGTAAAGGCTCCTCACCGTGGGGACGTATTCAGAGGGAAACTTGTTGGTGGTGTAAGAGATGAGGAGGCAAGTCTTCCCCACCGCGCCGTCACCCACCACCACGCACTTTATGGTCTGCATCTGAGGAGGAGGAGGGGGAGGAGGAAGGAGAGAGGAGAGAGGAGAGAGGAGGAGGATGGAGGAGGAAGGAGAGAGGAGAGAGGAGGAGGATGGAGGAGGAAGGAGAGAGGAGGAGGATGGAAGAGGGACAGGTATGGGGACAGAATATATATTTTAAACATTTATATGAGATTGTTTGTTGTTTTATTGACACACAATTGCAAAAATAAAAATCACATACACAATAAAACTATTTGTAAAAAAATACTATAAATACAGCATACCACTGCAAAATGAATAAAAAGTGCCGCTCTAGGCTTCTGATAAAGGTTGTTGTTGTTTTCTTTCACATTAAACATGTGAACATGTAACCATGTAAACACATGAACATGTAAACATGTGAACACGTGAACATGTGAACATGTGAACATGTGAACATGTAAACAACCATTTAAACATGTAACTATGTGAACATGTAAACACTTAAACATGTGAACATGTGAACACGTGAACATGTAAACACGTGAACATGTGAACACGTGAACATGTGACCATGTAAACACGTGAACATGTGAACACGTGACCATGTAAACACGTGAACATGTGAACACGTGAACATGTGAACACGTGAACACGTGAACACGTGAACACGTAAACAACCATTTAAACATGTAACTATGTGAACATGTAAACACTTAAACCTGTGAACATGTAAACAACCATTTAAACATGTGTTCATGTTAACATGTAAACTTGTAAACTTGTAAACTTGTAAACACGTGAACATGTGAACACGTAAACACATGAACACGTAAACACGTGAACAACCATTTAAACATGTGTTCATGTTAACATGTAAACATGTAAACATGTAAACATGTAAACTTGTAAACACGTGAACATGTGAACACGTAAACACGTAAACAACCATTTAAACATGCAACTATGTGAACATGTAAACATGTAAACTTGTGAACATGTGAACATGTGAACATGTAAACTTGTGAACATGTAAACATGTCAACTTTAAACATGTAAACATGTAAACATGTGAACATGTAAACTTGTGAACATGTAAACATGTGAACATGTGAACATGTAAACATGTAAACTTGTGAACATGTGAACATGTAAACATGTCAACTTTAAACATGTAAACATGTAAACATGTGAACATGTGAACATGTGAACATGTAAACTTGTGAACATGTCAACTTTAAACATGTAAACATGTAAACATGTGAACATGTGAACATGTGAACTTGTGAACATGTGAACATGTAAACATGTCAACTTTAAACATGTAAACATGTAAACATGTGAACATGTGAACATGTAAACATGTGAACATGTGAACATGTAAACTTGTGAACATGTGAACATGTAAACATGTCAACTTTAAACATGTAAACATGTAAACATGTGAACATGTGAACATGTGAACATGTAAACTTGTGAACATGTGAACATGTAAACATGTAAACATGTCAACTTTAAACATGTAAACATGTAAACATGTGAACATGTGAACATGTAAACATGTGAACATGTGAACATGTGAACACGTAAACATGTAAACAGCTCTGCATCAGAACACGCTGACAGGAACATGGAGGCCGTGTGACTGTGTTTCTCCCCCAGGAGGTCATGTGACCAGCAGGCCGCCCGCATCCCCAGCGGCTCTTCGTTAGGGGACAATGGCGGCCGGGGTCACGGGGTCACAGGGTCATCACCGGCTCTTTGTTTGGCCGCTTGGCCGCGGCAGCACTCAGGAAGTTAACACACACACACACACACACACACACACACACACACACACACACACACACACACACACACACACACACACACACACACGTCTGAGGGGAACGCAGCGACTGCAGGCGCAGACGAGTGTTCACTGTGTTTTAACAAACTGCTCGTTACTCATGTGAGGGTCGTCTCTCACAGGAGCGCTCGTTCACTCACAGGTTACTAAGAGCTGACTGCTGAAGATATTTCATTTGTCAACAGATCACAAACATAATCATCTTCCAGGTAATTACAGAAAGAAAAATGTCAAATATTTGACGATTGCAGCTCCTTAAATGTGAAGGTTTGTTCATTTTCTCTGTCTAATTGTCATGTGTATCTTTGGACTATCGGTTATTCAAGTATTACATCATGAAAAGTATTTTTCTGAAATTATTGGCCTAGTTATTTAAGTACATATATATATATATATATATATATATATATCAACAACCCCCAATGTTTGTTTCTTTTTTCTGTGTTTGCTTGTTTCTTTTTTTATACTGTTTTTCTTTTTTTACCATTTACCATAACTTTACAATTATTAATAATTTTACAATGAATTACACACGCACACACACACACACACACACACACACACACACACACACACACACACACACAGACATATATATATATATATATATATATATATATATATATATATATATATATATATATATATATATGGTACATTAATCTGAAAATTCATCCACAGATTAATTAATGTTAATTAAAGTAATTGGTAACCGCCAAGATTAGTTCCTCATTTGATTCGTTTATGATGTGTGTGTGTGTGTGTGTGTGTGTGTGTGTGTGTGTGTGTGTGTGTGTGTGTGTATACATTTTGCATGTAAGTATACACACTGTTATAAAAATATCCTAACTATTGCTTTATTTTGTCCTTTGTGTATTTATTTAGATATGCATGTGTGCTCTGCTGCAAATACTTAATGTTTATTGAGCTGAACATTATAAATCAATCAACAGATTAAATAATGAGTTAATGTTGTCATCCACATGAAACATTGGTAGATTACAGCCTTCAGTGAGACATCGAGATGTGCAGAATGTGAACACAAAGCCCTCATCTCTCTGAGAGCAGATATACGAGACACAAAGATATACAACAAAGACAAACACGCGAATGAATTACTTCATAATAACATATAATTAATAAACCAAACGTTGATTCATGTTCTGTTCATGATTATAAAAACCGAAAGCAAGAGCTAATAAATATGAATCAAAAGCAAAACGTAGGTCCTTTTGGTTCATGTATATATATATATATATATATATATATATATGCTGAAATAAACATGAATAAACAATGTATTTCAGGTCTGACGCTGCATGTTGACAACTAGAACGACAGAAAGTGAACAGACTATTAAGACTAAAGACTTTTGTCACGATACAAAATAATCACTTTAAAGTCAACAGCTGCGTCTCTGCTGATACTTCTGTGTTTGTTATGTATAAATATGAATATATACATGTATAATAAAGACAGTGACAGTTTACTACCTCGTCTCTCGTCTCAGCCGCCGGAGTGCTGGTAACGTCGCGGTGCGTTCAGGTGCTTCCCGTAAACTTCCCTTCGCCACCAGCGCGGAAGCCGGAAGTGAGACTGCTGGTGTGTTCGCGTTCCGCTGGTTTTATTAAGGTTGCTGATGAGTGGCATATTTTGGTTGTTTTGGTTGTTTTCGTGACGTCATGTCTGGTTTCCTCTCAGGATCTAAAGAGGAACATGTTTAGCTTTTACATTTCTTAAAAGGATTCAAACTTAAAAATACTTAAAAAAAAGTATTAAATAATAAAAAGTATTAATCTGAACTGATTGGCCTAGATATTTAAATAGATATATATCAACAACCTACAATGTTTTTCTTTTTCGGTTTGCTTGTTTGATTTTTGTTAATGTTTTTTTTTTACCTTTTTTTTTATCGATTTATTTCAATTCGTTACAATTAATTAATTATTTTACAATGAATTACACATACACGTATATATATATATATATATATATATATATATATATATATATATATATATACATATATATATATATATATACATGTAATTCATTGTAAATTAATTAATTGTAACGAATTAAAATAAATCGATAAAAAAAAGGTAAAAAAAAACATTAAACAATATATATATATACGTGTATACATGTTTATTTACATATAATATGAGATGCATTTTTGCATTAATTTGTAAGAAAACAAAATCTATGTCCTAATAGTTACAATTCCATGCTTTTAGCTTGGTGATTATATTCAGATACATTAAGTATTACTGAAAACAAACAAACAAATTAACACAAAAGAAGAAGTAGATGATGGGTATTTTGTAGGTTGTAGTTGCAAATTGTATTATTCTAATAGTTTCGGTCCCTGAAGGCATCATCAGCATCATGTAATACCTAAAAGCAGCTGTAGGCTGTAGGTTCACAAGTTTAAATAGTTGTGGTTTATTGTGTAGCTTCAGGGATATTGACATTAAGCATTGCCTTTAATTTATGATCAACGTGCTCCTTATGGTCTGCTCACTCAGTGAGGGAACAGACTGCAAGATGGTTCAGTGACCACCAGAGGGCGATGAAGTACAGACAGTGAAGATAATTCAACACAACCAGAGATAAGATAAGTTGTAGTATTCAAGCCTAAGGCACTACTTGGCTGCTCGCTAGATGATTGTTCCTGACGCCTTTCATTGATGACAATGTCCAGTTGTAACGTCCATCGTGTTTATTCCTACAAAACCAAATAATAACCTCATCGGCAGAACTTCATTGCGTATATTGAAATCATAAAATAAACCATACACATTTGCCTCTCTCTGTTACAGCCCTGTAACACTGTAAACAGTTCGCTTCCTCAAAACGAGCAACACCTGACCCTAATGCCACTCCTAATTATATGACCCCTTACGCCACCCAGTGGTGGGAGGTCCAACATAATAAAACCATTTTGGCTCCAACACACCGGCCCCTAATTGTTTCTGGCAGGAGGGCATAAACAATTCACAATTATATAATGGAGCCAATACATATAAACCCCAAAAAATCCCCCTATGGGTAAGAAGTTACTTATGCGTTAGCTTCTTTATAGAAGCCAAAGTTTGCTCACACAACTTCCCTTCATGGTGCTTACAGAAACCACAGTTGGATCTTTCTTGTAATCCAGTATTTCATCCGTAATCCTGATGGAACATGGCTTGAACGTTGGCTTTCTTTGACAATTCCCCCTTGACGCTAGAACCATTCAGAGAATCAGTACCCGTTTTACTCGTCTTCTTCTGTTCACTACTTCCATCCACAGACTCCTCATCTGTATCTGTGTCTATAACAATTACATCAACTTGTTTACCCTTCTTTTCTTTTTTAACCTCTGCCAGGCTCCAATCAACAGAATTTTTTTTCTTTTCAGGCAGTGAAGCTTTTCCTTTTGTGAGTTTCTTCCGCTTCACAAAACCCTGCTCACTCTTCTTCTCCTCAGTCTTCATGTTCACCCTCTTCACAGCAACAGACCCCTGGCTAGCCAATGGTTTGGCTAGCTTCCTGTGCTGTGACTGTTGATGAATGTCTCTTTGCAGGGCCAGTCCCTTCGCCTTGTCAACAGCAATCTTATTAACAGTCACAGCAGAGCAGCCACCCTCGCACTGCTTTGCACTGTTTCCATGAAGAGGTCCATTAATAGGGTTCTTACTGCATATGGTCCCTCTCCTCGACTGTTGATCACTTCCCATGGTTCATTAACTTTGAGGCGTTTCTGCCAATCAACAACTCGACATCAGCGTTAATTCAAAGTCCACTTTGACAACTCTTCTTCAGAAATGATATTGTCTGTCGACGCTGGCATTTTCTTCTGCGCGAACAGTTTAGGAAGCTCAAAGAACCGATTGTTGGCAAGTTCAGAGACTTCCAAGCCTTCGACAATACAACTTGGAACAGTAGTACTGTGACCCATTGTGCGAAGATGAATCTTTGTTTTTCTTCCTTCGATGTTCAGAACAGAACGTGTCAGTACTTCCTGGGTCCAGGAATGCATAAGTTTATATGCTTTTGTTTCCCTTTGTACACTTAACGTCGACAGGTAAGAGTGAAAGGATGCCGTCGCTGCCTCCGGCCCCTGTGGGACCACACGTTGAGCCAGTCCTGCCACTCACCGACAGTTCCTTTGGCTGGTCATCGCCTTTGCTTCTTTCCCATTTGTCAATGTGCAGAGTGCAAACCACGCAAGATAAGCGTTTATTGCAACTTTTGCTCATGTGTCCTGTGGTGCATGCAACCAAAACAAATCTCTTTCTCTTTCAGGAAAGTCACATTTTTCCTGATGTGTTGCTCCAATGCATGTCCGCTCATACAATACGTTTGATGCGCACATTAATATGGACATGTCAGCAGCAACAGGTGCGCGTTGTGCTCGTCCAATCAGAGCGCACGAGCGTCCAGCCTCCTCCTCCCGCTCCAGGATTGGTCCATCCTTCTCCCCCCCCCCCCCCCCCCCCCCCAGTATACTTGAGGAACGCGATCGTCTTTCACTTTCCCACCGCGACGATTCAACTGGCACAACGTCACTGGACTCGGAAGATATAGACATATATATATTTTGTGTGTTTTTTATACGCTTTGTGTTATTTTTTTTAAAATTGCACTGGAGAGAGAGAGAGAGAGAGAGAGAGAGGGAGAGACGGATAGGGAATTGGCGTGCGAGGCTCCACTGCGGCTAAATCCATTATTCCTCTTCCAGACCCGGGAATTACAATGAAACATGTAAGTGACACGTTTTCTCTCACAATCCAGGAATCACGATAGCGAAGACGAGGAAGAGGAAGAGGAAAGTAGGTAAACAAAACAAACACACACACACACACACACACACACACACACACACACACACACACACACACACACACACACACACACACACACACACACACACACACACACACACACACACAGACAGAGGCTTTTTGTTGTTGTTGTTGTTTTTTCTAATCCATGATGGATTGAATGTGAACTCAAAGGCGTCAATGAAGCCACATTGTCGCTGCCAGGGCGCATGGCGCTTTATTGTTGAGCCTCCATTGATTTATTAAAAGTGGGGATTTTTATCTCCAACGCATATTTAGTTCCAGTCATACAACTAAACAAAAAAGAGGGAACAACCCCCTTTGTCTTCTTCTATTTTTATTTTTTTATTTTTATAATCCTTTATTAATCCCAGAGTGGGGAAATTGTTCTCTGCATGTGACCCGTCCTCACACACATCTGCACTCATTTTGTTTTGTTTGACACAAGTTGAACGTTATTGTTATGATCTTTATATTCAGTGCAAAACAGGTTAATTGCAGCCACAACAGGCATTTTCTTTTGTGCCAAATATTAGTTATTTTTTGCACAGAACTTTATTTGCATTGTTCTAACAAAGTGATTGTACATGTTATTAGTTTTTGTCTGATGGAGCAATCTGGTTTACTTGAAAGTGATTTAAATTTTCTTTATTCTATTATTCACAAAAAGTTGTTTCAATAAAAATTCAGCATGGACACTTCTTCATTACCCTTTCTCTCACTTCACAAGCACTCTCCTCACTTGCTCTTTTTCCTCTTATTCTCTTTGTTGCTGCCTCCTGGTCTCTCTCTCTCTCTCTCTCTCTCTCTCTCTCTCTCTCTCTCTCTCTCTCTCTCTCTCTCTCATACACAGTGGTGGCTGGTGCCTTCACACAATCACACATTCTCTGCCTTCTTTCCCAGGAGGACTCTTGGCAGGAGTCGTCGTTGTCACAAACGGTCGCTTTGTTGACTTAGTTTTTAATTTTCTCTCTCTTCGGCGATTCCTGGCGTTCGCCTCCTGAAGCTGTCGCCGAGAAACAAATCACACCGATGCTTCCACGGGAGAGGGAATAATTATCGCCCGGACCAGATTGACTAATTAAGTTGGTCATCTTTTTTTCTTGTGTGTTTTTGTTTTTCTTTGAAATAAATATATTCAGAGCGGTTTCGCAGGCCGGTGAGCAGCAAGCGAAGGCATCCGTGTGATGTCTGGCGTCGTCATTGTGGGAGGAGAAATGGTTTAGAGACTCATGTTGTCGCGGACATATACATATACATATATATATATATATATATGGAAATGTTTTATCCACATGAGTTAATATCAAATCCAATAAGTAGTTGTATGTCTGATAAAACAGCAGCACCAGCAACAGCTGCAACAACACATAAGCACACACACTTTCCAAATGTTCCTCAGTACACAGTACATATCTTGGGCAGAAGCCAGTCCTATCTAAGAAACAGGATGCAGCCATTTCACAAACTGCGTAGTCGGCCTTACAAAGGACATGTTTAGGGTAAAGAGTTCACCAGAGGAGAGGGGCACCGTGACCTGGTACTGACCCAAAGGGAGGGTTTGAGCGGGAAACCGGAGTGTGGGCCCCAGGCCAGGATAACATCATGCGCAGACACTGGCATCTGGGAACTGATTGGTGGACGTGGTCAATAACAAATGATGAGAATTATGTAATGAGGGAGGGAACTGGGGCGTTACTGCGCTGGATGTTTTGTTATAACTAATATGTTCGTGTGGGGTCTGTGTTAAAAAGATGATGGTGAGCACTATCGTCCAGACTACCGGAACCAGCCTGTTTTGTTCGGGACAATGACTTGTTTCAAATAAATCTACGTGAACTGAACGTCAACGCAGTCTCTCTCGTGTTCAGTGTTTTCTGAAGAGATCGGTGGACTCTCTACGCAGGCAGTAACCACAGGGAATTACAGTCATTTAGACAGTCGGACATTTTATCAGCGGAAAAGACATTAAATCAACCACTACATTTGGCGAGCTAGCCAGGAGAGAAAAGCGGCCCTCGGGAGGACCAGACCTGGAGCGGGGCGGCCTGGCTCTCTCACAGACCGACCAATCGAAAAGACGTATATACGCAAACAGGTGAGCAGAAGACAGAGAGGCCAACCAGGCGCCCACCGAACCGTAAGACACACAACACTCACTAATCATTTGTTAAATACCACTAGAGTAAAATTCTATTCATTCTGATTGGATTGTGGTAAAATTGTTTTGTTGTCTGATATTATAATAATTAATAATTAATAGTAATAAGGATATAGTGACACTGAACTGTAGGGAGACTGGGTCAGGTTTGTGAAGCGGAACTCCGGATACACGGGACGAATAGATGTGAATGTATGTGTATGAATAAAAATAAGGCCTTTGGATGAGAACAAGGTTGTGCAGGAAAAACTGTTGAGAAGCCTGTGTGTGTGTGTGTGTGTGTAATTACAGGACGTAATTATTGTATAAACATTACAGGCAATAAATAGTGGTTGAAATGTGTATAAATATATAAGAACTGTATACTAACCCTTTTTTGATAAAGAAATAAAAGAAGCCTGTGTGTGTTACAGGGCGTAGTTAGTGGGTACAAAATATAGATGATAAATAGAGGTTGAAAAGTGTATATAGGACTGAAACTGACTGACTGCTGATGACCAATAAACCCGGGTGGCTTTGCATGAGATATTGGCTTTGTTTTTACAGAGCAACAGACACACGGCTCCCAACATGTCGGGTGTCCTTTAAGAAGAAGTGCGACGATGTCGTGCTCCAGAAGCCTTGAGAGGCAGAGAGATTAAAAACAAATGAATCAAACATTTCTATATCTGACACAACCTTAACATTGTGTTCTCGTCTTTCAGCGCGGGAACCGGTGAACGAGTGGATGTGAACCGGTGAGAGGAGGAAGCTCTAAAAAGGTGGGCGTGGCCTCGGACCCATCTTCCAAACCTGTCCGTCCCCCAAACGGCTTTTCCGGAGGCCTTTTTCGGCCGCCCCGGGAGCCGAGTCACCTCACTAAACTGTTCCTGCTCCGGGATAAACCAGAGGACACGGACCTCCTCCTCATTTTATTGAGGACTCCGCTGTTTTTGTTCTAAGCGAGACCGAAACCAGGTCCCACACGGACAGACTGTCGAGAGAAGAAGCAAAACAAAAAAGCCATTTAGCTTTGAAGACCTTGATTTCGGCTAACCGTATAAATACGTTCTCCGCTACCGCCGCTAATTGATAATTTAGATAATTGTTTACATGAAGCTGAGAGAGTGAAACACCTTCATGAGACATCGCCTGACAACTCTGAGAGACCTTCTGCTCCTGTGCATCGAGTCCAGAAAGAGACTTTTCATACACCAACGTTTTTCTTTTTTATAAATCGAGAGGCCGCCATCTTGGATTGGGAGCCGTCCATGTGAATTCTTTTCTTTTTTTTAAACTACGGCTCAGAAACTTGAAATAAAAAAATGGCGACGCTTTGCTTGTCCCTCGTTCTCCTGCTTCTGCTCTCCGGCCTCGCCGTCTCCGCGGCCGCGTCCGGTAACAGGAGCACCGCCTTGTTCCTCCTCACCGGCTACAACCCCCCGCTGCCCACCGGGCCCAAAGTGGCCGAGGTGGAGGACGGCGCCGCCGCCGCCGCCGCCGCGGCTGTGATGGCCGAGCTCCCTCCGAAGCCCCTCCCTCAGACCATGTTGCCGAGGAACATGACGGCCGACGCACTCAAGCCTCCGCGCTTCGCCGCCCAGATGATTCTGCCCCCGATGGACGTGTGCAGGTACAAAAAGACTGTACATTCCTAACTGAGTGAAAATATTATGTTTTTTTTTTTATTCAAAGTTTTGCATTTCTTTTCTTTTGTCATTCTTTTTTTCTCGCATATTCAATGTTGTACATGACCCTTACGATTAATTGTACAGAATTAAGGGGGAATTATTAAAACGCACTGTTGATGTATTGACCTGTTTTTGGGAAATACAAAAAAACATTTTAATGTGGAGAAAAAGGGAAGAAACCTACGAGGAGAGCATCAGAGGAGGATCCAATAGGTACAACAGATGTCATGTGACCAGAATGAACAACGCATTCAATGCATATGACAGAAATGATTCATAAAATGAGAGTAGTAGACCAGATTTAAACATAATCTCCTAAGAGGGACTCGTAACAGTAACTTTTGGGTGCAAAAACCTGCCATTAGCGTATCCTTTTCTTCTTCTTCTTCTTCTTCTTCTTCTTCTTCTTCTTCTTCTTCTTCTTCTTCTTCATATTTTGACCTTTTCCGCCCTGCAGCTGGGAGGAGAGACGGCCGTGGTGACGTGAGCGAGACGAGGAAGGAGAAATAAATTCAAAGCGTCTTCCTCGGAGCTCGTTCAAACCAAACAAAGACGACGCGCTAGAGCTCCGATGTTTGATTTGATTTAGAGAAAACAAGACAAACACGTCCAACATCTGCTGAAGCTCATCAAACGTGAACGATATCGGCGCCAAGCGACAACATTTTCAACTTTTCTTAAAAACAAACACACCCAGAAAAACTCCTCCAGAGGAGAAAAAAGGCTCTTTTTTCTCATTTAGTTTACAGAAACGTTGCCCGATAATACTTCCAATGTGGATTCACCTTCATTTACTCTGATTCTAGTTGAGATTACCACAAAATGTTGTGTCCACAGAGGTTTTTTGCATGAATAGTGAATGTAAACGGATCAGTTCTTTGACTTATGGGATATTTGTGGCGTATTTTGAGGATTTGATGACGAGGATGTTCACCGTTACACAAAAGTTCCGGAATGTCCAGAAAGAACGACTCAATGAGGCTTAAAGTCATGTTTTACCGTGTTGGCGACCAGTAAGATGTCCAGTAGGCCTGAACAAGAGAAACCTCTTTGTTATTAAACTGTGCCCTTTTCCCCACAGGGGCCACTACAACGTGATGGATGAGTTTGACCCCACGTTCAACTGCTCCATAGGCATTCACATCTACTGCTGCGGGACCTGCCACTACCGGTTCTGCTGCGAAAAACAGAGGGACCGGCTGGACCAGGAGTCCTGCAACAACTACGTCTCCCCCTTCTTGGCCAAGACGCAGGGCCCGGTCTCCGTCAGCAACAAGCCCGACCCGGACTTAGAGACGCCGCAGCAGCAGAACAGCAGGTCTGTGTGAAAACAGACCTAAAATGATCATGAATTTCTAGTTTTTGTAACAACGCGAAGCGTTCAGGACGTTCCTGCAATAACGCGAGGTGTTCGGGGGACTTCTGCAACAATGCGAGGCGTTCAGGGGACTCCTGCAACAACTAGAAGCGTTCAGGACGTTCCTGCAACAACGTGAGGCGTTTTGTGCGCTCCTGCAACTACAAGAGGCGTTCAGGGTGCTCCTGCAGCAGCGAGAGGTGTTCGGGGCAGTCCTGCAACAATGTGAGGCGTTCAGGGGACTCCTGCAACAATGCGAGGCGTTCAGGGGACTCCTGCAACAACGCAAGGTGTTCAGGGCCTTCCTGCAACAACTAGAAGCGTTCAGGACGCTCCTGCAACAACGTGAGGCGTTTTGTGCGCTCCTGCAACTACAAGAGGCGTTCAGGGTGCTCCTGCAACAACGTGAGGCGTTCAGGGTGCTCCTGCAACAACGTGAGGCGTTCAGGGTGCTCCTGCAACAGTGCGAGGCGTTCGGGGCAGTCCTGCAACAGCGCAAAGCGTTCGGGGCGCTCCTGCATCAGCGTGGGGCGTTCAGGGGACTCCTGCAACCACGCGAGGCATTCAGTTTTCTGCCATACAGGATAAATACAATAGTGACATAATCACACTATCAAAACTGTTAATCAAACAGAAATAAACGACAAAAAACTCAAAGAAGTACATTAGAAAACATGATGATAAAAGCATGAATATCTCAACCGTTTTCCTAGATTCAGCATGTCTCTCCCGCTGTGCTCGGTCAGCTGACGGTTGCGTCTCTTTATTCACAGCACGGCCTACGTGATCGGAAGCGTGATCGGCGGCGTGATCTCCTTCACGCTGGTGGTGGCTGTGGGCGTCAGGATCGCCTTCAGCAAGTCGGCGGGTCGACCCCGAAACAGGGACATCAACATGCAAAGTTAATCAACATCATTAACTTTCAATGACTCGCTTATATCCACATGCCACGTTTCTACGGTAATGAAAAAATTAATAAAAACACAGGCTCGAGACGAGGCCATCCGTAGTTCTCGGGGAACAAATCTGCATCCGAGTTTTTGGAGGTTGCAGATTTGCAAACGACGGAAAACTTTGAATGGCAAAAAAACGTTTAAAGACGCAGTGACACCGACAGAAAACAAGAACACATCCAACATCTGTTGAAGTCAAAACTTTAGTCAAAGTTTATTTGGATGCATCTTGTTTTCGAAACCAGAATATGATATAGTATAGTCGAGGTCATTAAAGGTCAAACGTTTCCGTGCTGGTTTTGGTGTGTCAGCACCCCCTGGTGGCCGTGGAGGAGAATACCGCTCAGTTTAGAGGTCTGGTGTCGTTTAATTGGTTAATCGCTGCTTTGGGGTTATTAAAGAAATCTCACTTGAACCCAGAAATAATTTAAAAAAGTCATCAGTTAAACCATCGTCTTTAATCTGCTACACAGATGATTTAGTATTTAAATTAAATTAAATGGCACCGAGGCGTAGTGTTTCTGTTTAAAGGAGAATACAATTGATGATATATTTATGTGAAGTAGATTCTATTTTCTGTTAGAAAAGAAAACAATTTAAATCCTTAAACTGAGAATATTCCTCATTAAAATGAACTAAAACTCAACTTTGAGATGACCTTGAATTCTATTAATGATTAATATTATATATATATAATATTATATATATATATATATAATATTATATATATATATATATATATATATATATATATATACATCTATATATACATCTATATACATATATATATATAATATTATATATATATATATATAATATTATATATATATATATATATACATCTTTTTTGACTACTTAAATGTTACTTACTGATAGCACTTTGTGGTTTAACTTTATTGAAGAAACTGTACTTTCTTGATTCTTGTTGTTCTGAGTTTGTACTCATGGTTGAATGCACTTATTGTAAGTCGCTTTGGATAAAAGCGTCAGCTAAATGTAATGTAATACATACAGCAATAATTACAGATGTGGAAAGCTGCTCTGTAATTAAAGATTCATGTTGGGTGTTTGGAAATAATAAAAACAGAACTTGACTGCTGTTTCACTGACTCCATTTTATTTTGAGCCACTTATTTCTTCCTCTTCTCCATCGGCACTTCTGTCTTTCTTCATTTTGGATAAATCTGCATTAAACAATGCTTTAAAAAAGTAAATAAATATAAAAATGATCTATAATATGGTATTTTTAAGAATATCCTTTCCACAGCAATGAAATGGGATCATTTTGTAGTTGTGAATTTTCTGAATTTGATTTTCTTTATTTGTTTCAATTTTTATATATTATTATTGTATAAAAGTATTCACTGATTGGTTTCACTCGTGGACTGATACGTGATACATTTAATTGGATTACTAAAAGCAGAAAAACTTCACAGAGAACATGTACTTAAGCAATAAGGTATGAGAGGCAGTACTGTATCGTTCAATAATGTACTGTTCAAGGGTGTTGTTAGGCCCGACGCTTGATTTGATCTACCCGTATTATAAAGAATTATATTCTTAAATGAGGAGATTAAAGTGATCAACCAATCAGGTTGAGTTTGTCTTTATATTTATTAGGATTATAAAACAACAGCTCGGAGGCTTCACAATAAATACCCCCAGACATATGATAATCGCTGGCAGGTATTTCACATGTTTGTGTCGTTTATTCGTCACAATGCCAGCATGTAAAGGCGTTAATTCTTAGGAATATATATATATATATATATATATATATATATATATATATATATATATATATATATACTTATACATGTATCAAATTAATGCCATCAGAATAATTAAACAGTTTAAAATGATGAATTATAATCAGGTAATAATTAAAAATAAAAATAATATTAGTAACAATAATAATGATGCTAATTATTTATATACATATATACAAAATATATATATTTATATATATATACATATATATGTATAAAATTATACATATATTATTATAATATATATATAACACATTTAAAATTAAAGACAGGATAATGAAATATAAATATTAATTGGCAAATCATTTTTTATATAATAACAATAACAATATGTTTTGCTTTTATTGTACTATATTATAATATATTATGTAACATAAAATAATCTAATAGTAATATTCATAATTAATATTGTTACTAATATTATTTTGATTTTTATTATTACCTGATTATAATTCATCATTTTAAAGTGTTTAATTGTTCTGACTTGTCGGACGCAGTACTCAGTAGCGACCAGCAGGGGGAGCTGTTCCCCTGGTTTTGAGCCGGGGCGAGTACAGGGCCCTATTATTCGTACCTGGTTTACTGAGTTAGCCGGATAATTTTCAAGATAAGATGACGTCGGTCAGGCTTTTCGGTTTCTCAAAGCAAGTTTAGAAAAATCACCATAGCAACACATCCAAAAAGTTGAACCTGCTCCAGCGCTTTCCTGTCACATGCAGATATACACACATACATTTTCAAGACATCAGACAAAACGCATGAAGCAAAACCACATGCACACACACACGCACACACACACACACGCACACACACACACGCACGCACACACACACATGTATAGATGCGTATGTATATATAATATACGATGCATTTTTGCATTAATTTGTAGGAAAACAAATCTATTTCCTAATAGTTACAATTCCATGCTTTCAGCTTTTTTTCTTCAAGTATTACTGAAAACAAACAGCATAAAAAGAAGTAGATGAACCTTTATGGGTATTTTGGAGGTTGTAGTTGTAAATTGTATTATTCAAATAGTTTCGGTCCCTGAAGGCAGCATCAGCATCATGTAATACCTAAAAGCAGCTGTAGGTTATAGGTTCACAAGTTTAAATAGTTGTGGTTTATTGTGTAGCTTCAGGGACATTGACATTAAGCA